>JADRCH010007527.1:1535668-1646823 GCA_019843965.1 Rhynchomys soricoides
TTCTTTTTTTTTTTTTTTTTTTTTTTTTTTTTTTAGTACTTCTTATTCCAAAAGGGAATAAAACTTATAAACTGTTCACTGGCCAACATCTGGACCTCGTCACTGCCAACACAGAGCTATTACTTCTAGGACTGACATTGTCTAGCCTTGTGAAATATGTCTGTTCAAATTCTTTTTTATATATGTTAACTGGATTACCACACAGTAGGTGTTCAGGTGTCTTTTTCATATCCTCGTTTTCATGAGCATCCCTGTCCCCTCAACTTTCCATACTCTCACCCTCCCTGTTTGAAACTTATTCCTAGTAGTCCCCCTTCCCACTCTCATTTTGCCTGTGTTCTACTGTCCCCACTCCCTTAAGGCAACATTGCCCACTGTCTTTCTGGTTTCCTGGATTCCATAGGTATTCCAAATTAAAAACCTAAAACTAAAGAGTTGAGGCCAGGATCTGCATATAAGAGATCATGTGCTGTTAGTCTTTCTGGCCCTGGTTTACCTTGAATATACTTTTCTAGTTTCATCTGTTTCCCTACATAGTAGGGAAACATTTCTGTAGTTTCACTTTCTTCATAGCTAAATAAAATGTCATAGTGTATGCATACCACAGTTTCATTATCTATTCATCAGTTAATGGATATCTAGTCTGATTCTGTTTTCTGGCCATTGTGAATAGAGCTACCATGATTATGAGTGTGCAAATGTCTCTGTAGTGAGATATAAATTTTTTTTGGCATGATATGACTAGGTAATATGGTAGTCTGTTTCTTTCTCTTTTCTTTTCTTTTTCTCTCTCTTTCTTTCTTTCTTTCTTTCTTTTTTTTTTTTTTTTTGAGAAATTTCCAGACTGATTTCTAAAGTGGATATACTAGTTTCTATGTCCACTAGTGGTTCTCTTTACCTACAACAATACCAGTGTTTGTTGTCCTTTGTATCCTTGATGATGGTCTGTCTCTGTGGAGTGAGGTCTTAAAAATAGCATTTTAAAAAATTTTATGTGTATGAACACTTTTCCTGCATGTGTGTCAATAGACCATGGGCATACAGTGCTTATAGAAGGCAGAAGGTGGTGTCAAATTCCCTGGAACTAGAGTTATAGACAGTTGTGAGCTGTTGTATGGATGCTGGGAATCAAACTCTTGTCTTCTGGAAGAACAGCTAGTGTTCTTAACTCTAATCCATCTTTCCAGTCCTTAAAATAGTTTTAAATTACATTTCACTGATGACTAAGTATGTTGACCAGTTTTTAAAGTGTTTTTTAGCCATTCCTGTTTCTTCTTTTGAGAACACTCTGTTTAATCCCTTAGCGCATTTGGGATGTTTGTTGTCATGGAGTTTAGATTTTTGAGTCCCTTATATATTCTAGTTAATAATCCTCCATCAGCTATCTAGCAGGCTGATATTTTCTTTCATTCTATGTGCAGCCTCTTCATTCAGTTAATGGTTTCTCATGCTATACAGAAGCTCTTTTAGTTCTATGAGATTCTGTTTATCAGTTGTTGGCCTTATTTCCTGTGCTAGTGGAGTCCTATTTAGAAAACCTGTATACCTATATGTTGAAAATCCTTATGGCTATATGTTAAAGTGTAATCTTTACTTTTTCATTGAGCAGATTCAGGGTTCGAGGTCTTATATTGAGGTTTGTAATCCATTGGAGTTGACTTTTGTGTAGGCTGAGATATAGGGTTAAATTGAGAGATCTCAAATAATGCATCTTAAAGCCTTGAGGGGGGGACGGGACAGAACAAACTGAACAAAGTAGTAGAAGAGAAGAACTAAGATCAAGGTGGAAATTAATGAAACAAAACCAAACAAAAATTGCAAAGAGTCAATGAAACAAAGAATTTGTTTTTTTGAAAAAAATAAGATTGATAAACCCTTAATCAGATTAACTCAAAGGAAGAGAATACCCAGGTTAATAAAACTAGTTATGAAAAGTGAGATATGAAAATAGTTATCAATGAAATATAAGGACATACCTTTAAAACCCATACTCTATTAAAAGGAATGGATGAATTTCTAGATGCATATAACCTACCATAATTAGACCAAGATGAAATAAATAAGTTGAAAAGACAAACCAACAGGAGTGATATAACAATAAAATTTCTTACAACAAAACTCTCCAGTGCCAGATGATTTAACTGAAGAATTCTATCAGACCTTAAAAAAACCTACCACCAGCGCATTCAAATTATTTTACAAAGTAGAAAAGAACCAGAGTGCTTCTAAGCTCTTTGTACAAAGCCGATATTGTGATGATACCAAACTGGACAAAGTCAACAACAACAAAGAAAAGAAAAGGAAGGAAGGAAAGAAGGAAAAAAAAGAAGGCCCAATTTATCTGATGGACATAGATGTAAAGTTCTCAATACTTGCATATTGAATTCTGTCTTAAGTCAAAAATGTACTTGTCATGGTCATGTTGCCTTCATTCCAGGGATATTGGGATAATTCAATAAATGTAATTCAGTGCATAAATAAATACAAAGATAGAAATCACATGATCATCTCAGTAGATGTTAGAATGGCCTTAGGGAAAATCTAATATCCCTTCGTGAAAAAAGTCATAGGGATTGGGGCGGGGGGGGGGGGTGCTGCTGGAGAGATAGCTTAGCAAAGATCACTCATTTCTCTTGGAGAGGACTCGTTTGTTTTCCAACATCTAGTAGTTTACAACCATCCATAACTCCAGTTACAGAGGATTCAATGCCCTGTTTTGGCCTCTGAGTAAACTGTATGCGTGTAATGCATATACATACTGGCAAACGTAACAGAAATAAATCTAAAGAAAAATAAGTAAATAAGTAATGAAGAGATTAGAGATAGAAGGAGTATACCTCACCATCATAAAGGCATTATGTCTCAAACCTAGCCAGGATCATACTAAATGGAAAAAACTCAAAGCATTCCCACTAAGATTAGAACAAAGCAAGGGTGTCCACTCCTTACTGCTATTCTATATAATGCTTGAAATCTTTGCTAGAGCAGTAAGATAAAAAGAAATAAAAGGGATACAAATAAGAAAAGTCAAAGTATTCCTTTTTGCAAATAACATGATTAGAGACCCTGGGTAAATCTCAGAACTGAGGAAACATTTTAGTGAGGTGGCAGAATGTAAAATTAATATGCAAACGTTAGTAGCCTTCTTATATACTAATGAGAAGCATACTGAAAAAAGAAATCAGTAAATCTAATTCAGAGCAGCCACACAAAAAATACCTGATAATAAACTTAACCAAGGAAACAGTATTTTTTCAATACTGTAAAAATGGCTGTCCTTCCAAAGGCAGTCTACAGATTCTAGGGACATTCTTCATAAATGTGGAAAAACAATCTTAGAAGGTATCTAGAGGCACAAAAGACCTAAGGATAACCAAAACAATTCTGAACAACGAGAATCGTGCAGGAGGTATCAACATATATAATTTCAGGTTATACGAGAGAGCCCGAAAATAGTAATAAAAAAAGCATGATATTTGTAAAAAATAGACACTGATCAGTGGAATAGAGGACCTGGATATAAGTTCATGCTACCTGAATTTTTATTAAGATACCAAAAATTAATACTGGAAAAAAGTAGTATCTTCCAACAAATGGTTCTGGGAAACTTAAGCATCAACATGTTGAAGAATAAAACTAAATCCACTTTGGTTTTTGCGATAGTGTCTCATTGAACCAGGAGCTCAACAATATGAATAGACTGGCTTACCAATGAATTCCAGGGATCTGCTTATCACTACCTCCCCATCCCAACACCTATCATTGGTATAGTCAGTTCTGGAGATCCAAACTCAGGTCCTCATTCTTGCTTAGCAGGCACTTTACTGAGTGAGCCATCTTCCTAACTCCATTACTAGCAATTTTAAAAACACTATTTCCTATATAGCAAAATTTTAAAAAATAATACAAAGACATAAACTTTAATGCGGGTATTAATGCCTTTTTAAAATTCACATGGTGCCTAGAATCAAGGGCTGTTGTGAATATTACTATTCTGTAATATAATAGATTTGGAAACTGTGTTTTTAACATTTGATTTTCTTTGGATCCTTTACAGAACTTTTTGGGTGACAGATTCCAGCCCCATTATAAATCACACCTGGTACAGAAGAGCTTGTATATTCAGGCTAAATACCAGCGTTTGCGGTTTGCTGGACCAAGGGGATTTATTACCAATAAATTCAGAAACAGATTTCTGAGGAAAAAAAAGGTTAGTTTGACAATTTTTAAAAATATTGAATGACTTTAAATGTTTGCTAGATAATTGGGTTTTTCCATCTAGTTTAAGGAACAACCTAGAATTAAAAAATGATCTTATTGTATGATAGTTGAATGAAAACTTTAAGAGTAATGTTGATAGAATTGTAAAACTATTTAAGCTTAAAATGCTTTTTGCTATTTTACCTGAAACAATTTGAATATGCAAGCTTGTTGTATGACAAAACTCTTTTCCTTGGGAGACATGATACACACACACACACACACACACACACACCCCTCCTACCCACATACCTCTACCCCAGATAAGGAACCCATGACAGATACCACTTAGGGAGCCAGTGAATTTTATTGGGGTTATTTGTGGGATCAGAAATGACTCAAAGACTGCTGCATCACCAAAACCTACCCAGCATGGGATGACAGCTCACAAAGCTGGGAATGTGGAGCACTGCACAGTCTGCAGGCAGGTCAACAGGTTGGAGAATATTTTTCCAGATGTCTAAGTTGGTCAAAACCTCCAGGCAGGTAGGCTGTTTTCTTCCAGTTAGCTGATCTGGTCTCAGAATCTTTGAAGCTCTTCTCTTCTGAGAGTCTTTGAGGCTTACCTTGTTTGAGTGGTGGCAGCTCAGCTCCCATCTAAGAGTCATTTTTACAGCTCAGCTCTCTGTCACCTGAGGGGGACTTATTGTTTACTCTGGCAGGAAGAGGCCTGGTGAATCTGGTCAGTTTCAGGGACTTCCTGAAACAATCTTGAATTGTTTACTTCCTGCTCAAGGAGATTCCCTGAGGGATGGAAAAAACTGTAATACAGCATAGCTCTTTGAACTTTGTATTTTAGCATTTTTGTTGTGTAGTTAGTCTTTAAAATGAACATTTAAGTAAAGGCTCTAAATGACTTACTATATAACAGTTTTGCAGTTAGAGGTCAGACCAACTGTTTTTCTGTTACCTTTCATAGTTATTCTGACACTTTAGATATCATCCAAGCACACTGGATTTTGAAAAATCAGTATCAAAATTAGACATTATGGCATGTAAATATAACTTTAGCATGTGGAATGCAGAGGCATGAGGATTACCATAAGTTGAGGCCAAAAGCTTGGTGTTTACTACTTTTCATTGTCTAATATTCTTTTACTTAGGCATATTCTTCTGGACTCTACTTCCTTTTTTAAATAAAACATTTTAATTAATTTGTTCTTTGACAATTTCATACATTTATGTAATGTATTCTTTTCCTTACTCTCCCTTAGCTCCCTCCTACCTCTGCCATCCTCTCTCTTCTTTACCACATGTCCCTTTCTCACATACATACCTTTGTTTTGTTTAGTGTGTATGTGTGTGTGTGTGTATGTGTGTATGTGTGTATGTATTGATTTTTAACCATGATTATCTCTGTGGCCACAGCCTTGGAACTGTCCATTGGAGCCTCATGGGTTCACCATTTAGCAGGCAACCAAAGGTAATGATGATCTCTTCCCCAGAATCCATCAGTTGCCAGTAGTTCAGCTGGGAGGGTGTCTTAGTTACTTTTATTTTGCTGTGACAAATTACCATGACCAAGACAACTTACAGAAGAAAGAAATTATTTGGGCATACAGTTTCAGAAGGTTAGAGTCCATGGCCATCATGGCAAGGAACATGGCAGTAAGTAGGCAAGCATGGCACTGGGGTAGAACCTAAGGGCTGATAACTGTTCCAACAATGCCATACCACCTTGTCCTTCTCATATAGTTCCACTAACTTAGGGAGGTGACTTATATAGGAACTTGTAGGGGCCATACTCATTGAAACCACCACAAAGGGGTAGGGTCCTATAAGCCCTTCTCTGATCCATGATTGGCTATTGGCAGTCCTGGTCTTGTGCAAGCTCAGTGCAAACAGCTGTAGCTGCTGTGAGATCATTTTTGCCATGGCTTTATCATGTCCTGAAGGTAGCATTTGCAACCCTCCTCCCTATTATCTTGCTCTGACATTCTTTCCACACTCTCTTTTCCAGTGTTACTTGGACCTTAGAGGGATTCGCATAAATGAATGTCCTGTTTTGGATACTTACCCATCATTAATTTGAAGCATCTTTTCTATCATTCACTGTGCAGAAAAGCATCTCTGATCAAAGCTGGGAGTATCATTTGTCTATAAGTTTAATCACATATAGACTTCAGTTGAGTGCCATGTTAATTTTAACTAAACTACAGTACTAAGCCCTGGCCCAGGACTTAGGACCTTCCCAGCCATAGGTTTTTGACAGGGTTTACAGTACTAGACATGTATTCTGGCCTATGGAGTGGGCTTCAAATCCAGTCCAAGAGCACTGATTTTACCTTATAACAATTGTACCCATGGACATATCTTGCCTGGCCAATTTACATTGTAGCATATAGAATCCAAAGCTGGTAAGACCATTGATGCCTTAACTGCCCTCGCAGCCTGTATAGCAGCATCCAGCACTATGAAATCTAGCCATTGGGGAGAAAAAACATTCAGCTCAATTGTGGCTTGTTTTCTGTATGTCTGGTAACCAAGGCCTTTAGCAATAAGATCTTGTCATCTAGTTCTGGTAGGCACCCAAGAGGAATGGTAATAGCTTGTATTGTTGTGAGAGTCTCTGAGGCCACTCTGGCCAACAATTAGTAAGGACATTTCCCATACCTGGCACTGGATTTTTGTTTGATATGCGGCACTGGATTTTTGTTTGATATGCAGTGACTTCTAGGGACAATATTATACAGCTATGCAGAATACCCTTCCACTATTAACATTTTAAATTGGCTTGCAAAGCAATAGATTTCCATATTTTTTTATAAACTGAACTCTAATTCCTGTTTCTTAGTATTATATGTGTGTTGATTTTGTCTCTTTCAGTCTGGCTACTGACTGTGCCTGTGAGCAATATTGATATAGGCTTTATAGTTTTGTTTTAAACAAAGTCTAACTCTTGAGTGTAGCATGAAATTAGATACCCTACTATTATTAGCATGCTCCATAACAGTTGAGCTCCATTTTCTTAATGTTTGAGGAAAGGAATGAAATATGGCAGCTAATATCTCTGCCAGGTTTGAACTAAGAACTTTAGGCTATCCCTCAGGCATGTGCTACTTTGAAATTACATCCCATGTGGGAAAATTGATGACTGGTTCCATCAGTCTATTTTAACTGTCTTTTTGCCCTAAAAAGAATGAAGTCTAGAATCATTGTTTTCTGCTTCACATTTTCCTTAAATTAAGGACACTTTTGCTCAAATGGGGCTACTGAGTGCAAGGCACCATTCATATCATTTTGTGTGGGTGTGGGTTTGTGATATTGGAGATAAAACTCTGGGACTTACATATGCTGAGCAAGTACTCTACCATTGAGCCACACCTGCAGCCTGAAATTATATCATTTAATGTCCCAAGTTATGGCATCAGAGGGAACGTCAAAGTTCTGCCCTAGAAAGATACCTTAATCTGAGTAACATCTTGTGATGGTTTGAATGAAAGTGGCCCCCATGGGCTTTGAGGTTTCAAAAGCCCACACCAGGCACAATGTCTTTCTTTCTGCCTGCTGCCTGTTAATCAGAATGTATAGCTCTCAGCTCCTGCTCTAAGACCGTGTCTATCTGCTTCCCACCATATCCCATGGTAATAATGGACTAACCATTTAAAACTGTAAGCAAGTCCCCTTTATAAGAGTTGACTTGGTCATGGTATCTCTTTGCAGCAATAGAACAGTAGCTAAGACATTTCTCACATTTTAGCGTTTTGCAGTGTTGGAAAGGCCATTCTTTTAGCAGTTAGTAGACTACCACATGGATTAATTAATTGATGCACGATTAACTAAATAGTGTAGGTACCATAAAATTAGAGCTAGACTTACTTATTACCATATACTTGGTCTATGAGAAGTATTTTTAATTAATTAATTAATTACATCCCAAATGTTGTCCCCTTCTCAGTCCCTCCTGCCAGAGTTCTTTTCCCCATCCTCCCTCCCTTTGCCTCTGAGAGGATGCCCCCCATATTCTCTACCCTGGGGCATCACATCTCTACAAGATTAGGTGCATCCTCTCTCACTAATGCCAGGCAAGGCAGCCCTCTGCTACATGTGTGCCAGTGGCCTAGGACCACCCTGTGTATGCTATTTGGTTGGTGGCTCAGTCTCTGGGAGCTTCCAGGGGTCCTCGATAGTTGATACTGTTGTTCTTCCTATGGGGTTGCCATCCCCTTCAGTTCCTTCAGTCCTTCCCCTAACTCTTCCAGAGGGGTACCTGACCTCTGTCCAATGCTTGGCTGTGAGTATCTGCATCTGTCTTAGTCAACTGATGGTAGAGCATCTCCATGTCTATCTCCAAACTCAGCCATGCTGGGTCCTTGTCTGCAAGCAAGACAGCATCAGTAATAGTGTTAGAGATTGGTGCCCACCCATGGGATGGATCCCAGTTGGGCTGGTCACTGGTAGGCTATTCCTCCAGACTCTGCTCAATTTTTGTCCCTGTATTTCTTTTAGACAAGAGCAATATTGTGTTGGAAGTTTTATAAGTGGGTTGGTGTACCCATACCTCCACTGGGGATCCTGTCTGACTACTAGAGGTGGTCTCTTCAGGTTCTATATCCCCACTGTTGGGCATTTCGGCTAACGTCACCCACATTTAGTCCTGGGAGCCTTCCCCATCTGAGGTCTCTGGAACTTTCTAGAGGCTCTCTCTACCCTCCCCCCTGACAGATGAATATTTCCATTCATTCTCCTGAGCCTCTGTCCTATCTTCCCCCACCATATGTGTTCCTGCCCCTCTTTTCCCCTCTCTCTCTATTCTCCCACACAGTCCCTCCCTCTGCCTCCCCTGATTATTCTGTTCCCCCTTCGAAGTGGGATTTAAGCATCCTCACTTGTGCCTTCCTTCTTGTTTAACTTCTTACATTCTGTGGGGTATATCATGTGTATTCTGAACTTTTTGGCTAATATCCATTTATCAGTGAGTACATAACATGCATGCCCTTTTAGGTCTGGGTTACCTCACTCAGGATGATATTTTCTAGTTCCATCCACTTGCTTGCAAAATTCATGATGTCCTTTTTAATAGCTGAATAGTATTCTATTGTGTAAATTTTTATTTTTATCCATTCTTCTATTGCGGGACATCTGGGTTGTTTCCAGCTTCTGGCTATTACAAATAAGGCTGCTATGAACATAGTGGAGCATTTGTCCTTGTTATATGTTGGAGCATCTTCTGGGTGTATATCCAGGAGTAGTATAGCTGGGCCTTGAGGTAGAACTATTTAGAGTTTTCTGAGGAACTGCCAGTTGAATTTCAGAGTGGTTGTACAAGTTTACACTCCCACCAGCAATGGATGGGTGTTTCCCTTTCTCCACATCCTTTTGAGTCTTTGTGACCTGGAGACTCTGGCTTCTCTGTCTTTTTTAATGTTTTCTCTTTTCTACTTTAAAACAATTTTTTGAGGCAATATTTTACCATATAGTTCACTTTGGCCTTGAATTCATGACCATCCAACTTCAGCTACCCAAGTATTAGGATCATGACATGTACATCTAGTTTCTTTCATATATTCTTAAAGAAGGTAAGCATTTCTACAAGGTACAACTGTGGACACCTATAATTCCAGAGGAGTGTTCAGCACCAAAACAGAAAATTTGCAAGTTTGAGGTCAGTCTGGGATACAGAGTAAGTTCAAGTCTAGTCTGGGCTGCATATTGAAACCATGCCTCAAAAAGAAGGGGAGGGGATTTCCTCGTGTACTGTTAGTTATCCTGTTTGATTACCCTTCCTCTTACCTAAGATTTTACTATTACTTTTTTGATGGCTGATCCTGACAACTCCTCAGATTCTAGATGTTTAGCTGCCTCACAGATACTCTCAAATGGTTGTCCTAAATCACCTCAAATTCAGTTAAACCTGTATTGAACTATCCTGTAGCATGAATATAACTTTAACTATTAGAGAGAGGTCCTGAGATTATTGGTAATGGGTATATGATTAGTTTTTAAAGTGAAAAAAAAAAAAAAACAAACTAAAACTGATTGTCATGGTTGCTTGACCAGTGCTGTGAATATACTTAACAGCCATTAATTGTGGTTTTGTTTTTAAGTTTTTTAAACTTTATTTTATGTATATAGTTGTTTTGCCTGCATGCATGTCTGTGCACATAACTGTCTGGTGCCTGAGAAAGCCGGAAGAGTACATCAGATCGCCTAGAACTGGAGTTACAGATAATTGTGAGCTGCCATGTTGGTGGTGAGAATGGAATTCTGGTCCTCTGGAAGCACAGCCAGTGCTCTTATCCACTAATGGTTCTCTCCAGTCCCAAAGTTGTCGAATTGTATACTTTAAATAGACGAACTGCTTAGAATGGGAGCTAAAGTTTTATTTTAAATACCTGTCTTACTTATTTTTCAGTTGCAGTGACAAAAACTATGACCAGAAAGAAGCAACTTGGGGAGAAAAGGGCTCACTTACTTGTCCTGATCACAGTCCATCATTGAGGGAAGCCAGAGCAGGCACCTGGAGACAGGAACTGAAGCAAATGCCATTGGAGAAACACTGCTTACTTACCGGCCTGCTTCCTGTGGCTTGTTCAGTTTGCTTTCTTATATGACCCATGACCACCTGCCCAATCAAGAACATGCCCCCATAGACTTGTCTATGTGCCAGTCTGATAGAAGTATTCTCTCAGTTGAGCTTCCTTCTTCCCACATTAGTCTAACTTCTATCAAGTTGACAAAAAGCCTACACAATACAGTATTAAACATGCTCTCCTCCACAGACATCTTCTCCCATTGGGATCCATAGCTGTTACAGCCAGCTAAGCCAACCTAACAGCTTGTCCCAACAAGCAATCCTAGTTCTCCTTCCAACTGTTAATATTTTAAATCGTATTTCTTTCATAACTGCAATCAGTTAATCCATTTTAACAAATGCATATTACTCTGTATGAGTATATTAACAAATATATATTCTACTATATGGGTATATTAATTATTTCAGCTTCCCAAGCCTTTTTACTTATATACTCAATAACTAATTTTCAGTTAGAAGACACACAAGTGGGGCTGGAGAGATTGCTCAAAGATTAAAAGCATGTGCTGCTCTTACAGAGGTCCTGGGTTTGGGTCCAGCATCCACATGGTATCTAACAACTGCCTGTAACTAGTTCTAGTGGATCCAACTCCCTCTTCTGAGAGACAGAGACAGAGACAGAGACACACACACAGAGAGAGAGAGAGAGAGAGAGAGAGAGAGAGAGAGAGAGAGAATATGTATCTATATAAATATATAAACCAGGCTAGAGTGGAACTCACCATATAGATGATACTGGACTGAAACTCTCAAGAGATTGATCTGCCTGCCTCTTGTTTGCTAAGTATTGGGATTAAAGGAGTGTGCAATCACGGCCTGGCAAAACCAATTCTTCTTTTGTCTTGAGACAAGGTCTTACTACATGGTACTGGCTGGTCTATATATGTTAGGCTTGCCTTGAATTCACACAGGTCCATGTGGCTCTGCTTCCAGAGTACTAGGATTAAAGGCCAATATGCCCCATTATTGGTTCACTTTCTTGACACCATCACTCATAATTCAGAGTGCACCTTGCCGTGGGGACCTCCCCCAGGTAAAACAAAATAATTAACAGATTCAAGGAGCCTGTAGAGATAGCTCAGTGAGTGTGTAAGTGCATACCTGAGTTTCAATCCCCACAATCTCCATAAATCCAGAAAAAGCAGTGTGCATCTGCAGTCCCAGCATCCACCAAGATAGGGGAGATGTGAGAATCCCTGGAAGCTTGCAGGGTGGCTTGTGACCAGTATTGGACAGTAAGATCCTGTCTCCACTTACTGGTAGTTATGTTCTAGTGACCTAAGGTGCTGTGTGATTAAAGAAAGCTCGTGAATTTGAAGGAGCATGGCAAAAGTAAAAGGGAGAGCTTGGAAGGAGGAAAGAAGAGAGAGATGATATCATTATAATCTCAAAACATTTTAAAAAGATAAGAAATAGACTCAAGGTAGGACAGCTTTGTGTGGAGTAAGGGAAGGTAGTGGTTTAGGACAGCTACTTGGATAGCGGTGGGTAGCAGGGTTCCAGGGAATTAAGATGAGACACACTAAGACCAGCAAGACAGCATTTGCAGTAATCCTGTGTTAAGAAAACCTAGATAAGCTGGGGGGGATGGGTGGCACACATGCCTTTAATCCCAGCAGCACGGAGGAAACAGAGACAGGGAGATCTCTGAGTACCAGGCCAGCCTGGTCTACAAAATGAGTTCTAGGACAGCCCAGGGCTACCCAGGGAAACCCTGTCTTGAAAAACAAAAACTAGATAAGACCTAGTTCAGTATTACACTTAAAAATACCTTTCAGATCAGTGGATGAGTGGGAGATCAGTTGGAGAGATGATAAGAAACTATGTCAAGATGAAAGTTCAAAAATTACATGGTTCTATAAGATTTTCTATTGAAATTTTCTTTAGAATTATTGTACTTAGAATTTCTTTTCCAAGTTGTTAGTTAGTAACATGTTATTTGAAGATATACTTGTATGGTTTTATATTGTGCTGTTAGGAAAGAATAAAACAGTGCCACCTACCAGTTTTATAGATAATGTTGAAAATGTATGTGCATGTGTTTGTTAAGCAAGATAGAAGAAATAATAAGATTTTTCTACCAGCATTGTTTTTATTTGGAATTAAACATTTCCATTCTAATATTAATGCTAAAAATAAATACACTTTTGCATTTCTTTCAGTTTTAATGTAAGAGCCTAGTTAAAAGGTAAGGATATATTTGAATAAATTTCTATTTTCAGTGTCTCTGAAATACATGCCATTCTACCATTCTACCATTTTTAGTTTTATTAATTGTATAGTTTTATATCAAGTTTGTAGTTGGTAATTTAGTGGTTTTGCATCATACCACAATATAAAACCCACATCTGTTACTTTTATCATAATCTTTCTGTTCTTGTGAGATTTTTTCCTCATATTTATTGAAACCTTATGTCTTTATGTTAACAACCATCTGAAAGTGAGGAAAGTTTTTCAAAAACTTTCTTTGCAATTATCAGTTATTACAAGAGTTTTTATAGTTTTGGAATAAGAAGTCATGGATGTGATGGAAGGGATAATATGCTAGTTCGCACACGGGTACCTCTGTTGTGTCAGGCTGGGAACTGGAGAGGCAAAGTTTGAGGCCAGAGTGCTTTCTTTCCCTGAATATCTCCCACCGTGCAAAATGCACCAGTGCCCTCTAGTGGGGTTTCTTGTCCTACCTATTTACTATTTTTGTCTGTTTTGATGTGCTCTATATTTAAATGATATCTTCAGGGTTGCACATTACTTTTGTGTGAATTGTGAGGTGCAAGTTAGCACTATAGAGATTAAAGTATTTTGAGAACTGCACTGTGGCCCAAACTCTAGCTCAGATGTTGAAAACTGACTCTTCTGTTGAAACCCATATTTCTCTTGTTTTCTCTTGATAGGAATACCCAATATTGCCAAGGACAAACAACCTGGAATTGTTGCAAATGGAGTCAGCCCAATATGAGGACTTAACTGAGCATCTCATTGTGTCAGGAATTGGAATTGACACTAAGACACCAATACTGTAACTTTCTTGATAAAATATCTTTATTTTTCAGTAGTGGAATGCTGCAATTTTTTTACACTGAACAATCACTGTTAAATCACAGTATTCAATTTCAAAAGTTGTATTTAACTACAAGCTCTTTTGCAAAAACTCTCAGCAGAAGCATTTGAGGGGTATTATTTGTTGATGCATCTTTCTCTCAGCATGGTTTCACTGAGAGAATTAAGTTAAACATTTATATGTTGAGAAGCTTTGTGTTATAAGAACAGGTATCAGAATTATTTAGTGTCTGTATATGAAAGAACTTTAAAACAGTGGCCTTACAGTAGCAAATTTTATACTGGCTTTTCTTTTTCTGATGACATTTTGGCTTCTAACTTGAAGTTTTCTGAAGTTTCTGAAAATCAAGGCCTGTGTGTGTCATCCATTTCATAATACAATATAAGAAGCCTAGAGAAAAGGTGCATCTTCTCCATCGGGTCATGGCAAGTGCACTGAACTGTTAGTAATACGTATCTTGGGTTTTCCCATGACTATTTGCTCTTTTCTAGTTTCAAATGCTATTGTGGAAAATATGTAAGGATTTTATAATCTCTATTCCATCTTCTTTTCCCTCAGGGCAAGCTTGTGCATATTATATTTTTAAAGGCTTTTAAAATCTGACAGACAAATTGCATATTTGAACATTGTACTTTACTACTACGGTGTTACACATTTTACAGACACACCTTACAGACAGCATATCTTCAGTTCAGTTGATAGATGTTGCATACCTACTATGTATAAGATAGGATCCATGTGATAGTAAATACAGTCTGTTGGTCCAGATACTTAACTTTGTTTTCTTCTGTTTAAAAGTACATATACATTCCCAGTCAAATTTTTGTGACATGTTTATTTGTAAGAAAATAAAATATTGTTCTTTCTGCTTGAAGCTGTTACCTGACAGTTGGTGAGAGCATCCTTTTAATTTTTCATGAGACTGACAATCCTGGGTAACGCCTGTTGATATTGAATACTGGAGAACACATAGTGATGTTTATTTCTTCCATTTGTTCTTTTTTAAATGGTTTTTTTTTTTTTCCACACAAGAGCCACTCTTTAAATGGGTCAGTGATGAGGGAAGTTAGAGCCTTGATTCAGTGCTAATTGGGTGATATGTAGATGGTGCACACAGATGACTTTATTGTGTGCTACCTCTAGAAGCCAGGTCTGCCAACCCTACTAAATGTGAGGCTTAGGACAAGCGAGCATTTTATGTATGCAGTAGTTCAGTAAGTTTGTGTTGTTCGGGTATTTTTAAAAAAACTACTTTTAATTTTTTTGAGTCAGGGTCTCATGTAGCCCAGGCTCATATGGAACTCATCATAGCTGAGATGACCATGCTGACCTCTGGAGTGTTGGGATTACAGGTGTCTTTTCACTATGCATGGTAGGCAAGAATTCTGCCAGCTGAACTACATCTTCAGTCCATGAAGCTTAATTTTATTATTTTATTTGTATAGGTGTTTTTGCCTGCATGTGTATCATACAATGCCTACAAAGGCCAGAAGAGGATATAGGGCCTGGAACTGGAGTTACACATAGTTGTGAGATGCCACTGGATGTTGGGAATTGAACCAAGGTCCTCAGATAGAGCAGCTTGTGGTCTTAACCGATGAGCCACTGTCCAGCCCCTAGTTTTAAAATAATGGTAGTAGTTAGTCATTTGATTAGCATCTCTCTCTCTCTCTCTCTCTCTCTCTCTCTCTCTCTCTCTCTGTGTGTGTGTGTGTGTGTTTCGTGTATTGATGAACAAGAAAAAGTATGAGTCATATGGGCCCCGTTTGCCTGTGTAGTTTCTGCAGTCTCATAAGGAAAATGGCCATTGGACATAGAAATGAAGCTTAGTAAACAGCTTGACTATAGATGCTTTTATTTACTGTAGTACCTAAGGGTAAGATTGTTAATTTAGTATTTCATTTCACAACTGATTCCCCATTTAGGCAAATTTGTATACATTTTTGGCACTGTCTCAAAAATCAAAGCTTTTTATCTGGCAAAATATACACTCAGACAATATTGCTATAAGATCGATAACCTAAAATGAAATACTTGTTTTATAATTTAAAGTACACACCAAGTATTGTGGAGTCTGAGGCAGAAGGATTGCCCCAAGTTTGAAATCTGCCTGACTTACAGTAAAACAGACCATATCCATTTTCTTTACCATAATCCCCAGCATCTAACATCCTAATTAACAGTAGAAACTCATTAAATATTAACTGACTGAGGCATCAGTAAATAGTAGAATTTACATACGCAATTTTCATATGGAAATTGAACTTTACTTTTATCTTGGCATGTGTGAGTGCAAGTGTTCTTATTTCATTAAACACGTGGAGGTTATATGATCTCAGGTGTTGGTCCTTGCGTTCTACCTTGTTTGAACAGGGTTTCTTGTTTGCTGCTGCATATGCCAGGTCTGCCGGCCTGCAAGCTTCCAGGGGATCTTCTGTCTCCATCTCCTATCTTGCTGTAGGAATGTGGGATTACAGACTTGTGCTACTTCGTATAGCTCTATTTGGGTTCTGGGTATCTGAACCCAGATCCTCATGCTTGTGTTGCAAGTGCTTTTACTCACTCAACCATTGTCCCACCCCAGAAAGTTTTGGCTGAGTCCCATGCCATTGCCTTCTTTCAGTTCCTCCCATGTGCTAGCCTTGTCTGGTAGTAGAGTGGCAATAGTATAAAGAATCTCAAGCTATTAGAGGGAAAGATCTACTAAGATAAAGAATTTATAAGTAGAACATTGAGTACTGTAACACACAAAAGATTGAACAGGTCCTTCCGAGTTCTTGCCTATTGACTAGACAAACCTGTTCTCTTGGTGAGTTTTCTGGTTTTAAAAATGATATTAGTTAATAAGTAAAATGTATCCAGATTCCATCTGCATTATTTCCTTTGTTTTTGTTTTTGTTTTTGAGGGAGAGTTTCATTCTGTGATCCAATTGCTAAAATCAAAGGTGTGTGCCTGCCACTGTTCCTGGCCGCGCCCCACCCCCACCCCCACCCCCGTGTGTGTGTGTGTGTGTGTGTGTGTGTGTGTGTTTTATAGCTATTTGTTAACCTATAATTATCTCGGCATAAATTTTAGTTTAAAACTATCACCATATAGCAGAGAAAACTCATAGAGTACACATTTTTTTCTGTTGAAAAGTATCATTTACATTAAAACATTTTAAATAGATGCATACCAATTTACCATATTTTAGTTAATGTCTTAGTCACAATTGTTGTGATTAAATGCCATGACCAAAAGCAACTTGGAGAAGAAAGTTTATTTTGCTCACAGTTCCATGTAACATTTCATCATCAAAAGCAGTGAGGTCAGGAACTCAAACTGGAGGCAGGAACCTGGAGATAGGAGCTGATGCTGAGGCTATGGAGGGATGCTGCTTACTGGCTTGCTTCCCATGGTTTGTTGAGCCTGCTTTCTTACGGAACCCAGGATCACCAGCCCAGGGATTGTTCCACTCACAATGGGCTTGGCCCTCCCCCATCAATCATTAATTAAGAAAATGCCCTATAGCCTTGCCTTCAGCTGATTCTTATGGGAGTATTTTCTAATTGAAGAACCCTCTATAGCTTGTATCAAGTTGGCATAAAACTAGCCAGGACAGTTAATGAACTCCATTTTTGTCGTTATTGTTTGCTTGATGATGCCTGGGGTCTAACCCTCGGACTCTCACTGCTTTGGTGTTGAAAACCTGGAGCTAAAATCCAAGAAAATCTTGTATAGCTGGCCAAGCTTGCAGTCTCCTACAAATAGGAGAGAAGCACCTAAGACTAAAAGCAGGGGAGTCTTTGTATAGCAAGCAAGCAGGTGATTATAAAAAGCAGATATTTGCAGTTATTTTTATGATCATGGGGAAAGTACATGTTGTGGGTTTATAGTCAGACAGTCCCTGGAACATACCATGAGACATTTTCTTGTCAGCCAGTCCTCAGAACATGCTATGAAACAATTTATGACATGTAAATCACAAAGTTATAGAGGAAGAACAAGTCAAAAAAAACCAAACTTGGGACGTGATTATAGAAAAACACCATAGGGAATGATAGAGAAAGAAATCAAATTCTAACATTATGCTTAACTAGGAAAAAGGGAAAATGGAGTCAGCTGGCTTCGCAACACTTGCTAGGCAGATGCTTTATCGTTGAGCTACATCTGCAGCCCTTAGTAGTCTTTTTAGGGAAAGGTGGGGATGCTTTGAGGCACAAACATGAAAAGTTAAGCTAAGTTTGAATATCTGCACTAGCTAGCAACAACTACACATAAACCACCAGACAAGAGAGGAGAGGATTGGAATCCAGCTACGTGTTGCATATCAAGATGCATGACTTCAGACCCTTCCATAAATGGATGACAGCACCATGTGGTGGAAAGTGAAGGTTAAACCTCTGTGCTGCCCCCAGGACTCCAGCAAAAATGATATTTCCCAGGGCTAGACATTCCCAGGGTGTAGGGCCGCCTGAGGAAGTTAGAGTCACAGAAAGAAGGAACACCTTTGGCTGGTCCAACAAGCCTGATTGTAGACATTCAGTAAGTACCCAGAGGAAAGGGAATTCCAGGTCCCCCCACAAACTTCCAGCAAAACATGACTGAAAACTCTGAATCCATGAAGACAGAACTAAAATACCAGGAAGCATGGAGGGAAATGGATAGAATACTAAAACTGTCTTCCATGATCAGCTGTCATGTCAAGTCATAATATCCTAAGGTTAGAATCCAGAAGGCATGAGTATACAGCCCAGTGGTGGAATGCTTGGGTAGCATCGGTGAAACCTTGTGGTAGTTTGAATAAGAACAGGTCTCATAGGCTCATATATTGAATTGTCACCAGGGAGTGGCACTATTTGAGGAGGATTGGGAGGTGTGGCTTTGATGGAGTCAATGTGCTCTTGTTAGAGAAAGCATGTAACTGGGATAGGGCTTTGAGTTTTTAAAAGCCCATGCCAGGCTATCACGTACCCCCCTTGCAATCCCCCCTCCTGCCCATGTTTAAGGATATAGCTCTCAGCTACTGCCTCAGCTCCATGTCTGCTGCCATGCTGCCTGCCATGATGACTATGGACTAAATCTCTGAAGGTGTAAACAAGCTCCCAATTAAATGCTTGCTTCTATAAGAGTTGCCTTGGTCATGGTGCCTTTGCAGCAATAGAACAGTGACTAAGACAGGCCCTAATAACCAATGTTAAGTTTTTCACAGCTTCTTGATTTTAGCACAGTGCTTTTCAATGTGATCCCAATGCTTGACAGCATTCAACATTAACAGCTCCTTCTATTTCACTTCTAATTCCTTTTCTATTGCATTTAATTAAAATAAGAAATGTACTGAGTTATTGCTTTATGATTCCTGGGTATACATATGAATGCATAGAAGTCTGAAAGCATACTTACACATCATTAACACCTGGTTACTTAACTGGTGAGATTTTGAGAGACTGTGCACATAGCAAAAACCCTAGCATTTTTATGAAAGTCATTCTCTTAAAGTGGTAAGAACATTTTATCCTTCCCATCATTGAATGTCAGTCACTACAAACATGTCAACAAGCATTACCTTCACTTGGATTCTGTTTCACTTTAGCCCAGTAGGGTTTCATTTTCTGCTGTTCCTCCTCCCCCATTATAAGAAGTGGTGAACTTACTTATATATGATATTGACATTTTAGTATAAATTATTACATGCAAAGTGTGATGTAATTATATAAAAGTTTTCATCTGACTGTTTGCTTGTTTGTTGTTTTGGTATTTTGAGGTAAGGTTTCACTGTGTAGCTCTGGTTGTCCTGGAATTCACTGTAAACCAGGCTGACCTCAAACTCAGAGATTCACCTGCTTCTGCCTCTTTTTTTTTCTGGTTGTGCACATTTTATTTCAGCATGTTTAAACATATAGAAAATTCTTTTTAGTCATCAATTTTTTTTCGTATTTTCACCATCACTATCATATTTATTCAGTAAGTGCTCTAATATTTAAGGTATTATGTGTCATTGTTTATGGGACATTTCCTGTGACCCCCAAATAATGTACCATGGCACAGTCAATCCAGGGTTTTGTTCATTTTTCTTTTTTCACTTTAAAGTTCAATTTTTAAAATTTTATTTTTATACTTTATTTACATTTCAAATGATTCCCCTTTCCATGTCTCCCCTTTGGAAACCCCCTATCCCATGCCACCTCCCTCTTCCTCTATGAGGGTATCCCCCCCCCATCCACCCACCCACTACAGTCTTCCCTCCCTGGCATTCCCCTATACTGGGACATCTAACACTCTCAGACTCAAGAGCCACTCCTCCCACTGATAGCAAACAAGGCCCTCCTCTGCCACATAAGTGGCCAGGACCATAGGTCTCTCCATATGCATTCTTTGGTTGGTCGTCCAGTCTCTGGGAGCACCGGCGGCCTGACCAGTTGACACTGTTGCTCCCTCCATGGGGCTGCAAACTCCCTCAGCTCCTTCAGTCCCTTCTCCAACTCCTCCACCTGGGACCCCATGCTCAGTCCAACCGTTGCTGTGAATTGAACCATGGGTGGTCTGAACTTTTGGGCTAATATCCACTTATCAGTGAGTACGTACCATGTTTGTTCTTTTGTGACTGAGTTACCTCACTCAGGATGATATTTTCAAGTTCCATCCATTTGCCTGCAAATTTCATGAAGTCACTGTTTTTAATAGCTGAGTAGTATTCCATTGTGTAAATGTACCACATTTTCTGTATCCATTCCTCTGTTGAGAGACATCTGGGTTGTTTCCAGCTTCTGGCTATTATAAATATGGCTGCTATGAACATAGTGGAGCATGTGTCTTTATTACATGTTGGAGCATCTTCTGGGTATATTCCCAGGAGTGGAATAGCTGGGTCCTCAGGTAGTATTATGTTCATTTTTCTGAGGGTCCACCAAACTGATTTCCAGAGTGGTTGTACCAGCTTGCAATCCCACCAGCAATGGAGGAGTGTTCCTCTTTCTCCACATCCTCGCCAACATCTGCTGTCACCTGAGTTTTTGATCTTAGCCATTCTGACTTGTGTGAGGTGAAATCTCAGGGTTGTTTTGATTTGCATTTCCCTGATGACTAAGGAGGTTGAACATTTCTTTAGGTGCTTTTCAGCCCTACGAGTTTCCTCAGTTGAGATTTCTCTGTTTAGCTCTCTTCCCCATTTTTTGATAGGGTTAATTGGATCTCTGGAGTCTAGCTTCTTGAGTTCTTTGTATATATTAGATATTAGCCATCTATCAGACGTAGGATTGGTAAAGATCTTTTCCCAATCTGTAGGTTGCCGTTTTGTCCTATTTACAGTGTCCTTTGCCTTACAGAAGCTTTGTAATTTTATGAGGTCCCATCTGTCGATTCTTGATCTTAGAGCACAAGCCATTGGTGTTCTGTTTAGGAACATTTCTCCTGTGCCCATGTGTTCGAGACTTTTCCCCACTTTCTCTTCTATTAGATTCAGTGTATCTAGTTTTATGTGGAGGTCCTTGATCCACTTGGACTTGAGCTTTGTACAGGGAGATAGGAATGGATCAATTTGCATTCTTCTATATGTTGACCTCCAGTTGAGCCAGCACCATTTGTTGAAGATGCTGTCTTTTTTCCACTGGATGGTTTTAGCTCCTTTGTCAAAGATCAAGTGACCATAGGTGTGTGGGTTCATTTCTGGGTCTTCAATTCTATTCCATTGATCTACCTGCCTGTCACTGTACCAATACCATGCAGTTTTTATCACTACTGCTCTGTAGTACAGCTTGAGTTCAGGGAGGCTGATTCCCCCAGAAATCCTTTTATTGTTGAGAATAGTTTTTGCTATCCTGGGTTTTTTGTTATTCCATATGAATTTGAGAATTGCTCTTTCTAAGTCTATGAAAAATTGAGTTGGAATTTTGATGGGGATTGCATTGAATATGTAGATTGCTTTCGGCAAGATGGCCATTTTTACTATATTAATCCTGCCAATCCATAAGCATGGGAGATCTTTTCATCTTCTGAGGTCTTCTTTGATTTCTTTCTTCAGAGACTTGAAGTTCTTGTCATACAGATCTTTCACTTGTTTGGTTAGAGTCACACCAAGATATTTTATATTGTTCGTGACAATTGGGAAGGGTGTTATTTCCCTAATTTCTTCCTCAGCCTGTTTATCCTTCGAGTATAGGAAGGCTACTGATTTGCTTGAGTTAATTTTGTATCCAACCACTTTGCTGAAGTTGTTTATCAGCTGTAGCAGTTCTCTGGTGGAGTTTTTAGGGTCACTTAAGTATACCATCATATCATCTGCAAATAGTGATATTTTGATTTCTTTCCAATTTGTATCCCTTTGACCTCCTTTTGTTGTCTAATTGCTCTAGCTAGAACTTCAAGTACTTTATTGAATAGATAGGGAGAGACGGGGCAGCCTTGCCTAGTCCCTGATTTTAGTATCTCCCTCTCTCTCCCTCCCTTCCTCTCCCTCCTTTCTCTTTTGTTTCTGAGGCAGAGATTATATTTCATGTGTTTTTGATCTTTGCAGATTTTCATAAACATGTATAAAACATGTCTAAGTTAATATGACATTCACTTGCATCCATTGTATAGGACAAGGGATAGAATCCCATTTCCAGAAGGCTAAACATTATAAGATCCTGCATTGTGTTGTTAAAATTTGCAAATTTATTTTTGTTCTGTGTATTGTCTTAGATATTTAAAAACAGGTTAAACTTTGCAGGTAATTTTCTTTCTTCTTTTATTTTTGTGAACTTGTGTAGTCCAGGCTAGCTGTGAACTTTCAGCTATCCTGTCCCCTAAGTGACATGGGATTAGAGGCCACATCTGGCCCTACAGATAATTTTTTAGAGGAAATTCTTGTCTCAGTTTCTAATCCCTTGTAATAATACTTAATATTTAGTAAAGAAGAAAGTGACCTAAGTGTTGAGAGATGATTGCTGGTGACAATTTGTGCAAGATACTGCAAGAAACACAATACTGCTCACTTAACAATTTCTTAACAATTGTACAGGAAAAAAGAGTTGCCAAAATGGTTGCCCAGATTACTATATGGCCAGGCAACTTCTCCTGGCTGTATATCCAAAAAGAAAACATGAGCTCAGATACCTGTGTGCTAGTGTTCATTGTATCATTAATCAGAAGAGCCAAAAGATGTAAACCAATTGGCATTGACAGAATGGCTAAAGAAAGTGTAATATATGTGCACAGTGGAACCTGGGCCATGCTATAGAGTGGAAGTTTGCCTGATACACATGTGAACTTACAGAGACAATGACTCAGATTCAAACCAGACAAAATCCCAAGACTAAGAAGGGGATATGGACCCAAAGTGCTACTGCTAACTAAGAAGCTGTTTGCATTTGTTACCTGCAAAGAAATGGAAAATAAGTTTTCTCCAGTGGGCCACAGTCCACACTCTAAATATGCTCCAGGGCAGGCCTATGTCCAGCTGGAGTTTACCAACATAAAATGGAATTCACAGGTTTTTGTGCAGTTTTATTTTGTTGGTTATTTATTTATTTTTGTCTTACTGAGTTAAGCTTTTCTGTCTTGATTTTTATTTTTTGTTATTGTTTTGTTCTTTGAGAGATTAAGAAAGAACATTAGAGTGGGTAGGTGGAGAGAATCTGGGAGAAGTTGGAGGGTGGGAAATAAATAGATCAGATATATTGTGTGAAAAAATTATTTTCAAAGAAAATGTTCTAACCCTGAGCTCTACACACTCCATTTTTCAGGGGAAAAATTCTGTCCGGGAGCTGGAGAGATGTTTCAGTTGTTGAGGGCACTTGCTCTTCTTCCAGAGGCCCTGGGTTCAGTTCCTAGCACCCACATGGAGGATCATAAACTGTAACTCCAATCTTAGGGGATCCAACACCTTTCTGACTTCTGTGGCCACTGGTCACACACATAGTACACAGATATTAGTGATACACCCATGCAAAACACCCATGCACAAAAATAAAATTTTAAAGATATAAAAGTCAGGTTTATTGTGCTCAATGATATTCACCTTTTTATTATATATTAAAATGAGTTTGCTCAGCATAGTCCCTTAGGTAAGCAATGATACAATCAAAATACAGAAAAAATTCCTTTGTGCATCTTTGTGGGTTTTACACTCTCTTGACCTTCATCCCCTATCAACTGACACATTTTTAATATTTTAAACAGTTTTGATTCATACATGATAATTGTACACATGAATGGACCTTGTTGAAATATTTTCCTACATATATATGACCTATACTGGTCAGACCTAAGCTCCCTTCCCCACTCCATGTAGATTACCCTTCTCACCCTCTGTTAAATCACCAGTTATATATTTAGGACTTGTATTGGGGGAGCAGGGGGTTTGAGACTGGGTTTTTCTGTATAACAGCCCTGCCTGTTCTAGCACTGGCTTTGTAGACCAGGCTGGCCTTGAACTCACAGACGTCCACCTACCCCCTGCCTTCTGAGTGCTAGGATTAAAGGCAGGTGCCACCATCTCTGGCAATTTTTTTAGTTTTAACATATGATGGGGGAGAGGGGGACTTGACTTTCTGTGTCCCTGCCATGTAATTATTTATGTAATTATCCTGTTATTCAGCTTATGCATATATACTATTTCATTTTTCTGTGGCTAAGCAATGCCCCATTTGTGTGTGCGCATGCGTGTGCACATGTCAAAGTTGGAGAACAACTTCCAAAGTCCATTCTTTCCATAGGATCCAGTGAAAGAATCCATATCTTCAGGCTTGGGCACTATAAGACACCTCTATTGGCTCAGGACCTCCAAGACCAAGCTCTCAGCACAAAGAAGATCTATTTGCCCCAGAGAGACAGAGGGCAGGAAATAAGAGACAAAGACAGGAGATGAAGAGGGAGAAGGGGAAGGGAAATTTGTTCCACAATTTTAACTGGGTGAGCCAAAAGGGGCTTTTGATAGCTGGACTTTGATAGCTTCAAGAGGAGGAAGTTGCCAAATTAGGGACTAGACCATGGAGGTTACCTTTAGGAATATAATCTAACAGGTTTTAGTGAGGCAGAGGGAATAAGGGAGAAGAGCAAGGCTGCCAGAGCCATGTTTGTCAGGCTGGGCTGTCCGGAGTCTCTGAAGGCAAGCACTTTTATCTGCTGAGCCCCCTCACTGGCCCTTGAAGGGCATTTAGACAGATTCCATATAGTAACCTCCAGCAGTGCAGCAATGCATGCAGGTGTGCAGGCATTTCTGACTTGCTGACTTCATTTCCTTTGAATCTATACCTAGAAACAGTAGTTTTGGTTTTCTGAGGATACTCCATACTGGCTTGATTAATTTCTGTTCCCAGCAACAAAGTCACAGAGTTTCATGTTGCCATACCTTCACCAGCATTACTTTTATTTTATAACAGTCACTGTGGCTGGGATTACATGCTACACTACTTCTTATAGCTTAATTTTGTATAGTTCCCTGAAAGCTGATGGTACTGAGCGCTTTGCATATTTATTGGTCGAAATGTGTCTTTTCAGATGGGTTGTCCAGTTTGGGGGTGACTACTGTGACTGAACTCGCAAAGTCATGCTAAGCAAGTGCTCTCTATCACTGAGCTACATCTCCAGCTTAGGCTCATTTGGTGTCTTATACTTAACTGTGTTTTCTCCCCCACCCTCACCATTTCTGTTTTTGTGTATTGAGGCAGTGTCTCACACTGTACTCCAGATTGTCCTGGAACTCACTCTGTAGACCAGGATGGCCTTGAACTTATAGAGATCCCCCTGCCTCTGCCTTCTGAGTGCTGGGATGAAAAGTGTATACACACCTGGATAACTATGTTTTTTATATCCATAGTTGTGCCTTTTCTAGAATGTTGTATGAATAGGCTTATACAGCATCTGGCTGGTGTACCTGACATTTTTTTTTGTTTTTGTTGTTGTTGGTTTGTTTTTGAAACAGGATTTTTCTGTATAACCCTGGCTGTGCTTGCTCTGTAGATTGAGCTAACTCAGATCTGCTTGTCTCTGCCTCTGGAGTGCTGGGATTAAAGGAGTGTGCCACCACTTTCCAGTCATATCTGAACACCTCTAGATCATCTTTTCTCAAGTTCCATCCATTTGCATGCAAAATTCATGATGCTTTTGTTTTTATTTAGCTAAATGATATTCCATTGTGTTAATGTTTTCTTTATCCATTCTTCAGTCGAGGGGCATCTAGATTGTTTCCAACTTCTGGCTATTATGAATGTAGTTGAGCAAGTGTCCCTGTGGTATAGTGGGGCATCTTTTGGGTATACCCAGGAGTAATATAGCTGAGTCTTGAGATAAAACTATTCCTAATTTTCTGAGAAACTGCCAAATTGATTTCCAAAGCAATTGTTAAAGTTTGCACTCCCACCAGCAATAGAAGAGTGTAACCCAGAGCCAGGAAGACACATATGGTATATACTCACTTATAAGTGGACGTTAGCTATAAAATGCAGGACAACCATGTTACAATCCATGGACCCAAAGGAACTAGGTAACAAGGAGGTCCCAAGAGATGATGCACAAATCTCAGTTGGAAGAAGAAACTAAATAGTCATCAGAGGTGGATGGAGAGAGGGAACTGGGTAAGAGAGGAGGTGGGAGAAAACAGATGGCAATCAGGTGTGGGAAGGGGGCAGCAGGGGGTGGGAATGTGAATGGAAATCAGCAGGGGGACATCTCTGGTGACTAGCTGGAGGCCTAGGATGTGAGGATATGGAGAGTCTGGGGGTGACCCTAGCTGAGATTCCTACCAGAGGGGGATATAGAGATTGAAGTGGCCACCTCCTGTAGCTAGGCAGGACTTCCAGAGGAGGGAGGGGGACATTAATACACCCACAAAACCTTCAAGCCAAAATTTGTCCTGCCTACAAGATGCAAAGGGATAAAGATGGAGCAGAGATTGAGGGAACAGCCAACCAATGTCTGGCCCAACTTGAGATCCATCCCATGTGAGAGATAGAGACACTAATAATGATACTCTGCTATGCTCATAAATAGGAACTGTCTCCTGAGAGGCTTCATCCAGCAGCAGATGGAGGCAGATGCAGAGACTCTCAGCCAAACATCAGGTGAAGCCCAGGAGTCTTATGAAAGAGTGAGGGATAGAAGTGAGCCAGTCAGAGGGTCAAGGACACCATAAAAAGACCCACAGAATCAACTTCCTGGGACCATGGGGGTTCACGGAGCCTGGGCCACCAACCAGGAAGAATGCAGGAGCTGGACCTAGAGTCCCTACACATTTGTAGCAAATGTGCAGTTTAGTCTTTATGTGGATCCCCTAACAAGTGGAGCTGGGGGTGTCTCAGTCTCTGTTCCCAGCCATTAGATCCCCTTACCCCCTATCTGAACTGCATGGTTGGGCATCAGTGGGAGAGGATGTGCCTAGTCCTGCTGGCTCTAGTTGTCTCAGGGTGGGCTGGTACCCAAGGGGAACTCCCCTTCTCCAGGCCAATGGGGGGAGGACTTGTAATGGCAGGACTGGGAGGAGAGGAGGGAGAAGGGCTATGATTGGGATGCAAAGTAAATAAAAAGAAAAACATTTTAAAAAAGATTGGCTTTTTAAGATACATCTTTGTACCTCAAATTTCATTCTTTGGTTATGAAAGTCTTTGTTTATTTTTATGAATACTTGCTAAACACTAAAAACTTGAGTGAATCTCATTGCTTTGTATCTTTTTTTGTTTTTTGCTTTTGTTTGTTTGTTTTTTCGAGACAGGGTTTCTCTGTGTAGCCCTGGCTGTCCTGGAACTCTGTAGACCAGGCTGGCCTCGAACTCAGAAATCCGCCTGTCTCTGCCTCCCAAGTGCTGGGATTAAAGGCGTGCACCACCACTGCCTGGCGCTTTGTATCATTAAAGAGCCTTCCCCTGCCCAATTGCTCCAAATCCATTCTTTGTTTTTGCTAAGTAGTATTGATTGTCTAGATATAGCATCAATTAGTTGCTGCCTTGCTACTTGATCACTATTTGTTGCTTCCATATTTTGGCAATCATGAATAAACTAAGGTCTCCCTCCACTCCCACCTGAATTTATTTCATGTAAGGAAATGTCCAGGGGTAGGATTGTCAGATCATGTGATCACACGGACAGTTTTGTAATAAAAATGCCAATCTAACAGATGTGTTTCCTAGAGGAATGATGTGGCTACCTTCCCAGCAGAATGCAGCAAGCAACTTGACACCTATTCAAGTGCACCATATTCTAGTTTGTCTATCTTTTGCACAGTGCATGTGTTGTGCTTATGGGCGTAGGTATTTTTGTATATGTGTTCCTGCACATGTGTGTCTGAGGTTGATGTTGGGATCTATACTTGATCACCCACTCTATTCACTGAGACATTTTAAAAAATATTCTGTCTTTTGTACTTAGATTTACTTTATGTGTATAAATTTATTTTGCCTGAATGAATGCATGTGTACCACATGCCTGACTGGTGCCGAGGGAGGACAGAAAAAGGCTTCAGAACCCCTGGAACTGGAGGTACAGATGGTTGTGCTTCCATGTAGGTTCTGGGAATCAAACTCAGGTCCTCAGCAAGAGCAGTATATGCTCTTAGCTGCTTAGAACTGGAGAGTCATCTCTACAGTTGTCAAAGCAAGCTTTTTCAGTCAAACCTAGAGTTCACTGATATGGCTAGTCTTGCTAACCAACCTACTTTGGGATTCCTCATCTCCGTCTTCTGAAGTCAGAATAGAGGTTGACAGCCATGACCAACCAGCGTTTCTATGGGTTTCTGGGAATCTGAACTCATGCTAGATTCTAAAGACAAGCACTTTAACTGCTGAGCCTTCATTCATATACTTTTGCTTTCCTACCTTTGCACATGTTTGCCCAGTTTCCATCATCGCAACGGCTCTTTGCCTCTGCATCGTGGAGTGCCTAATTCCTGACTCCCTGGCTTCACTGAATTAGTCATCTCAGTATACTTAAATATACCCTGATGGAAGACTCCACTCACTAATTAGAACCACAGTCTACTCATTTCATCCTTCTCCTCGTTCTGTCTCACTTGCCGAAGTAGCTCAGAATTACTGACAATCTCCATTTTAGCCAAAATCTTCTAGTAACTTCCTGGTACCAGTGGAAGATAAATTCAAATTCTAGCAGCTGGCCTATGAACTATTTGAAGAGAAAGGCATGAAGGTGGACTGCTCTTGAGGGTTCCTATGTGCCCACATGGATCTTCCAATAGCTCTGTTTTGTGGTTGGCCAAAGAGGGCTGAAGCATGCGGGAATCCTCTGTTATGGATCAAGTGCTGCATGAGAAGTTATCATACTGGTCACCCCTAGTGAGCTTCCTCTTGATCTCAAGCTTTGTCTTTTTGATTCTCTTACCCAGCATCTCCCCTACTTGCCACTGGGCCAAGTTCTACCTATTTTCTCAGGTGGGCCTTTATGGCCTGAAAATATAAGTCAATTAGTTTTCATCTGTACTTAATTAGAGATGGATGTCATCATCATATATAACAACCTATCCAAAGGTTTTCTTCACAGGCTGGAGAGGTGGTTCAGTGGTTGAAAGCACTGGCTGCTCATGCAGAGGGCCCCACTTCAGTTCCAACACTCGCATGATGGCTTATCAACCATCTACAACTCCAGTTCCAGGGGATCCAACAGCCTCTTCTGGCCTCCATAGGTACCATGCACTCAGTGTACTTGTATACATGCAGGCAAGACACTCGTGTACATAAAAAATGTATTTTTAAAAAGTTTTAAATTTATCAAGACTTTCAAATGAGCGTGCATATAATACTTGCCAGACTATACTACAACATATCCCATCCTCTCCCTCCCTCCCTCTCTTTCTCAGTCTGAGAGGGATTCTTAGGTCCTGATGCAGGTATGCATGTGTGTTTCCTGGATACAGCTGCTGAAAAGATTTATAGATGTAAAGGCCTAAGCAGCAGTGAGCATCAGGACCTAAGAATCCCTCTTTTCAGCAGCTGTATCCAGGAAACGCACATGCATACCTGCTTAAAATATTAACATATACACATGTATATGTTAGAAATTATTAATTTATCTTGATACATCCCATCCACACCCTTAAGATTCTTCTTGGATTCCTGTCTTAAATGTTTGTTCATTTCTCCCAGAGTCCCAACAACAGCCAGTTCTTTCATCAGTCAGTCATCCAATACATTTGTCAGTCAGCTTTTTGTCCTTGTAACAAAATGCTCTTAGATGATCTACTTTCAAGGAGAAAACCAGAACATGTTTTACAAGGTGGATGATGCACATATCTAATTTGAGTACTTGGGGGACTGAGGCAGGCCACAGAATAGTAGACTGCCACAGCACCCAGCTTTTTCCATGAGTTCCGGTAGTCCGAGTTGAACCATCTCCTCAGAGAACCTTTTCACTTAAAAATATTAGGAGAGTGTCCTGGTTACAGGTGCACTTATTGTATTGAAACATTTTGTGTTTTAACTTGAGTTTTCACTATAAAACTCTCCGAAAGCAGTTTTTGTCCTAGAAAAAAAAAAAGGTTAGTTAGCATGCATCTCACCAAATGGACTGAGGATGACTTCTGGGTCCTCCAACTACATCAGCAGTTGGCTCTCCTGCTCCTAGTTTGGCTGATAGTCTTCTAAAGCTTTCTCGCCCCACCTAATGGACAAGAGAGGGACTGCCGTTTTTTCGTTTTTGTTTGTTTGTTTGTTTTAAAGCCGCCTAGCTACCAGAGGACCAGCATCACACATCAAGTTGGAATGACTTCATAGACCCTAGGATAAAATAAGAACAAGATCTGTGCATTTATGGCAATGGCTTTGTACTGGCTGGTTTTGTGTGTCCACTTGACCCAAGCTGATGTTATCACAGATAAAGGAGCTTCAGTTGAGAAAATGCCTCCATGAGATCCAGCTGTAAGGCATTTTCTCAATTAGTGATCAAGTGGGGAGGGACCCTTGTGAGTGGTGCCATCCCTGGGCTGGTAGTCTTGGGTTCTATAAGAAAGCAGGCTGAGCAAGCCAGGAGAAGCAAACAAGCCAGTAAGTAACCTCCCTCCATGGCCTCTGCATCAGCTCCTGCTTCCTGACCTGCTTGGGTTCCAGTTCTGACTTCCTTTGGTGATGAACAGCAGTTTGGAAGTATAAGTTGAATAAACCCCTCCTCCCCAATTTGCTTCTTGGTCATGATGTTTGTGCAGGAATAGAAACCCTGACTAAGATAGGCTTTAACACACTTCTAAATCATGTTTTCGGGTACATGTATTACAAATGGGAATTGACAGATGTTTTAGCAATGTCACTGTCTCATGCATAGTCTTTGATGTCTGCTGCTGTAGTTAGTCTCTAGGTTTTTCAGATACTCATGTTTGCATGGGATATTGTTCTGAAAAGTGTGAGAAACTATACATAAGAACTTTAATTTCCCTTTGATTCCTACTACTTCCGACTACTCAGTAGTAACATCATTTAGCAATTTGGTCTCAATCCTTGTCAACTTTTGTCATGTGTGTATTCACTTTGTATGCACACAAGTCTTCTTTCAATGTTTTGTAACACATACAACTTGTATGAATTAATGGAACCCTTTAAATACATGCATATAGCATAAAAAAAATCACATCTACCTTTCTAATCTCACCACCATGGCTGTGGTGGTTTCAGTAAGAACAACCTTAGTAGGCTCAAATAGTTGAACGTTTGGTCATTGGGAAGTGGCACTATTTGAAAGGATTAGGAGGTGTATCACTGAGAGTAAGCCAGACTTAGAGTCTCTTTCTGTCTCTGTGCTTCTGTCTCTCTATGTCTGTCTTTGTGTCTCTATCTCTCTCTGTCTCTCTCTGTCTCTGTCTCTCTCTCTCTCTCTCTCTCTCTCTCTCTCTCTCTCTCTCTCTCACACACACACACACACACACACACACACACACACACACACACACACATTACTGAGGATTGAACCTAGAGCCTTGTCAAAGGCTATATCCACAACTTCTATATGCTGAACTATCTTATCATCCTGGAACATACATAAACACACACACACACACACACTGTTTGTATTATGTCTGTTTTTCTCTAACACAGAGAGAGAGAGAGAGAGAGAGAGAGAGAGAGAGAGAGAGAATTCACCCTTGTAACCCTAACACTCAGGAAGATGAAAATGATAATGACAAACAGCAGGGTTGTGGAAGTAGCTCAGTGGGTAAGAACACTCATCCCCAAAGCCTGCTGACCTGAGACCAGATCCCTAGTAGCCATGTAATCCTATTCATTTATTTGTTTAGGTGGCCAGGAAAGGGCTAGTACTTAACTGAAGGTTAGGTTACTTATGTTGCTTATTATTTATGGCTATGAAAAGCTGAGGCACATATACAACTCTTAAAATTTTAATTCTTCTTTAAAGACATTTAAATTATTTTAAAAGCCAGATGTAGTTAGTGAGAGCATTTGTAATCTTAACACTGCCTTAAGGGGGATTCAGGATGAAGTTAGGAGCAGCTCCTGATGCTCATATGGCAGCTTGTTTGGCTAACACAATTGTGAAACTCAATCAAGGTTGAAAGGCAAGGGTTGACCCTCTGACTTCTACATGCATATGATGGTATGTTTGTGCCTACACTCACATGAACAGGCACACATATATACTAATATACGAGAGAGAGAGACAGAGACAGAGACAGACAGAGAGAGACAGAGACAGAGACAGAGCGACAGAGACACTGGGGAGGGGAAGTTGTTTCTGGGACCACTTGGCTGCAAGATGGCCTGGTAACCTTTGGGGAGTGGTTGTCTTTTCTAAGTTAAATGAAAATGTAAGTGCCTGAGATAGGTAAGTGTGGTATGTGTGCTTTAGGTAGTATTATGCCATGAGCATTTGATGTGCATCCAGATCGCAAGTGCATTCAGATCCCTTGCCAAGCAAAATATCTATGAGGAGGCACTGACATTCTGTGTAAAGACCATTAAGTAGAAACTCTCAGCCATGACAAAACAAATAGGCTGTTTAGTTAGATTTCAGACAGTTTCGTCATTTCTAATCGAATCAGACACAATTGACTTTCTGTTCCCTGGGAACAGAAAGCACTGATAAAGCATGGCATTTAGCTTCTTTGAACTCCAGTCCTCTCAGTTGTTAAAATAGAAATAACACTTGACTTACACTGACGTTAGAGATTAGCAGAAGAGGATGAGGGAGAATCACGCACCCTTCTTGTCCGTCAGCGATGGTGATTATCTTAAATTCATCCTCCTTGCTGCCCAGAGACATAGGAGTGGTGTCACTAATGCCATGCCTCTGTTCCTAAGGTAAATAAAACTGTAAATTTTTGTCATATGGAACTTTTGCACTTCTTTATTTGGGGTCAAAAAAGGTTACCCGTGTTCTTTATGGCTATGAAAGACATATATATATATATATATATATATATATATATAATGTGTATGTCTGTAGCATATATATATATATATATATATATATATATATATTTAAAAGAAATTTCCAAGGTGTAAGAACAAGGTTTAATGCTGCACCCATCAAGGTAACCCCAGTGTTCATCAATGTGGAAGCTCCCTGAGCGATGCAGACTTCTTCAGTGTCCAGCTTCCTCAGCATCCTCCACAGGACTAAGCTGTTTCTGCGGCTTCGGTGTGTGATACCATAGAGGCCTGTGGTGGGGGAGGGGCTGCCTAATCGTCCTTCTTAAACTTGTCATTAATGTAATGCACCGAGTCCAGGATCAGCCTCCAGCCCGTGGCCCACATCAGTCCCATGGCACCCACAGTGCTCCACATGCTGGCCATGGAAATCCAGTATTTGGCCAGTTCCCAGTAGTGCAGGCCTAGAAACCTGCTCAGCATCCCTGCAGGGTCCCAATACTCAGAATCACCCTGTTCTGCCGCCCTGGAACATTACCTTAAAAAATTTTTGTGTGTATGTATTCATGTGTGTGCACACACATGCATATATGTGCAATGTGTGGAAGCCATAGATGTCTCCCATAATTGCTATCCTTTTAAAAAATCATTTCTATTATTTTGAAATTTTTTATTTTGAAAACTCTATATTGAGGCGGGGTCTCTCACTGGACCTGGAGGTCACCATCTGACTAAATCAGCTGGCCATCGAACTACAGGAGTCTACTCATCTCTCACCACCCCACCCTTGGCAGGGGGTGCAGTATACAAACATTCAGTGCTGCTCTGGGATTTTATGTAGGTGTCTTGGGATCTAAATTCAAGTCCTCAATCTTGTACTTTACTAACTGAGTCAGCCTTCCAGCCCCTACATTTAATTCTGAATAAGATACAATTTCATTTCAAGATTCTCTCTTGCAGCCTGGAATCTCAATGCTGGAGAGACTTAAGCAGGAGGGTCAGGAGTTCAAGGACATACTCATCTTGTTGCAAATTGGAGGGTCAACCTGGTTTACAGGAGACTCTGCCTCAAAAACCAACCAACCAACCAGCCAAACATTTCTTCTTGCTCAGGATATTTTCTGGGTAGCAAATGGCTAGGCGATCATAGTCAAGCTTGGCACAAGGAAAAAGAATCTCAGATTAAGCATCATTAGCCAGGGGTAGTGGTGACACCTGTAATCTCAGCACTTGGGAGGCTGAGGCAGAAGAATTATGACTTTGAGGCAAGTCATGGCTGCATAGTGAGGCTGTGTTGCAAAAAGCAACGGGAGCACGTGACAGCCTGGCATGGGCTTTTAAAAACTCAAAGCCCTATCCCAGTTACATGCTTTCTCTAACAAGAGCACATTGACTCCATCAAAGCCACACCTCCCAATCCTCCTCAAATAGTGCCACTCCCTGGTGACAATTCAATATATGAGCCTATGAGACCTGTTCTTATTCAAACTACCACAAGGTTTCACCGATGCTACCCAAGCATTCCACCACTGGGCTGTATACTCATGCCTTCTGGATTCTAACCTTAGGATATTATGACTTGACATGACAGCTGATCATGGAAGACAGTTTTAGTATTCTATCCATTTCCCTCCATGCTTCCTGGTATTTTAGTTCTGTCTTCATGGATTCAGAGTTTTCAGTCATGTTTTGCTGGAAGTTTGTGGGGGGACCTGGAATTCCCTTTCCTCTAGGTACTTACTGAATGTTTACAAAATTTTAATTGAGGAAATACCTCCATAAGATCTGGCTGTAAGGCATTTTCTTATCTAGTGATAAGTGGGGAAGGGCCCAGACCATTTTGGGTGGTGTCATCCCTGGGCTGGTGATCCTGTGTTCTTTAAGAAAGCAGGCTGAGGGGAATGCCAGGGAGGGAAGATGGGAGTGGGTGGGTGGGTGGGTGGGTAAGCACCCTCATAGAGGCAGGGGAAGGGAGGATAGGATAGGGGGTTTCTAAAGGGGAGACATGGAAAGGGGAAAACATTTGAAATGTAAATAAAGAAAATATCCAATCAAAAATTTATTCTTCCAAAGGCAAAAAAAGAAAAAAAAAAGGAAGGAAGGAAGGAAGGAAGGAAAGAAGCAGGCTGAGCAAGTCATGGAGAGCAAGCCAGTAAGCAACATCTCTTCATGGCCTCTGCATCAGCCCCTGCCTCTGGGTTCCTGCCCTGCTTGAGTCCCTGTCCTGACTTCTTTCAGTGATGAACAGTGATTTGGAAACAAACTAAAATAACCCTTTCCTTCCCAATTTGCCTTTTGGTCATGGTATTTAATCACAGCAAATAGTAATCCTTGGTGGGAAGCACCTTTACTCATTGAGCCATCTTGCTCCCATTTTTTTATTGTTAAGCACCAATCAAATTCTAAGATAACCCAGTCATTCACCTTGAGTCTGTGAAGCAGAGGTATAGCTATAGTTTTCCTATGTTAGCTGTATCAGAATCCCCCAGACAGTTGGTTAAAACATGGGCTAGTGCATTTCCAATTGGCTGATCTGGGATAGGGTATGCAGTCATACTGCTAGTCAGTTTCCACACATTGCTGTTGGACACCACACCTGGTGCTCCCCTGTGGCATAAACAAACAAACAAAAATAAAAAACCAAACCAATAAAAACCATTGGGAATAGAAGCCCAGGCTCAGGGCAGGCAAGCCCAACATGGAGACAAACTTCAGTGACTCCACTTTTGCCTGTGGCTAGACTGTAGTTATTTTTGAGGAGGTAAACTTGATTTAGCTGACTCTATTTAATAAGACCTTGTGCTACATAAGGGTTGTGCCATATCTTATTAGGTAAGTGACTGGTTCAGAGACTTTTCAATTAACTCCCATGGCCTCTGGGGCTTGAGAATGCATCTTGGGTTGGCTCTCTGCACTGGGAGCTTCACAACCTGGGAGATGGCTGTGACTCCTCATTCTCAGCTCAGATCACTGGGCTTGGAGTCTCATCACCCAAAGGTGGTGGCATTGAGGGTAGTGGGGTAGCATTTATTGCAGTAGTGACTTCCTGCTGAGAAGCAGCATGGGAATATTACTAGAGGAGGGGAATAATCCATAAACCACAAATGGTTTTTTTTTTTTCTGGTGGCAAAAGATACATAATATTTATCCTTTTAACCACCTTTAAAGATGTATTTATTTTATTTTACGTGTATAGGTGTTTTGTCTGCAAGTATGTATATGAACCACATATGTAATTTCTGAAGGACTATTTTATGTAATTAGCAGTGATAATATCTCTGGAAATCTTGGTAATAGTGAGCTTATAGAAGATTAGATGAAAATTTCCAAGGCTTGATATTATGTGTATGAGTGTTTTCCATGAATGTGTGTAGAACTGGAGTTACATGCTATTCTCACCCAGGCCCTCTCTGCAAGAGCAGCAAGTGCTTTCAATTTCTGAGTCATCTGTTCAATCCCCCATTCCCTGAACCATTTTAAGTGTATGTACAGTCCACTGGCATTGAGAGTACTATAATCATCACTCTAATCCAGCTCTAGAGCTTTACCATGAGTCCCACACTGACATTTTACAATGACTACTACATATATTTCTGCTTCTGAGAAATAATTCACTGTTGCACAAATGTCTATTTAAAGTGTACAATTCACCCATTTTAGTATTTTCACAGTTGTGCAAACATCCGAAAAGTTAACTTTAGAACATTTTGTCATTCCAAAAACAAAACTCTGTACCTGTTAGCTAGCTCTAACTCCACCAACCAATAGGGATCACTAACCTACTTTCTGTCTCTATGCATTTGCCTATTCTGGAGATGGAGTCTACAATAAATGACTTTTTGTGACTAGATTCTGTTGGTTACTGTACTGGCTAGTTTTGTGTGTCCACTTGACACAAGCTGGAGTTATCACAGAGAAAGGAGCTTCAGTTGAGAAAATGCCTCTATGAGATACAGATGTAAGGCATTTTCTCAATTAGTGATCAAGGGGGAGGGCCCCTTGTGGGTGGTGCCATCCCTGGGCTGGTAGTTCTGAGTTCTATAAGAAAGCCAACTGAGCAAGCCAGGGGAAGCAAGCCAGTAAGTAACCTCCCTCCATGGCCTCTGCATCAGCTCCTGCTTCCTGACCTGCTTGAGTTCCAGTCCTGACTTCCTTTAGTGATGAACAGCAGCATGGAGGTGTAAGCTCAATAAACCCTTTCCTCCCCAACTTGCTTCTTGGTCATGATGTCTGTGCAGGAATAGAAACCCTGACTAAGACAGTTACCATCCTATTTTCCAGGATCATCTGCACTATAAAGTGAACCAATATTTCATTCTCTTCTAAGAAGACTTAAATATGAGTCCATTATCTTACCCTCATCCCCACCCAACAGAAACTTTTGCTCCCAGTTGGTTGAGCAACCCATCCACCCAGATTCCCAAGCCAACAAACAAAATGTTTGTTTAGAATTCTGTCTTAGGGCAGGAGAGATGGCTCAATGGTTAAGAGCACTAGCTGCTGTTTCAGAGGACTTAGGTTCCACTCCCAGCACTCACATGGCAGCTCACAACAGTCTATAACTCCAGTACCAGGGGATCCAGAGCCTTCTTCTGGCCTCCACAGACACTAAGTATCATGTACACAGTGCACATGCATACATGTAGGCAAAATATTCACACACATAAAGTAAACATAAATAAATCTTAACATGGAATCCTCCAAGCTCATGCCTTTAACCCCAGCACTCAGGGAAGCAGAGGCAGGTGGATCTCTGAGAGGAGCCTGGTCTACAAAGTGAGTTCCAGGACAGCCAGGAATACACAGTGAGGCGCTTCTCAAAAAGCAAACAAGCAAACCAACCAACCAACAAAATAAGAATTTTCCACCTTGGCACCTTACCAATGTAAATCATCGGCATAACAGAATCTACATGGAATATGTCAGAAATACTTCAAAAATGGCTTTTAAGGACTGGAAGTGGTGGTGTATGCCTTTGATCCCAGCACTCACAGGCAGAGGCAAGCAGGTCTCTCTGAGTTGGAGGACCACCTGGTGAACATAGCAAGTTCCAAGACAGTCTAGGCTTCATGCAATAGTGAGAGCCTGTCTTTACAAAAAAAAAAAAAAGGCTCTCAAATAGCTACTCCTCTTGCTCTCAATGCTAACCGTTAATTGCTGTGGCCTCTTTCTGCCTTTTCACTTTTCCCTAGGCTTTCCTCCTCTGGAGCAGTCTACCAGTGCCAAGTAGGTGCCTGGAGACTCCTGTTGCCGCCCATTGCCTGTAGAGTCTTGTTCACATTTGGCTGGCACAGAGAACACTTAGACCTGACATCTGGCTGAACCCCCACTCCTTCCACACAAGGCAATCTGCTCCCACAGACTCTGGGCATTCTTAATTGTTCTCCCTTTCCTTTGTCAGGAACCATGGAACACAACACTCTGTACAGCTTAGAGAGTCGACTCAGGTATAACATGGCCTGTGATGGAGCCCCTGAACTTAACTGCTAAAGTTCAGGGAGTGAGGAGGGAGAACCCACTTGTGCAGGTCAGTTTTTATCTGTAAATCATTATTGATCATCAAGATAAAAGGCTCCTTCTTCTCAGTTTAGCAGTGCCCACCTAAAGTAATTGGCCTGCTACATGGGCATTGTGGCACAAGCCTTTAATCCAGTGGTTCTCAACCTGTGGGTTGTGACCCCTCTTTTGGGTCAAATGACCCTTTCACAACGGTTGCCTAGAACCACCAGAAAACACAAATATTTACATTACAATTCATACCAGTAGCAAAATTCCAGTTATGAAGTCGCAACAAAAATAATTTTATGGTTGGGGGTCAGCACAACATGAGCAACTGTAGTAAAGGGTCACAGCATCAGGAAGATTGAGAACCACAGGATCCCACACAGGGAGGCAGAGGCAGGTGGATCTCTGTGAGATTAAGGCCAGCTTGATCTATATAGTGAGTTCAGCCAGGGCTACATAGTGAGACCCTGTTGCAAAAAAAAAAAAAAAAAATCTGTCTGTATGTTTATTCCCATGTTCCCATGTTGAATATCAACCAGAATGTGTGGTGCTTCCAGAATTTCTTCTGGTTATGTTTTGACTTGTATCTTAATTGTGAAGATACTGTTTTCTTATAATTTTTTTAGCAGTAGCATGAGTAGACAGCTATAGAAGCCTCTTAGTCTCCAAGGTCTCTCTTCCCACTTTGCTTAACCAAAGCAATGTTGAAGAAAAGGGATGGGAAATGTTCTTAACACGTTCCCCTCTATATGTGGCCTCTTCTGTGTATTTCACATTTGTGTGTGTGTGTGTGTGCGTGTGTGTGTGTATTGTAGGGTATTTGTGCATAAGTATGAGCATGCATGTGGAGGCCAAAGGACAATTTTGGGTGTTGTTCCTCAGGAAACCTCACGTTATTTCATGAGACAAGATTTCTTACTCAGACTTAGTGCTTGCTGATTAAGCTAGGCTGGTTGGCCAACAAGCCCCAGGGATGTGCTTATCTCTCCTTGGCCAGTGCTGGGATTATAAGTATGCATCACTATGCTCAGGGTTTTCTTTTTAATGTGGGTGCTGAGAATTGAACACAGGTCTTCATGTTTGCTTAACAAGTGCTCTACTGACTTAGCTAACTCCCCAACCCCTTCTTTTGTCCATTCTAGACAAAAATTTGCTATAACTAATTGGTTTTGAAGCTGATTCCTTGGTTATTCTTTAGAAATTTTATTACATTTTTATTTTTGAGTGTGTGTGTGCGTGCGCGAGTGCAATGCATGTGCACATATGTCACAACACATACATAAGATAGAAGATAACTTTTGGGAGTTGGATTTCCTCCTTCCATCATGTGGGTCCTGGGGATCAAATACAAGTCATCAGGCTTGCTGACCTCCCCTACTAAGTCATCTCACTGGCCTTCATTCTTTAGATATTAAAACAAGAACATCTGTAACAGTTTTATAGGTGTGTGCTTCCTTTGCTAGAGAAACTTTTGAAGGAAATCATGGTTTAGCCATGCCGTGAAAGACCTGCTCTGATTGGATAGTTTCTGCCCTCTGCAGATCGGGTAAATTCTGTTCTCTGGGATTTGTTGGAAAGGATTCACAGTCAGTGAGAAAGGGAAAGTGGCTTCTTTCAAAGTTGGTCTCAAGCTTGCTCAATGCAATACAGCAAAATGTTCACTTTACTGCTTTTACCATGACATAAATTACCTTTAACCCAGTGCACACATGATATAAAGGAAGAAAGGAAAAGACTGTCTTAAATTCATGGATAGCAGACCTTACTCACTTGATAAAAGAGCTATTGGCTGCCATTCCCCACTGGGAAGTTACTAGTTTTCCCCATTGCAAGTCTGAAGATATTTATGAAGGGATAAATACTCTGAAGGTATGCAAATGCCCTGCTTATATTTAAACTTTCAACCACTAATTTGGGAATTTTAGTTAGTCTGTGCTTGCACAAACTATTACTACAGTCTTCTTTTGTTTTGTGTCATATTTTATTTATGTGCATGTATGTGGACTTGTGCAGTACTTGCATGCAGTCATAATTGGCCAGAAAAGGCCAGTGGATCATCTGGAGCTGGAATTAATTACAGGTGATTGTGAGCCACTATTTGGGTGCTGAACCTGTGTCTTTTGAGGGAGTAAAAGCTATTAACTGCTGAACCATCTCTCCAGCACTGTGATGGTTTGAATATGCTTGGCTCAGGGACTGGCACTATTAGAAGGTGTGGCCTTTTTAGAGGAATTGTGTCACTGTGGGCATGGGCTTTAAGACCCTTTTCCTAGTTGCCTGGAAGAGAGTCTTCTAGTTGCCTTAGGAACAAGAGGTGGATCTCTCAGCTCCTCCAGACCCATGTCTGCTTGGATGCTGCCATGCTCCTGCCTTGATGATAATGGACTGAACCTCTGAACCTGTAAGCCAGCCCTAATTAAATGTTGTCCTTATAAGAGTTGCCTTGGTCATGGTGTCTCTTCACAGCAGTAAAAGCAGTAAAAGCCATCAAGGTGGGAGTGAACGGCCACATACAGCACATTCAAGCACCCTCTTTTGTTTTTGAGACAGGATCTCCGTCCATAGCTCAGACTGGCCTGGAACTCACTATATAGCCTATGCTGGCCTCAAATCTGTGACAATCCTTCTGCCTAAGTCTCTCAAGAGTGCTGTGATTAGAGGTATGAACTGTAATGACTGACCTATCCAGGAATTCTAATGGGTCTGTCTCCCCATCTTCATTTCTTTTCATTTATTGCAATCTCTCTGTAAGGATGACTTACTACCTTCTTGTTGATTTCTTTTTTTTTTAAATAAAGATTTCATTATTTTTATTTATGTATATGTGCTTGTACCCCAGTGTATGTATGTATACCATATGTATGCAAGTTCCCATGGAGGCCAGAAGGCACCAGATCCCCTGGAACTAGGGTAAGAGTGTAAGACTCTGGAAAGCCTTAACTTACCGGAGACCTCCCGGGTGAATACATGGAGTTGGGGATCAATACAAAATGCAAGAGGAATTTATTGATCCAGCATGCTGGGTTGTCCTGCACATCAAGGTGGGAGTGAACGGCCACATACAGCACATTCAGCGAGCTTTTATACGGCTTTTAGAGTAGTATCCAGTCAGCACAATGATATTGGCAGAACAGTGACTTTTAAACTGATTGGTCTTTAGAGAATGAGGTGGCAGGGGCTTAATCAACCTCTCCCTTCCAGCCTACGTGATCTCCAACATGTTTTTTCCAGGAGGGGAGGGGTGCCCAAAATTTCCAAAGTTCCTGAGCTAACTTCTCATCCCCCCCCCTTTTCTTGTGCATGCTTCAGTCCTGAAGCTATTGCTGATAGTTATGCAGCTCATACTCCTGCTCTTCTGTATCTAGTTCTTTGTATTTCTGCTTTAAGATCATTAGCTGTACTGTACCTATGCATTCCTTAACAAAAGCAACCAAGTGGTTCAAAATGTAGGGGCCAAAAGTCAACAATAGCAGGAGAACAATTAGGGGTCCTAACAGGGTGGATATGAGGATGGTTAACCAAGGGGAGGAGTTAAACCAAGACTCGAACCAGCCCTGACTCTGTTCTCTCTCTCTCTTCCCCTTGTCTAACTCTACTCTCCCCTTGGCCGTTGAATCTTTAACAACCCCAGAATGGTCTATACAAAAGCAGTACTCCTCAGCTAAGGCAGCACATAGCTCTCCTTGCTGGAGGAAAAGTTAAGTCTAATCACCTCCTATTCTGTAGGACTACTTCTGATAATGAAGTCAGTGGTTCTTTAAGATGACTGATGGAAGCTTCTGTTCTCTGTCTATCTAAATCAATGGCTCAGACTGTCAAAATTTTCCCTTTGTAAGACCAGAGGTCCTGGTGGCTGCCCCAGCCACCCCCAACCACAACAGAAGTGAAACAGTGAGTGCTATCCAAAGGTACCACCAGGCAGTCATGATCAAGGTTGAGTGATCTTGAGCCTGAGCAGATTGTCCATCTTCTGTACCATCCAGCAGGGGTCTCTGGGGAGCAGAGTATCTGCAGGTTTCACGTGGGAAGTGTGCACCCAGGCCTCAATTCCGTCTACCTTGAGGACTGTGGGAGTAGCTAGCAGTGCCAAGAAGGGTCTCTTTCATCTGGGTTCCATCAACTGTGCCCAATGCCTCTTTACATAGATTCTGTCACCAGTCTGGAAGTGGTGAGGGGTCTCTGGCATCCCTGGAGCATTTAAGGCAGACAGTTTGGGCCAAATCTCCTGCTGTGGGATACCTCCTGGGAGGGTCCAGTGGGCACCAAGGGAGTTGGGGGACCACACAGGATCTCAAAAGAGGTCAGGTTAAAATGGTAGGGGGTGTTCTGGGCTCAGAACAGGGCCAAGGGGAGGGGCACCACCCAGTCGGAGACAGTCTCCAAGGTCAATTTAGTCAAGTTTTTTTTTGGGGGGGGGGGGTCTATTCATTCTCTCTACCTGCCCTGAGCTTTGGGGATGGTACTCACAATGAAGTTTCCAATCTGTCCCCAATACTTTTGCCAACCCCTGGCTTACCTGAGAGACAAAAGCAGGACCATTGTTCAATCCAATTACCTTGGGCACTCCAAACCTTGGGAAAATTTCCTCTAATATCTTCTTGGATACCATGGTAGCTGTTTCTTGCTTGGTGGGGAATGCCTCAAACCATCCAGAGAAAGTATCCACAAACATCTGAAGGTATTTGTAACCATATCTTCCTAGCTTAACTTCTGTAAAATTGACCTCTTAATATACTCCAGGATGTTCTTTCCTAGGTTTTTTGCCCTGTTTATTCTTGGCTGCATAAACATTCACTTGCTGTCATACCCTACAATGTTCTACTATCTTTCTGGCCTAAAACCTGAGTCCTATTATACATACTCTAGGTCTCTTAACTGCTTGGACAAGTTTTTTATCCCCTAAATGAGTCCATCTATGCATTTGGCCTAGTAAGGTTTTTGCTTGCTTTCTGGGGAGCATAGTTTTTCTTTTTTGTGTGTATCATTTCCCTTCCTTCTCTAGGTAATAGTTGGTAGGGTGGCTAGCAATCTGAGTCCTTTCTTCTTCAGTGTATTCTATATGAGGCCATCCCTTTAGTCCAGTCCCATTTCCCAGCAGGTGTTTCCTGCAGGCCCATAACCAGGATAGGCTCCTGCATAGCCACTTCTCGAGCCACTAGATCTGCCTGGTTATTGTCCTGGGCCACTGAGTCTCTCCCCTTCTGATGTCCTGGTCAGTGAATAATACTCACGGTTACCAGCTTCATTAGGGCATTCAAGAGATCCAGGATTTCTTGTTTGTTTCCTCTGGTGTGAGCAGTCCTCTCTCTTGGCATATAGCCCCATGGATGTGGGCTGTGGCAAAGGCATACCTACTATCCATGTAGATGTTGATCTTTTTGTCTGCTCCCAGGTCCAAGGCTTTGGTCAGAGCTATCAGCTCTGCCTTTTGGGCTGACGTTCTCAGAGGATGCGGTTCCACCCAGACAACCTGGTGCCTGTCCACAATGGTGGCCCCCGTCTTGCATTGTCCCTCCACCAGGTAGCTGCTGCTGTCAGTGAACCAGGTCGCCTCAGCATTGGGGAGCAGCCAATCTGACAGGTCCTTTTGCCATCCCTGGTCCTCAGCTAGAATCTGCTGGCAATCACAAGCTGGAGGGTTGAAGTTAGGGTCAGGTAACAGAGTGGCCGGCTTGAGGGCCACTGGTGATGTAAAGGTCACCCAATCCGAATTCAGCAACAGAGTCTGATAATGAGTTATGCAGGCGTTGTTCAGCCATCGATCCAGGGGCTGGCGAACAATGATCTCCAAGGCATGTCACAGTCAGGTTCTGCCCCAGAGTCAATTTATCAGTGTCTTTAACTAGAACCGCCACCGCCTCCAACACTATCTGTAGGCAAGCAGGCCACTCAGCAGTGACAGGGTCTAATTTCTTTGACAGATAGGCAACTGGGCACTTCCAGGGGCCCAGCTGCTAGGTGAGCACCCCCTTGACTATCCCCCTGTTCTCAGCCACATAAAGGTGAAAAGGTCTACTGACTTCAGGCAGTCCTAGAGCAGGAGCCTTGAGCAGAGCCTGCTTAATTGCGTCTAAAGCCTGTTGCTCTTCTTCCTCCCAATGGAAGGGCTGTTCGTTTTTAGTCAGGGGGTAGAGGGGGGCAGCCAATTTAACAAACCATGGGATCCATAGCCGGAAGAAACCAGCAGTGCCCAGGAATTCCCGTACCTTCTTGGGGCTCTGCAAAGGAGGGATATGCAGGATGGTCTCCTTTCGAGTGTTGATGAGCCAGCACTAGCCATCTTTCAGCAGGTAGCCCAAAAAACTTTTTATCTGGCAGATTTGGGCCTTCTTGGCTGAGGCTCTGTATCCCAATCTTCTCAGCTCCTCCAAGAGGTATTTAGTCCCCTCTAGACAGTCCTCCTTAGTCTTGGGTACTAAGTTTCTTCCAGAGACCCCCCGAGTGAACACATGGAATAGGGGATCGATGCAAAATGCAAGAGGAATTTATTGATCCAGCATGCTGGGGTCATCTTACACACCAAGGTGGGAGAGAACAGCCACACACAGCCCATTCAGTGAGCTTTTAAACAATTTTTAGAGCAGCAGCCATTAGGCACAATGTGATTGGCAGAACAGTGTGACTTTTAAACTGAATGGTCTTTAGGGAATGAGGTAGCAGGGGTTAATCAGCCCCTCCCTTTCAGCCTACATGCTCTTTAACATGTTTCTTCCAGAGGGGAGGGGTGCCCAAATTTTCCAAAGTTCCTGAGCTGACTTCTCAAGAGGTGATTGTGAGCCACGTTATGGATACTAGGAACCAAACTCAGGTCATCTGGAAGAATGGCAAACACTCTTTAAAAAGCACAGCCTTCTCTCTAGCACCTTAATTTATTTTATGTGTAATTTGAGCTGTTTCAGCTTTGGCCTTTAGGACACCTTTCATTATTTTTCTTAAGCATGTGTCTACTTTCTGGCACTGTGAGATTTGTGCTCCGTAAAGCTCACCAAAAGTACTATATATAATGACTGTCTTTTATAAAGCACTCAGTATGCAATTTATATTAATGTAAAGATTATATTAAAGGTTATCAAAGCAAAGTATCATTCATTACGTATAAATTATGGATGTCAAGCCTGAGCACAGGGAGAGAGCAAGTGTGACAGGTTGTAAGTGCTGGAGTAGCCAAGGCTCAAGTACCTTCAATTATTATCCCAAATGTTGCTACCACTAAGCAACACAGTGGTGCCTTTTTAATCATGCAATGCCATTTTAATGTGACAAGTCAGATACTTTTCATTTTCTAAACACATTATCTATTCTGGAAGAAATGGGAGTCCAGTGGGACAAAGCTGTAGTATTAAATACAATTGTGTTTCTCCAGAAATGTTCATGAAATGAATTAACATAATTTGGGTTATGTTTGAAATCCTGCATTAGCTATTCTGTTTAAAAGATTCACTTGTAGGAAGGAGGCAGGATGCAGAATTACACTTGTGTTCATGTCAGCAGCTGGATTGGAATCTTGATGTTCACTTTTCTTGTTCTGGTCAGCAACAGCTTCTCAAAGAAAAATGAAAGGACAATTGGAATGATTCAGAAGAATGGAACAATAAATGGGAAAAGGAATGCTCATTTGTAGTCTAGAGAAACTGGAGATGAAAAATTCTCAAGTTTTGAATAGTATCCACAATTGGTTGAGTTAAGGCATTAAAGTCAGGGCACACCTCAAGAAAAAAATAAGCCTTATTATCAGTCTTTCTTTTGTGAGAAAATGCTGAGTTTGTCATTGCAGGAAGTCCATTCAGACTGTGGAATAAGGGTGCAGGTCTTCAGATTAAGAAAGAGAAGTTAGGCTGGGTTGCAGCTCAGTTGTCTGTCACTTGCACACTCATTGGGTTCAAGCTCCAGCATGACAAAAGCGAAGCATCCTTGAGGTAGTTTGTAATGAGCATTATATTGGCAAAATAGGCCTGTGCTCTTTGAGATCACTGAGAAGCTGGTTCTGGAATTGGGGTTGCCTCCTGCCCCCTTCATACCCAAGCATGCTTGTTTCAAAGTGTCTTCTGAGGATACTTTCTAGGGTTGGGCTGCTTCCCCTAACTCTGTGTCATGAAGGAGACTACAGGAAAACAGCCCAAGAGTTAAAACCACTGTGTCCTTGGGAACAGCTAGTAAGGGGAACTATTTCCAACAGAGGACACCATTGTTTGTTCCATGATATAAAATGCTCGGCTATGGGAAAGAGAAACCAAGGACTCCAGCTGACTCCCTTCACTTCCTAAGTCAGTTTCTGTTAGAAATAGGTGTTGTGTGCACCTGATTTGATGATGTTCCGCTATCTATCTCTTGCTATCAATTCTTTTACTCTGGCTTGCTATATATTTACTAAAGTCAATAAATGGAAAGTATAGCTATCATAGATCCCTTCTTTGGACCATACAAAACACACACCAAGACTCAAAACTTCAAGGGGCCTATCTTTATCCTTGTGAGGTTGGCAAAGCAATTCAGTTTGAAGGCTAAGATTGAGACAAGTGTTAAGCAGAGAAAGCAAGCTCTTTCTTTCTAGAGTCCCTTGCTGGTTGTAGCATTAGATGCACTAGACTTTGTGATGTCCAGAGAAGTCTAGTAGAGTTCTTCAAAAGTGTTCAATGACTTTATTCCTTTTTAAAAAAGTTATTTGTATAGGTGTTTTACCTGGATATGCACTACCTGTGTGTGGTGTCCACAGAGATCAAAAGAGGGCATCAGATCCCCTGGAACTGGAGTTACAAATGATTGTGAGCCACCATGAGGTTGCTGGGAATTGAACCTGGTTTTCTGGAAGGTAAAGCAAAGCTCTCTGTCATTTTTGACTCATCATTCTGAGAATGCACGGGTCAGCAACCACAAATTTTCAGCACCCAATATGCCAAGCCACCATAAATCTAGCTCAGCTATTTCCATATTGAACACATGCCCAGCCATTTTGGGGGGATCTGAATGTCTTTGAGAGAGCATTAGGATGGTCTGTCTAATGATCTGGGGCTTAGCAAAGACAGCCACTTTCAGAATGAGACATATCTCAGGCCAGTTCTTGTTGAGTTTAGGGGAGAATGTTCTACTAACAGTGGGTTGTTAGGCTCTGAGTCTCAGTGTTTGTCAACTGCAGGACCCTAGGGTTTCATTGTCTTAATTAGACCATGGATGTGTCAAGGCAGCCTTCTGTTTCTTGATTAGTCTAGGTTGTTGTGACACACATGGACAGAAGGATGCTGCTACTCTTGTTTTTAAAGCCCTGACTGTAAGTCTCTCCTTTTCCATCCTTCTTACTCATCAGGATCATGCTATGTGTCCCAGGCTAGCCTTTAAGTCAGAACTCATTGGCTTCATGATCTTCTTTGCCTCAGCCTTATGAGTGAGTCCCCCCTCCAACCTCCAACAGATTTCTACAGAAATCCTAGGCTTTGACCAATGTACAAACGATGCTGCATTATTATTCACTGGCTAGGCAAGACAGGTCTCCACTGGGCACGGGGTCAGCTTTTATTTGCCACCTTTGGGTTCACTAGTCCCCAGCCTCCATTTGAAGGGGCCAATGATCTAATTTCTCTCTTGTCTCACTTTCCCTGTTGCCTATTTTGTCTCCAATCTAGCTCACTATCTCTTCCTACCACCAGATGGTGGAAAGTGGAAAGGAAACAACAGGCTGCTCACTAAATGCGGTTGCAGGCAAGTCTCTTCGGCTGAAAGGTGTGGTGGAGAATGGACTCCAAAAAGGAGCTCGTGAGTTGCCCAGGAATTCCTATGAATTTCTATCTTTATTTTAGTGTCCACTTAAAACTGTTGTCTATCCAGGTTTGAGGATCAATAGAGCACAGTGATGCCTGATGGAGTACCAGCCAATCTTTGTCTCCGGACCTAGAAACATTCCTAAGCAGCAGAGCCCCACACCCGGTCCAGGTACCACGGGGTCGGGTGTAAGGAGGGTCTAATCCTGTGAGGGGCGGTGACCAGCAGCTGACCTGCTCAGCAGCCTGACTGCGCCCTTCTTCTCTTTGGGCACCTCTAGCCCAGTACCTTCCAACCTCCAAACTCGTGCCTGGTCTGCCAGTACTCCAAAGCAGCAGCCAAAGGCCCCTTCCTCCCACAGCCCTAGCTAACAGCCTTCTTCCTGATGTTCTCTAGGTACTCCCCCACCGGGGGAGGGGGTGTCACCTGTTAATAACCTAGCAGGTGTCCCGCCAGCGGCTTCCCCTCCCCCAGCCCTCCTTTCCCGAGGTTCCGCCTTCGATCCACCTTTTCCACGTGCCCCACAACTCCGACGCCCCCACCCCCACGGACCCCCTAAATCTCCTCCAGTCTCGAGGAGTCTCGCGGCATTTCCCGGGGCGTGAGCCGAGCATGGGCGCATAGGGGGCAACCCGCTGCCGAGCTCCGGCCGGGACAGAGCCGGAGGTGAAGGGGGCGACCTAACCCCGCAGAGGACGAGCCCCGGAGTCGGGCAGGACACTGCTCGGGCCCCGCCCCTCGGCCCCGCCCCCGCCTGGCGGCCGCGCCTCTCGGGCGGGCGGAGCCGCTGAGCTTCGCCGCGGCGGGGAGGAGGGGAGAGCAGGCTCGGAGGCGGCTGCAGGGCACTGGGCTGGGCGGTGCTTTTTTTTTCTTTCTTTCTTTCTTTTTTTTTTTTTCTCGCAATTTCCACTCGCGGAGAGCAGGAAACCCGGAGCAGCCGGGTGCAGCGGGGCCGCGATGCAGCAGCAGCAGCAGCAGGAGTCGCCCCAGGGCAGCAGCGGCAGCAGCAGCAGAGGCAGTAGCGGGCGGCGCTGAGCAGCCACCACCGTCGCTGAGGAAGAAGCCGGCCCAGCAGCAGCCGCGTCCCGACGCTCGCGACCCCGATCCCCGCGCCGCGACCTCGGCACCCCGAACCCCACGCCCGGTTCCGCCAACTTTCACGCTGCTTCGGCGGCTCGGCTCGGCTTGGCGCCAATGGGTGAGTGCAGGGGCCGCTCGAACCTTCAGCCCATCTATGTGTAGGGTCGGCGCGCCCATCCCGGGACCGCGGACCCCGGGAGGGCGCCCTGGAGCAGGGCCGGGAGAGTGACATCGCTCAGAGCGCCCTCCCTTGCCTTGCGCACCCCGATTCACTCTCACTTGCTTTAGTGTCCCTGCGGAGCCCGCGCGCGGCACGGACTGGAACCCGAGGGGGCCTGAGCAGAGAATCGCGGGGGCTGGCTCGGGGGCTGCTTGGGTTGAGAGATTCAGGGGGTGTGGTTGGCTTTTTCGGGTGGGCGGGGAGAGTTTTGTCTTTGCCATTCTCCCACCCAAGTGCAACCTCCCCTGCGCTGCGGACGCGGGTACCAGGATTTGGTGGGCTCCGGCCCTGTACAGAGGGCTCTTGGTGCCTCTCTGGGCCAGCCTGAGAAGAACCTTGAATGTCGGGGTCTTTGGGAGAGGGTTAGATTGCCCTTACTGCCAGATGAAGCCGGTGGTGGGAGGTTAGGAAACGCCCCAGTACCGGGCATGGCGGGCCGTCCCAGGATCCTGAGCTCTTCATGCACTCACCACTTGTGCCTCCACCTCTCACTGTCTGTCTTCCCCCACGCTGAACCCCTCTCCACTCTGTTATACTCAAAGGCTACTTCCTATATCCCCCTTTAGGTCTGCAGGGCCAGAAACTGGAAATGGTGTTCCAGTTTTTGATTTACCTAGCAAACATAATCTCCATGTAGGCAGCTAACGTTAGGTCTTCTGGGTCCCTTTTATTATAGACCTGACAGTGTGGGAACCACCTTACTGCCCAGAGGAGCTGGCACTTTATTGAGCAAAGGACTTGTGATTGTCTGGTCTCTTTCAAATGTTTGGTTTACCTAGGTAATAGACTTGCTGATGGCCAGCCTTTGCTTTTTATGCCTCTAGCAGATGATTTTTGGGGTGTTTCTAGGCCAAGCATAGCAGTCTGCACATTATAATAAATCATTATAAAGTGAGACTTTTTGTATGCAGGTAATAGGATCTTACACCAGCCAGCAAGAAATAGGCAGGAGTCAAAGGGTGCTCGTACATACACAGCAAGCACTGGAGGAGAGGTCTAACCAGTAAGTTGTTGATTAGTGAAGTTCAAATCCCTTTTGTGATTGTTTACCAAAATGTCTTTCCCTTTGTCAAAGTGGTAATGACTGGGTGTCCCCCCCCTCTCTCTGCTAAGTGCCCTTTTCAGATGATCATAGCACTCCAGACCTAAATGAGTTCCTTTATTATAGGACATTATTTTTTCACATCAGAATGACCTATTCTAGTGTGTTTAATATTTATCTCTTCTACGGGAGGCTCAGTGACCGTTGGGACAGCATTGTGTTGTATGGTACTGCTCAGAATGGTTTTTCTGCCATGCCTGGTGCAGATCAGGCTCAGAGTCAATATCAAATGGATGGGTGGATGACATGAAACTCCATGGAAGACACAATACTTAATTCATACTCTTGCTTTGCGTTGATGAAGGTGACTTAGTCCATTGGCAAAAGAAAATACTTTAAAACCATTATAGGTCATTTTGGAAACGTACTGCCTTCTTCTGAGGTTATAAGGAATGTTTTTGGGATCACTTTTCCTTTGGGGCAGGTTACTGAAAGAGTTCTACACAAAAAGAAGTTGCTGGTCTGCATAGGCAGGCTGTGCTTTGTAGATCTCAGTGGAAAGAGGATGGAGTCTCCTTTAAGAAGCAGCAGACCTGTTTATCATTGAGATCTAAACTGTTTGCATTCTTTAGGCTCTCTTAAGAAAATGAGAGAGTGCTTCTGCAATTTGCAGCCCTTTCCAGTATCATTTGAAAATTGTAGCCATTATGCAAGTAGAGGTGTAGCAATCAATTATTATTTATTTTAGGAGTTCATACATAGAGGCACCAAGAGTAAAATGAATGCCATTTAATTCATTATAATGTGCCTAAGTGGGATTTAAGGTGTTTGTAGTTTGTGGGCAAAAATCACCTGCTGTTTTCTAAAGAGTCCTTAGTGGTATATTTGCAGTGAAGTAAAGGTATTTAATAGTTGGTTCTATTTGTTTTCTAATAGCAAGACCTAGTAGTGCTGGGGTTCTGTGCACACCACACACATACACACACATACATACATACACAGACATTTTATATATATATACATCACACAGATACACACACATACATACATACACAGACATTTTATATATATATATACACACACACACACACACAGAGAGAGAGACAGACAGACACACACATCAAACACACACACACAGACACACAGAGACACAGACACACACATCAAACACACACACACATATAGTTCCTTTCTCCAAAGTGCTCTGGTTTTCAGAAGATTTCTCTTGTCAATTGATATGCTTGTTTGGCCTGATGATGATTTTCCTGCTTATGGCCAACATAATCCAATCATATCATATAGTCCTTGATCTGAACACTAGCTGCAAGTTACACAATCCCTAACCCCGAAGTGAAGTTGGCTAGTTGTGCAGTGGTCTCTTACCGAACACAATGAAGTTGCTAGGAGGGGCCTATATTGCCAGACACCGGGAAAGCCTCTTATGATTAGAGCAGTGCAAGTCCTGTGACCCAAATCTGGGAGTAGTGAAGGGTTTGCAAGCCAAGCAAATGACTTCTGTTGAAGGATTTCCAGAGTAACAACAAAGTTTGTACAGCTTGGGGCAATGCCGTGTCAGTGGTAGACTGTGCTGAAAGAAAGCTAAAATGAGTGCAATGCTCTGCCTTTCACAAACATGGAAGAAAGGGCTCTTGCCTTTACTTTTCATAACCCATGGCTGGTTGCAGAGACTTTGGTCTTTTCCCATTTCACTCTTTAGTTACCTTTGCCTTACTCATCCTCGTTCATAATGCTTGTGTTCTTAGTTTCTTGAAGTATGCACCGTGCAGTGATAAATATTTGTTCATCTATCCATCCAGCTCATGTATCGATCTCCAGCTTTGTGCCAGGAAACAGGTGCGTGTTACATTTAGACTTACCTACTTAAACTTCTCAGTCTAGTGGAGGATTTTGAGTGCAAGGGTTGCTGCAGCGTGTCAGTAAAAGCTATAGTAGGTCTCCTGAAAGAAGAGAAGAGGAATGTGGTAGAGGCTGGAGAGCTGGTGACGATGAGCGTGAGTCATCACCATCCTCCCACCACCCGCCCTTCCTGGGAAGACACCTGGAATTCAGCTAGCTGAGTTGTCTTCTCCTTGCACACCAGAAGGACCATGGGACTTCTGGGCAAGAGGGTGTGAGAGAGGCTGACTGGGGTTTTTACCTGGGTCAGATGGTTTGGGGAGTGTTTAAGAGAGCCAGACATTGCTGTAGGTTGGATGCTGCCAGGGCTACTTCTGAGATAGAGCAAATATCTCTAGAACAAGGAGAAATTGGAGCCAGGCAAATTGGGGTTGGTAGAGAAGCAGGAGGCATTCACATTAGTAAGACTGAAGGATGTCTGCTCACATTTGTAGTTTGGACGAAGCTTATGGTTTGGTTTTTTTTTTTTTAATGTTTTTTTTTTTTTGTTTTTTTGTTTTTTTGGGTTTTTTTTGGTTTTTCTAGACAGGGTTTCTGTGTGTAACCCTGGCTGTCCTGGAACTCACTCTGTAGACCAGGCTGGCCTCAAACTCAGAAATCTGCCTGCCTCTGCCTCCCGAGTGCTGGGATTAAAGGCGTGCACCACCACTGCCCGGCTTAAAGCTTATGTTTTGTCTATATTCAAACCTGATTACGGGGTTTGTTTGTGTCTTGTCCTGTTCTGATCACAAGGTAGCCTTACCTGATGCTGGTACTCTGGAGGATTGTGGATCTTCAACAGTACACCCGGACTATGAGCACCCAGCCAGTTCCCCAACAGTAGGGCCCCTTTTGCTATTTCTCAAAGTTGACCAGAGGTAGTGGATGAGAAGCAAGACTTTTTAGGGTATGTTCCATGACTATTACTTTAATATCAGCTAGCTGTAGTCGTAGAATTTTTGTTTAGTATTGAGAAAATGAGCAACTGGAAAGCTATACCAGGAAATATATAGAATAATACAGAGCAGGCTACTGAGAACATGAGAAAGAAACAGCACCAGAAAACACCAGAATCCTTACGGTGTTAGAAGGCTACCGACTGGTTTTCAGAGGGCAGTGCCTTGGGATTACTTGAGAGACAAAATCTTTCAGTAGTATTCCAGCAGACCTACAAAAGCAGCGACTCTGGACACGGGTCCAACAATCAGCATTTGAATAAGTCTTCCAGGAAGGTTTTTCATTTTTAAATTTTTAACTTTTCACTCACACAGGCACATGCACCATGGTGTACTCCAGTCAGTCAGAAGGCAACTTGTGGGAATTGCTTCTCTCCTTCCATCTTGTAGGTACCAGGGATGGAGCTCAGGTGGTCATGGTTGGCAACAAGTCTCCTTACCTGTTGAACCATCTTGCCAGCTATGGTTCTGATACATGGTCAAGTATACAAGCTCCTTGCCTTTTGGGTGTGTGCTCCCTGCTCATTGGAGTACTTGAAGTACTCCATTCATAACATGATGTTCTGGGCATTAGGCTGTGAGTTATCTAGGCAGTTACCATGATTCTTATTGGCAGATACCAATGTTCTTCCTGCCATAGTTGTATTCAGTAGATTTGGCTTTTTCTGGTTTCTCCGGGATAACTGAACATTCATCAGTATCATTTGCTTTCTCCTTGAAGATTCTACCTTTGGTTTTAAACTTTAGAGCGTTAAAAGCTCATTATTAATAATGCCATGTGCTGTAAATTTTTGAATATGTCCCCCCATATTTGTGTGTTGAAAACTTAATCCACCGAAAATGTTAATGGTCTTTGTAGTTGGAGCCTTTGTAAGGCAAAGAGGGTTGGATGAAGTATTGAGAGAGCTTCTATGATGGAATCAGTATTTTTGTAAGAACACAAAGAAACCCGTTTTGATGTCCTCCACCATGGTAAGAAGCAACAGAACAGCCCTTACTAGGAGCTAGGCAAACACCAGTGCCATGGTCTTGGACTTACCAACCTTTAGAAGAGTAAGCCAAGTTAACCTCTATTCTTTATAAATTACCCATTCAAGGGTATTTGGTTACAGCAATGGGAATCAGACTCAGACCCTGCCTTAAAGTTCTACTTTGCATATATTATTTTCATCTTTGATCTTCACTGCTGATTTTTGAGACAGCTTCTTCTCACTTCCATACTTTTGACATGGAGCCTGCTTTGCACCTTTGAGGATGGCTGTCTCTGGCACTGCGCTGATGGTGCTCTACAATCTGTTCATGCCATGGTAACTCATAGTGTGTCTCCTATTCGCAAAACACAAACAGCCCTCAGAAGTTTTGAATTAACTTGAATTGCCTTTTGAGTCTGTGAACCCCTTTTCTTGGCTTCTTAGACAACCTATGTACTTACTCCCAGTTTTCTCTACTACTCTTGCAATCTCTAGTTGAACCCTAAGTGTATCTCTGGAGTAGGCTTCCTGTGCCTACCCTCTGGCAAATGCTTTAGTATCTGAATGTGTTAGAGCAATGGTTCTCAACCTGTGGGGGTCGCATGTCAGATATTCTGCAGATCAGATATTTATATTATGATTCATAACAGTAGCAAAATTATAGTTATGAAGTAGTAATGGAAAGATTTTATGGTTGGGGACATCACAACATGAGCTTCATTAAAAGGTCACAGCATTAGGAACCACTGTCTCAGAGAATCTTCTGAAGCTTCGTAGGCACTCCATACTTTCTCTTACTACGAGTGTTCAGTCTTCTGAGTCTTTGCCCATATAGCACCTTCCTTTGGGAGTGTATGTTACTCTTGAATGCTTTGTAGTTCGTCCTCTTATGAGTTTCCTGTTGCTGCTGTAACAGATTATTACAAAGCCGGTGTCTTAAAACAACAGGTCCAAAGTTTGAAATGAGTTTTATAGGGTCAATATCAAGGTGTAGGCAGGGCTGCATTCTTTCTGAAGGATTTTTTCTTCTCATCTTGTTCAGTTTCCATTTTTTCTTGCATTGGCTTGGTTCATAACTGCATCTTCCCTGCCTCTGCTTTCCTATGGTCACATCTATCTTATTCTGCCCCTCTTTCCAGTATAAAGACTGTTATTCACTACACCCACTTGAGAATCGGGGTATCGTCCTCTTCTCAAGAGCCTTAACTTAATGAGTCACAGGCTCTGAGGGTTAGGATATGAAGATTTTTGAGGGGGGCCATTATGTAGCTGCCACACCCCTCATTCATATTGTGAAGACTGCTCCAAAGATTACTGTACAATACCTCATCTTGTATGAAGTCTGTCATCTCCAACTGGGCACCGCCCCTCCCCAGCTCCACTGCCCTGGCTCATTGCCTGGCATACAGCAAGTGCCATATGCTCATGAATGACTAGTAACCCTTTCACCCAGTGTGGTTACTTCTTGTAATTCCTGAGACTGTGGACTGCCTGGGGGTGTGGGGGAGGGTCTGTTTGCAAGAGCTCCTGGATGCCTAAAAAGTAACACCTCTTGAGTCTCACTGCTTCGGAGAAGAACTACATGTTTCGAGATAGAAAATTCTCCCTGGCTCTGGTTCTCATTTCTCAGTCTCTGGAATTGAAATGCTGGACTATTCCTTTCTGTCAGGGCCTATTCCATTTGCTGATGAGGCTGAGGTTCACAGTGGCATAGTGTGTGCCCCCCATTCCCCCGGCAGCAACCCCTGACTCTAATATGGAAGAAACAGCCATGCCCAACTTCTAGGTTCTCTGTCAATGTCAAGCTCCCACTTCTGTAGTGCTTTTTGTTGTAATCTTTTCCCAAAAGTGGTGTGTATATGTGTGTCTGTATGTGTGTGTGTGTGTGTGTGTGTATCCATCCATCTATCCTTATCCATCCATCCATCCATCCATCCATCCATGGTACTGAGGATTAAATCCAGGGCTTTAGGCTTGCTAGGCAAGGGCTCTTGCACTGAACTATATCCCTAGCCCATTTTTTTTTTTTTAAAAAAAAGACAAAGTCACACTATGTAGTCCAGGCTGGCCTGGAACTTGTTATTTTGTTGAGACTTGATTTGAGTTGTTCCTCCACTTTCCAAGTGCTGGGATTACATGAATATACTTACAACACCTGTTTTCAGTATGTTTGAAAAGACAGTTTTGAGATAGATATATCCACTGTGCAGTTGCCTGGTGTTTGATATATTACATGATTAATTTTAAACTTTGCAGTAAATATATATAAGACAATTTACAGTTTAAGTTTACAATTTGTTAATTTCAAAGCATGCTCTGAAACCATCACCACTACCTACCTTTAAAACTGTTTTAAAGTCATTCCTCCATAGTACTTTTCTATAATGAAGCTCAGAGTCCTTGTCTTCTAGGGGCTCTTGGGCCTGCTTGATACCTTAGAGAAAGTTTGAAAGCCAAAGGCACCCACTTGAGATTTCTAAAGGAATACAGGGGAAGAAAGCATGGTTTGGTTGTTTTGAAAATGCTTTGGTCCTTGTTTCCTCTGGGAGACATCCCATTTTGATTTCCCTCCAGGTACCAGGGTAGGTACCTTCCCTACTTACATTCCTGCCATCCCAGGGCAGAATTTGGCTGTATTGTTATATCCTGAAGTAGTTTGTGTGAGTTGCTTGGGTAGTAGATTATTTGGGAATCACTGGGATTTATTGAGAATCCCTGAATCCTGGGAGAAAGCACTGCAATGCTAAACTGATCCCTTGATTTCATACATCCAGGGTTGATGGCACTCAACTGTTTCTTCCCTTAAATTCTCTCCCATAGCAAAGAGTCACTGGTCCATGAGGATCTCTTGTTTTTCATCTTGGTCCTCATGTTATGTGGATACATATCTTTTGGGCAGGTCCGTCCTTTTCATTAGGGGATGCTTAAACCAAGCAGATTATAGCTAGTGCTCTTTACCTCAGGGATAAACTGTGCTTTCATTTAGCTTTCGGAGGAAAAAAACAGTAATAATAAAACTCATGTGCTGTTTGTTGGCCAGCAAAGCCCTTTGCTTGTATTTTTCCTTCCAGTAGCTGGGAAAGTGGTGGGGATAGTCCAGGAGGCTAGCCTGTCCCCAAGTGGAGGGACAGAGAGGCAAGATGAAATGCAGCTCCTCTTGCCACTCCTCCACCATCTTAGATTACATAGTATAAATATTTTGATGCTCATTAATCACCCATTTTGCATAGCAAATTTAGATCTTTAAGTACTGTAGAACAGTATGTATAGACAATTTAAATTATCGTCACCTTAAACTTCAACTCCTTACCAATTGTAGCCTGTAAACACCAACTCTTGTGTTTTTACTGAATTTTTTCCTGTGGACTGTTCTAGACTCGGAAGACTTGAAACCCTATTCTAGGTCTGGTCCTCTGAGGCTATAGCAGTTTTATCCATTATCTGCCACCTCCCTGTGCACTTGTAATTAGCTTAGTGTCCTGGCTAATTATTCCAGTTAGTTCTTTTCTTACATGTTTTTCCATCCTGAAGCAGTTGGCACGAGTTACTTGGGAATCACTGGGAGTTGCTGAGATGCTTAGCCTTGTTTTGTACAAGTGGAAAGGCCTTCCTTGCTTTGCTGTCTTCTCTCCTTGGCCAGCTTCCTCATGGATCTTCATTGTCTTCACCAGATAGTTTTGGGAGTTGCCTCTGCCTACACATTTTACAGACCAGCTTCTGAGTGAAATTCATTTGACTTGAAAGGATTCATAAATGAAGTTTGCCTTTCTCCTACCTTGGTCATTAAAACAAAACAAAATCATCTTTTATAACTTGATTGGAATGAGATAGTTAAACCACTTAACTAGCCCCTTTGTTTTCAGTGAACTACTGTTCTTTGCGAGGTCTCATTGTGGTACTCAGGCTGGTCTTGGAGCTCTAGGACTCTAACAGATAGCCCTGCCCCAGCCTTCTGGGTGGCTTAGACCACAGATACTATGTTGGCTTCAAAACATTATCCTATGGAAAACAGGTGGCAACCCAGAAACAGCTCATCAATGAATTAATTTGGATACCTAAGGCAGTTTGGGTTGGGGGTTTCTTAATTGATGGTGAGTTTGAGCTACCTTTGACCATCAGAAAACAACTGGAGGAAAGGTATTTTTTGGAGGCTCCTGGGAGATGGAGTTGGGAGGCAGAGAATTGTCACCAATTAAGAAACTGAGATCGGGGAACAGTTCACACTTTGCTAATCTGCTTGCTTCTCATGAAGGCTGCAAATGCTGGCTTGAGAACTTTAAAATTTATTATTGTTGTTATTGTTGCTGCTGTTATTTTATCTTGAGACAATTTCTCATGTAGCTCAGGCTGGCTTAGAACTCACTCTGTTGTTGAGGAGGACCTTAAACTCCTGATCCTTCTGCCTCTACGTTCCAAGTGCTGAGATTGCAGGCATGCACCACTACACTTGGCTTCAAACTTAAAAAAAATAATTTTATTTTATGTGTATAGGTGTTTTATATATTACTACATGTACTTAAAGATCTAAATTTGCTATGAAAAATGACTGATTAATGAACATCAAAATATTTATAGTATATTTGTAGGCCACTTGCATGTCTGGTGCCTGCAGAAGCCACACAAGGGCACCTGATCCCTTGGAACTGGAGTTCCAGATGTTTGTGAGCTGCTATGTGGGAGCTGGAAATTGAACCTGGGTCCTCTGGAAGAGCAGCTAGTGTTCTTTGCTGCTGAGCCCTCTCTCCAGCCCAACTTACCATTATTTTTAAGGGTAGATTTTGGAATAGATTACACATCCATAATATTCCGAATTCTAAAGCAAAATAATGCAAATATTTAAAGGCCTTATTTAGGTATGGTGGCATGAACTTTGAGGAGAGCCTGAGTATATGAGACACTCAAGAAAACAAAACAAAACAACAACAACAAAAGGCCCTCTTTTCCATTCATGGCTTCCAGATATGCTATGACCTTTCTCATAAATTGTTGATAGTTTGTTCCCAGAGTTTTCTTTAATGGGAGTTTGCATACATAGAGGTAGATAGTTATCTCCATTTCCCCCTAATTTCTTTCTTTCTTTTTGTTTTCTGAGCCAGGGTTTCTCTGTATAGCCCTAGCTGTCCTGGAACTCACTCTGTAGACCAGGCTGGCTTCGAACTCATAAATCCGCCTGCCTCTGCCTCCCGAGTGCTGGGATTAAAGGCATGCGCCACCACTGCCTGGTCCTAATTTCTTAATGTCTACTTCATTTGTGGTTTTTGCTCTCTGAGGATGTGTTTTACAATTCTGTGTCTGAGTCCATCCATCCATTCATTCATTTATCTTTACTTCAGTAGGGATGGAACCCAGGACACTGCATATGCTACACAAGCACTTTTAGTCAGCTGCATCCCTAGCTCTGTCACCCTATTTGACAGGACAGTATGACATTTGGAAAACTTCTCTGAGAGACTGTTGTAATCTGAAGATTTGACTTGCCCATGCTCTTAACTGACAAGAGACTTCATCCTAATTCTTAGCTGGTCTACTTCTAAGTTTTCAGCTGAGTTAAGAACTGTCTTTTCATTGGTCTTGATGTGTGTATATGTGTGTGCATGCATGTGTGACTGTGTGTATATACCCAGAGCCCACTGATATGGAAAACAGGATATTTATTCCTAGTTCCAGGGTCCTCTCATGCAACCCAAGGATGCCTGCTGAGGGAGAGCCTGGAATTGAGGTTAGGTCAGCAGTACAGTTGCTGTCTCTCCTTGTCCTCATTCTCTCTGTGCAGTGTGTTGACAGAGCTTACCTGTGAGCTTCCATGTGCACATATGGTTTCTTCTCAGTTCCGAATTTCTACTTGTGAACTCTGAGCCCAGTGGAATCTTAATCCATCCATACCTACACATGGGTGGTCTCTCTTCAGCCCAGGTAGGACAGTACCTAGTTGTAATCCTCATGGAAACATTTAAGGAGGCCTACTTGGTGGCAGACATATGGCAGGTACTAGAGATTTCAGGACACATTGATGGCCCTGAAGTCCTGCCCTGAAGAGCATCGCCTGGTGTGATGCTTGTGAGACAGGCACAGCCAGAATATCTGGGAGTACCATGTGTCCATTTGTCCTGTCTTTCTCTTAACAAAGGGGTGACTGGTGAGAGGCAGTGTGGCCTCTCCTGTGTGGAGATGTGGCCATCAAGACAGTAATTCTCTTGAATCTTGTGTGTGTGTGTGTGTGTGTGTGTGTGTGTGTGTTTTCATGTCTCTCCTTTTGAGAGCCTGTATTGTTTAACTGAGTTCAGTTTCTGGTTTTGAGTTGGTGGCACTTAAAAGGCATTTGCAGTCATTTGGCTGGGTTGGGTGACAGCACTCCATGGGGACAGAGCCCTGTTGTGACATTGTCTAGTTCATTTTAGGGAACCTGTGGGTTTTTACATGGAGGAAGAGATGAAGCTATTGTGAAAACCAGCTATAGGCTGCTGGGTTAACCCCTGAGGCTGCTGTGAGCTCAGGAAAGGGACCCAGCTTCCCTCTGGCTGGCTGCTTCTCCCTCCCGCCTCCCCCCCCCCCACCTCTTGTCTGTCATCTTTCTCCCTTCCTCCCTTCTTTCCTTCCTGAACTCTTCCAACACCCTCACATTCTGTCTTCCTCTACTTTTAAAAAATATCTAGTTCCTCTTCTCATCTCCTCTCTGTCACCCTGTCTGTCCCGGAGTCCCACCTCCACTGTCCTCCCAATCTCTCATCCCATACAGCCCCTGACCCCCTTCCTCACTCCTGTTCGTTCCTTCTTCTTCCTCTCTGCCCGTGTATTGTGCCTAGCCCCCCCCCTTCTCCTCTCATCTGGTACATATCCCATATCCCTCTCTCCCACACCTCTTTTTCTCCATGTCTCCCCTTTCCCCACTCTTGATACAGGTCGCTTTTTATTCCAGGCTGGCCTTGAACTTACAGCACTTCTGCCTCAGTCTTTCAAGTGCTAGCATTAGCAATGTGTGCAATCACCACAGCTTTCTACTCTGGATTCTTCCTCTAACTCAGCTCTCTCTCTTGAACCCCCTTTCTTTCCCCATCCCCCAACCCATTTGTCTCCAACAACCCCCATCTCTCTCACATCCTGTTTTTTTCCTTTAAACCCTCTCCCACAGAGGACTCACATGTGCCACCGATTTTCAACTGATACCATTATCTTTTTTGTTCAGTCTCGGAGCCAGTGAAAATCCTGTTTATCTCTGTGGTCTAAAGTTAAGCTGGCCATGTGCAAAAAGGTGTGTGTGGGGGGGGGGGCGGGTTTCGTGCTCTCAGTATGGGAGAGGAAGCTTGCAAGGTTTCCATCCTTTGCAGGCAGGGCTCCTCAAAGGCAAGACAAGCTAGTGGGGGGGGGGCTTGTGTGAGGAAGCTCTTCCCAGTGGACAGCCTGCCTAGAGTCTAGGGGAGCAGTGACTGTCCTCTCTCAGGAGGAGTGTGGAGGACTTAATCTCCTACTGAGGGCCTAGAAAAGTCTAGGGCACTGTTTTTTTTTTCTCTGACTCCAGTGTTAGCTAACTTTAAAGAATTTTTATTTATAAACACATAATTGCTGTATTGCAGAAATTAGTAACTTATCAAACAGGAGACCATCAATCAATCACTCATATAGTTCTTAATACAATCCCGATCATTTTAACTTGATATTTTTCTTTACAAATATATATTTAATTTTGTCAGGATGGGATGATTGTTTGTAGGTCAGATGACAAGCTTGGGTGCTAACTCTCACCTTGCACCTTGCATTTGAGGCAGGGTAGCTCTTTGCTGCTATGCTGTACACTCCATATTTGCTGGGCTTTGAGTATTCTCCTGTTTCTACTTCCCATCTTGCCACAGGATTATAAACTCATGTCACATGGGTACTGGAGATCCACAGTCAAGTTGTCATGCTTGCTCAGGGAGGAATCTTAGATGCTGAGCCATCTCTCAAGCCCAGCAAGGATAGTTCTTTGGGAGATTTTTAGTGTATAATTATGGATATGTGTACATGATATACGTACACACATATACATCTTCATGATTTCACTTCATTTCATAGTGCTCTTCTAAGCTGTTACTTTTAGTAGCTAACTATTTGAACTCATGCATCTTTTTTTTTTTTTTACAGCCATCTTGTTATGATAAATATTATTTGGGGTTTTTTATTCCACTTAGATCATATAGTTCCCAAATAAAAGACACAAAAGACTTTATATTTATAATAAGCATTAAAGCACCAGCGTTGGGTATATATCGACCCTGTATGCTATTTTCTCTACTTCCCTGTCAATAACACCATGATATCACTTGCCATGTTCTACGTTGAACACTCCTAGTCCTAGGCTGGCCTTTCTAGCCATGTATTCACAATCCACCTATTCTATGGCACCTTCTTCCTTCTTTCTTTTCCTGTGGTTTCTCCCCAGACCTCAAGTCCCATATACCTCTCTTCTGCCCTGCTTCAGGCTGTAGGAATTTTATTAACCAATCTCAGAAGGCAAGAAAGAGATGGTAGAAATGATGTAATTGTAATACCAAAAATTATTGTAAAAAGTTGAACCCGCTTTTATGGCTATGTGTGCCAGAGACTAGGTCCTGTATTAGAGCACACCAAATATTACTTATACCTTTTCTCTCAGGCTGAACATCTTAAACCTAGAAAATAATAGTCCTCTTAGAGAGGGCCACATCAGTATACACAATGAAAATGAAAGTGGTACCAAGAAGAAACCTTGTAGCACAAAATGCCTACAGAAGAAAAGTGGAGGGATCTCATACCAGCAACTTAACAGCACATCTGAAAGTCTAGAACAGAAAAAAAGTTAAGTAATCACTCAAAAAAAAAAAAAGAGTAGACATCAAGAAATTATCAAATTGATGACTGGAATCAATGAAATAGAAAGAGAATGCAAAGAATAAATGAAACAGAGTTGGTTCTTGTGTTAATCAACAATATAGACAAATCCTTATTAAAACTAACTAAAAGATAAGAGCATATCCAAATAAATAAAATCTAAAATGAAAATAGGGGCATAACAGACAATGAAGAAATCCAGATAATGATAAAGACATAAAAAAGGCTGTATGCCACCGAATTAGAAATTCTAAAAGATATGGATGATTTCCTGAATAGGTTCCACTTAGCAAAATTAAATCAAAATAAGATAAGCAACTTGAATAGACCTAAAAACCCAGAAAAAGAGAAATCAATACAAATCTTCCAACAAAAACAACCCAGAACCATAAGTTTGAGGGTAGAATCCTACCAGATTTTCAAAGAAGAGTTAATGAGTATACTCTTCAAAGTAGTCAACAATATAGAAACAGAAGAAATATTACCCAATTTATTGATGAACACATGATTACTCTAATACCCACCCAACCAATATAAAAACTCAGCAAAGAAAAGAACTACGGACCAATATCTTTTAGAACCACAGATGAAAAAATACTTAACGAAAACAAATAAAGTAAAATAAAATAGAAAACACATCAAAAGATCATCCACCAAGATCAGACAGGTAGGCTTTGAAACTCCTGCATTTAATTTATATGGCAATTTATCTATCATCTAACATTTACTTTGTTTCTATGATGTTTGCATTTATAAGCAAGGATGCAAAATTGTTCTCCCTTTTAAGATTTATGTTTATTTTGTAGTTATGCATATGTCTATCTATGTGTGGTTATATGCCCATGAGGGCAGGTGCTTGTGGAAGCCAGTAGGGGGCGTTGGATCACCCAGAACTGGAGTTATAGGAAGTTGTGGGCCTCCTGACATGGGTGCTGGAAACCAAACTCAAGTCCTCTACAAAAACAGCAAACACTTAACTGCTGAAGAATCGATTACTCCAGCTCCTATATTTCCCCTTTTTCCCCTCAAGGAAATGAAGTGGTAGGTAGCATAACATTTTATATCCATTTCTTGTATTTAAGGACTTCTGGACAATTGGAAGGGACTGTGTGGATGAGAACAAGAATGGATTTAGTTTGGTAGTTTATTACCTGTGGCCTGGTAGGACTTGCCCTCTTCATGTTATACATCCATATCCATATCTTCCTTCAAGAGCTATATGACTTACTTCGGGGAGAAGAAGAATTGTTCCATACCTTTAAAGGAAGCAGTATAGGAGGCTTTCCTGCCCCATACCATTGTATTATCCATAGTGATTAACCATTGCTCTTATACAGTGAAAATTGGAACTCCCTGTGGGCTTGCTTCTTTCTCTTCTCTTTCTTTCTCCTTCCTTTCTTTCTTTGCTTTTCCACTACCTGACTGGTATTTGCAGGAACTTTGCTTTCAAGAACCACAGAGCACCATCCATGCCTCAAAAAAAAAAAAGATAAAAGCAGGGTATGGTGGTATGCATCATGCCTGTAATTCCAGCGCTTAGGAGGCAGAGGCAGGAGGATCGATAGCAAGTTCCATGCCAACCTGACATACATAGTGAGACCTATCCTGTCTAAAAAGAGAGTTCAGTAGTGGGTGTGTGGTGTGTATATCTGTCCGTTTAGCACTGGGGGAATAGCTATAGGAGGACTGCTGTGAATATGAGTCCAGCTTTAGTGATAGAGTGAGTTCCAGGCTGACATGGACTACAGAATAAGATCCAGTCACACAACTAAAAACCAGCCAGCTTTAAGCTCCAAAGATGATCAAGATGAGTGAGTAAAACCATGAATGAGGACCCAGTCTGGACCCATCTCAAAGCCTTGCTCATTGAATAAGTTTTATTAATGGACAGTCTTATGTAAATGATTTGTTTGCCTACCCAAGTACCCACTAAATGTCAGCTTGCATGCTTGATAAAAATGCTAGTTGAATATTTATGATGGCCTTCCAGGGGCAAGTTTCGGTGAAAGTTGTAAAATTTATAGATGTTAAAAAGCATTAGTAGTAATGTGTGCCATACCCTCTCTTCTGACACCTTAGCAAATTCTCACTCTAACTTGTGAATTCATTGGGTAAACAGAATAGCTGACTTGGTACTGTTGTATATTGGGATTCAGTTAACATAGCCAAGTGTATTGGCTGTTTGTTAACTGTAAGCGTTAGAACATAGGGACTGGAAGATAATATGAAGTTTCACCCATGGACACATTTTGCTTAACTTTCCTTTTTCTAATTGGGAGGAAATTGTGGGTGTGGACATTTCAGGAACCACAAAAACAGTGGTTGAAACAGAAGACCTCTGAGCAAATTCTGTTAATCCAGATAGAAGGAAAAGTGTTTATTTCAGGAAATCCCATCAGATTTGAAAACACTTTTCTGAACTTTAACCAACTCTAGCGCTGCTAAAACTCCCTCCTAGTTGGAGATTTAGAGAAAAATCAAACTAGGTTTGCTCAAATAATTAATGTGATGTTCCCCCTTACAAGGAAAATATTTCCCATGAGCCTTTATTTTGCCTTAAACTTTTGAACGTTTATTAGCATTTAGTTATTTTATTGTGGTAAGATATGTGTAGCATAAACTTATTGTTTTGGGTACTGGGGAGATGGCTTAAACAGTGGAAAGTACGTAGCTACATGACCCTGATGACCCAAGATCAACTCCCAGAACTCATGTAAAAATATCCAGATATGGTGGTGTATATCTCAAGTCCCAGCACTTCTGAGGGTAGTGGTGGAAGCAGGAGAATTACCTAGAACCTCTCCAGGTGGCTAGCTTGGAGTACTTAGTACTCAGCAGAAACAAGAGAGACCCTGCCTTAAGAAGGTGGAAAGCACCGGGCAGTGGTGGCGAACGCCTTTAATCCCAGCACTTGGGAGGCAGAGATGGGTGGATTTCTGAGTTTGAGGCCAGCCTGGTCTACAGAGTGAGTTCCAGGACAGCCAGGGCTATACAGATAAACCCTGTCTCAAAAACAAAAAAGAAGAAGGAGGAGAAGGAGGAGGGGGAGGGGGGGGGGGAGGAGGAGGGGGAGGAGGAGGTGGTGGTGGTGGAAAGCAAGAACCAACTGTGGCACATATGTAACCCCCCCACACACACACACACTCCACTTCAAAGTATGAAGCTCAGTGTCGTTAAGCACATTCACACTGTGGTACACCAACACCATCGTCTTTCCTAAGTGAAACACTCTCTTCCTGGTAGCTGTAATTCTACTTCAGGTCTCTGTGAATTTACTTCTTCGTACCTCAGATAAATGCAGTCATACTGTGAGTTCACTGATTCTTTTGTGACTGGCTTATTTCATTCAGCATATTACCTCTAAGGTTTATTCATCTGGTAGCATGTGTCAGAATTTCCTTTTTAATTGCTTTAAACTATATAATAATAATGTTACTTGAAAATGCAGGCACTTAACTACATATAAACTGCTTTTGCTTTTAGCTCATTTACAAGTATAAACCTGAAATGAATTCACAAATTAAGCATAAATTAAGCTGCCGAAGTTCAAATCAACACTCCTAGAGGCATGATGGTGTTTCAGAGATGAAGTTGTCGCTTGGCTTTGTGACAGGCGCTTGGTGGAATCTTTCATGTATACTTGTGTCTCCCAGTTTTTTCTTCTGTGTTCAAAGCACAGGGAGACTCTGTCCTTCATGAAGCAGATGGGACATCATTGTCACTGTGTAACTGTGAACCCGTTCTTCATTGTAAGAACTCGCATGGTACATGGCTGTGTTTGTCTTTTGTCCTTCTTTTTCTCTGACCTGGAGGGAACATCCCCTAGGAGTTTTCTTAAAGGTCATCTTTCCCCTTTTGGAAAAATAGTTTTATCATTTCCATATGTATCTCTTCATAACTATGGCATGGTTTTGCTTGGTTTTAGTTTGATAACTGGAGTTGAAATTGCAGAGACTTGAGACTTGCTCGTTGTGTCTAGCTTTTGAGTTCATTTGTTTTCTTCCTTTCATTGCCTGAGTCTCTCTCCTTTCATTGTCTGAGTCTCTCTCTCTCTCTCTCTCTCTCTCTCTCTCTCTCTCTCTCTCTCTTTCTCTCTCTGCGTGTGTGTGTGTGTGTGTGTGTGTGTGTGTGTGTCCCGTCGCCAGCTGATAGACACATCGCTTCCCGTGTTTTCTTATTACCATTCTTTCAGATGTCTCGGGCACACATGTAAAATGTGTATACTTAAAAATGATAGCAAGGAGTGATTTTGCTGGGTTTCACATTGCTGGAGTTCCAGAGTGTGTGCAACAAGCCTTCGTTCTTGACTGATGAATGAATGAGCTAACCAGTGAACGAAGAAAAAAGCAAAGGGAAATATATGCATACTCAGTTTTAGAAGACAATTTTAATTGGTCTTCAAATGTTTCTAAAGTATAAATATTTCTGCTGCTCACATTCTCAACAATATTTGCTATCCCAGATGTACTGAGGTGTGTAGTCTAAGCTGCTTTCCCAGAGGACCTCCCCCGCCCTCCAAAAGATGTTATAGCCTTCTCCTTTCTCAAGCTACTGCTGATCACGGGACAATTCAGGGGGGCAAACTGGTATGCAGGGACATTGGAATCAGGCCCCCTCTCTGTTATTGGCCTAGTTGATTCTGGCTCCTCAGTACCAGCGCACCTCCCACCCCATGGCAGTGTACCGTTGTTAAGGAAGCTGCTTGCATCACTATCAGCTGTTCTCATGGCAAGAACACCCCATGGCAAGAATATAATTACAGTCTCAAATGCAGCTGCACATATCTATGGAAAGGTCATCTCCAGGGGTTAGGGGAGATGGCTCAGTGGTTAAGACTGCTTGTTGCTCTTCGAGAGGGCTGGGGTTTGGTTCTAATACCAACATTGGATGGCTCCCAATCACTTGTAACTCCAGTTCCCAAGAATCCTGTATCCTCTTCTGGCCTCTGCAGGTACCTCTATGTGAGCACACACATGAATAAAAATAAAATTAAAAGAGAACAGTAATCTCTAGCTGGGCAACCATGTGCCAACCAAACCTGATGGTGGGGGAGTGCTTGCTTCCGTTGTCATAACAAATTACAACAAACTCAGTGGCTTAAACAACACAGATTTATCCTATAGTTCTGGAGTTTAAAAATTCAAGGTAGAGATGATCCTCGTTCTTAGTTTTTCCAGCTTCAAGTGGCCACCTCCTCACATCACTGTGCCCTCTGTTTCCTTCATCACATCTCCTTTTCTGGCTCTTCTGCCTCCCCTTTCATCTTTTAAAATCTTCTGGAATTACATAGGGCCCACTCAGCTAATCAACAATTTTATCCCTATCTCAAGATCTGAAATTTAATACATCTGCCAAGTCTCTTTTACAATGTTGAGTAACATATTCACAGGTCCTGGGATTTCTGGTGTGCACACAGATGAGAGCAGTGGTCATTGTTCTGTACACCATTGGGGGAACAAAGTGTTCTGTTTTTAAAAAGAGGAAGGGGGGAATGGGGGCTGGAGATGTTTATCAGTTTCTGCTGTATCATATGACCACAATTTTGGGAGGCTCATGGCTGTATATATATTTTAAAGCATTAAAGTTGTCAGAGCTGGTGACCTTGTTGAGGACAGGGTTTTGTTTTCCAGTAGCTCATGATTCATAGAGTTGAAGCATTTGAATATTCCCCAAAACAAACCATATTTTTGAGGTCTCCATCCGTTGTCTCTAGTGACCAAAATGTCTCTCAGTTTTGTTTTGCCACATTCCATTTGTGAAGGGCATTTCCAATTACTGCTCTATTCACGTTTTCTTGAGTGCTAAGCAGCCACCACCATCACAATGATTAAATGCTGCATGAGTGTATCAAGGTCTTCGAACATACTTAGAGATCCAGTATGTTAAAAATAAAGAAAATGTGGATGGGGAAATGGCTCAATCCCTAAAGGGCTTGCTGCACAAGCATGAAGACCTGAGGTTGGAATCCAAGAATCCATTTTAAACCAAATGCAATAGTGCACCACCATAATCCCAGAGCTTCTATGGTGAGATGGAACGTGGGGACAGGAGAATCCACAGAAGCTCCTGGGTCAGCTAGCCTGGTGTATGCAGGATAGAAGGGACTTGCACTTACTTTAGGCACACACACACACACATCCACACACCCACACACCCACACACCCACACACCCACACACACCCCAACCTCATAATAGTACACTGAGGCCAGAGCCCTCTTGTGTGCTGTGACCCTTTATCAGGCATTTTGTGCACATAGTAGGTAGATTAAACAAACTCCTTTCTAATGCCTTTTGGCTTTCAGTTTGTGTGTTTATCTGTTCTGGGTAGGGAGGGCAGGGAGATACACAGATACTTTTAAGCATATGCTATTAGATAGATTGGAATGTTTGTGTAGCCCCAGATTCAATCATTTGTTAATGTCCTAGTATCTAATGTGGTCCTATTTGGAGATGGTGCCTTTGGGGGAGATTAATTAATTACAGGTTCATTCATACTCCTTGACACAGCCTGATTTAAAAAAATCCTTATTTTTATTTTTATTTTTTGTCTTTTGCCATTAATTGCTTCCTTCTGGCAATAAAGAGCCAAGTGAGTAGTCACATTCACACGCACCCATTTTTGGACACGTTAGAAGAAACTCTCTGTAGTGATGACTTAAAGAGTCTCTAGTAGGCAACAAGACTCATTTGTCCTTTGGTGGCTCTAGCAGCACCTACCCATAGCTTCTCTGGGCTCTGCTATCTTTGCCTGTTCAAGTCTCTCCTTATTGTCCAGGGCTCTGTCTTGGGAAATCTTGGCTTTCAGCCTATAGCTGACAGTTCATGCTTAGGAGTCAGAAGAGAATAGTAAGCTTGACTACAGTAAGTCATGCATGTGCATTCTAATAGTTAAAAATGGGAAGAAATTACCAATTGGCGAAGAGCTATTTATTTTTGAGGCGGGCTCTTGAGAACTCTTATTTACCTTTGTTTCCCTTGGATTGTTGGAAAATGGAAGAATCTGAGCTTTGTTTGTCGCCATCTCTAATTCTGCTTCCTCTTTCTCTCCCCAGCCTAACTCAGATGCTTCCAGAAGCATACAAGAAGCATCAGGGGTTGAGGGGAAGACACATGTTGGTTGTGGAAAAAACGGGACGTTAAGGACCCCAACATTCTTGCTCTGTGTACATTGTCCCTGTCCCCTGGTTGTCAGGCCATGATAACAACCTTCAAATTCACATGGTGTGTTACCTATAATGGATGGCAAAGGGAAAAACATCTGTTGAATGAGAAGAAATAACATGAGTCTAAAGGCAGAGTATCATTTTCCCAAACTAGGATAGAAATCATCATTTAATTCCATGCTTTATTGGCTTCCATTGGCCTGAGATTGGTGGTCAGGTGTAACTGAGAAATCATTACTGCCTATAGTCTTCCCTCCTGTTGACCATGTTATAAGACATATTTATATATTTGGATGTAATTTCCCTGCAAATGACCTAAAAAAATAGGCATAGGAGAATTTTGACTTTGTGATAGAATTTGTGACTCCTAGATCACTTGTTTCATATGCATGGGAATCGTCTCATGGCTTTTGATTCGACATTAACAGAGTTCCTTTTGTTTTGAAGTTGCCAAGAGATGACCCATTCGTGATCAGCCTCTTGTAAAGCTTGCATCTTGTTGTTGCTGTCTCCTCCTAAGTTTCTCTGCCATGGCTTTGCCACAGAAGGACCTACTTTATCATTTTTAGTTGTGGTCAGCTTTCAGGCTTTCCACACTTCCTCTTGGGTCTGTAATGAAGCACATTCGTGTGCCCTGGGCTGTGCAGAGTCGATCTGAGATATGGGCGCCCACGTGCTTATTTCTACAGGGTGCTCATCCTGCATTTTAGGGAAGTGTTGTTGGCTGGCCCCAAATGAGGGATGTTTTTCTTCTTTCCTTCATTAACTGAACTCAAACTTTTTATCCTGAACCAGACTCTGCCATTTACAGCAGAGTTCATTTCTTTCCATTAGGGAGTAATTACTTAGAAAATGTCCTCCTTAGAAAATGTCCTCCTGTTAAAAACACAGCCTTTCATATTCTAAACGGGCAGTGGAAACTCCCATCAGCTGGCCTCACATTCAAACAGTCTATAACGGTGGAGATGGCAGTGTGATGCTGAGTCTCTCTGGATTGTTTTGAATGTTGACAATCTGTTTGGATGTTATGTGTGTCCACTCATTTAGGGACCCATCTCATGTGTCACAGACAGCTCTACCTTTGGATGTTCTTACATTTTGGAGATTGGGAGGAGCCATATGGCTGCTTCCTAGGCAACTGAGACTTGCTGAAAGTAGAGCTTCAGTGGCCCAAGTGTCCTGGCATTGGAAATCATTACTTTCTATTTTTAGGCTATCCTGTGTTAGCCCTAACTCCTTTCAAGTACAGGCAATAGGAATTGATGAGCAAGGCCTTTGTCAGATGGGCAGTGCAAGAATTTGAACTTTCCCTCTCAGCTAGTTGGAAGGAGTTTAGGAGACCTAAATCTATTGGAAGAAGAGTGCTGAGCTCCATGTTCCCTTCCTTTCAGCCCCATCTGCCATTTAAAGAGGGTTCTGTCTCACTGTGGATTTTGGGTACTCACCACAAGAAAATTATGTTGAAAAGAGTTAATTCTGGCTCTTTGTGAGCTTGTGGCACCAGCTAAACCAATAGCCATAAGAACAGTTTGCATTTAAAAAAAAAAAAAAAAAAAGACCTGCCGGGCAGTGGTGGTGCACACCTTTAATCCCAGCACTCAGGAGGCCGAGGCAGGTGGATTTCTGAGTTCAAGGCCAGCCTGGTCTACAGAGAGAGTTCCAGGACAGCCAGGGCTACACGGAGAAACCCTGTCTCCAAACAAACAAACAAACAAAAGACCCTTTGCCACTCCCGAAGAGCAACCCTGAGACTTGGACTCAGATACTGTGAGCTTCCGTGGGTCTCAAAAGGAAATTGATGTCATCATACTTAGTTGCAAAGTGTTGCGTTAAATGATAAGAAGAGGCTCACCTTCCATTGCTCATTTCCTAAGTAATCTTATTTCACTATCCCCGTTCTTGCCCACCTTCAGTTACAAAAATAACTCTGAGTGGGTTTTCTTTTTAAAGATTTGTGTCAAACTGATACCTCATAAAATGGCACAAGCAAAGCGTTCTATTTAGAACTTGTCCTGTGACATAAAAACACATGTGTTTCGGGGCAGTGGTGGCACATGCCTTTGATCCCAGCACTTGGGAGGCAGAGACAGGCGGATTTCTGAGTTCGAGGCCAGCCTGGTCTACAGAGTGAGTTCCAGGACAGCCACAGCTACACAGAGAAACCCTGTCTCGAAAAACAAACAAACAAAACAAACAAACAAAACATATGTGTTTTTAGTTATTGGACCTTGGTTTTGGAATTAAGGTTAGGGGAATAGAGACTGGTAGTAGCTATGGGCGTGGAGCTAGGTTTTTAGACAAGACATGAAAATGCTGTGGATTTTACATACATAGATTTACTTAAGTAAAATAATTTGCTTATTCATTAGCCCCCAAACATGCTGCTATGGCATTTAGTAAATAGGATGGATGATATGTTTTCCTATTGTTACCTGTTTTATTTACATATCTGTTGCTATGATAAGACACTATGACCAAAGCAACTTACAGAAGAAAAAGAGTTTATTTGGGGATTATGATTTCAGGGGGTGAGTCCATGATGGCAGGGCAAGGCATGGTGGTGGCTAGAACAGTTGAGAGCTTACACTGTAATCCATAAGCACAAGGCAGAGGCATGTGTGTCTCTGTGTGTGCACTTTCACACACACCTACACCCTCATCCCCCCATACCCCCCAGACACCCACCACACACACACACCCCCCCCACACACACACAGAGACACACAGAGAGAGAGAGAGAGAGAGAGAGAGAGAGAGAGATACTTTTGAAAGCTCAAGACTTGCCCGCAATGACATACTTCCAATAAAGCCACACCTCCCTATGCCTCAAAACAGTTCCATCAACTTAGGACCAAGCATCTAAATCTATGTGCCTATGGGGACTATTCTTATTCAAACCACCGCACTGCCCTAACAAATTACTACAAAAACAACACAAGCGTATTGTCTCCCAGTTCTATAGGAGTCTGATGTGGGTCTCATGTGTTTAGTATCAAGGTATTAACAGGGCTGTATTTCTTTCTGGGAACTAGTGAAAAATCTCTTGTTTTTCCTCCTTCCCCCAGCTTTAGGAGGCTGCCTGTGTTTCCTTTCTAAGTCTTCAAAGAAGGTGAACTTTGCTAGCATCTCACCACTATGACCTCTTTCAGTGTTTCTTCCATAATGTGAGATTCACCTGGAGAATCCAGGTTAATCTCCCCATTTTAATGTCAACTGACTAGCAACCTTGTTTGTAACTTGCTGGTTAGTCACAGGTCCTTGGAATTCATATGTGGGCACTGTTGGGGATCCATTACTCTAGATATTTTACTGGGGACTTTTTGTTCTCATCACATAGCTTGCAATGGTGTTAGTAGCAGCTCATGGTGGAGGACAGCTTCCGTCTTTGCAGCACTGCAGGAAGAAGGTGGAGTTCTCTCATGAAAGGCTACCCTCTTGGAGCCTCATGGTGGGATAGTGTTAAAGGGAGGCATGGAGTGAAGTTGACGAGTCACAGCTGGGCTGGCCAGCCAGTGAGTAGGGAGGAAGCAGGAAGATGAAGACAGGAAATGGCAGTCGAGTCAGTCCCTTGGGAGAAAGAAAATAGAAGATGGGGTTGGCTAGGTTTGACCTAAAGAAAAGAAAAAGAAGGGCTTTTTTTTTTCCCTGTGCTTTGGGATTGGTTCCTCTCTGGAGGTAATGCAGAGACTCTAGACTGAATAAGTTTGCTCTCTGTTTAGATACGGGTTGTGCTTTTGCCACTGAAACACAAAGGCTTCAGCGTGACCGCTGAGTTCTGCAGTGGGGGGTAGGGAGAGCGGCAGCCCATGTAATCATGTCCCAGGAGAGCTCTGCTCTGGGGGTTGCAAACAGACTTGTACATATTCACAGAACCTTGGCCATTTTCTCAGAATCCTAAGGTATAATTTGCTGTGAATTGACCTATGCTGGTTTGTGCTTTGAAGAACTGTCAAGTTCTTCTGGGACACAATAGAAGGGAACTTTGAGGGTCATTTCCCACAGTCTTATGATCAGAGGATATTCCAGCCACTCCTGACTCTTGTTAGTCAGAAGGCACAGGTCGCTTGCTCTGGAAGCTGTGCTAAGTCCCCAGTCGCAGAGTCTCTGTGTGACTGTGACAGGATTCAGCTAATCCCCAGAAGGAGACCAGAGCTTTCGGTTTTTCTAGCCAAACGTGGGCCCGGACACAGTACTTTCTGAAGAGGGCAGAGTGCTGATCTTTGTAGATTCTTTGCTGTAGTTCTTACAAGAACCAGCATGACATTACAGGGTTTTCACCAGTTCATGGATCACAGGGCCATTGCTCATGTTGATGTTCATCAGCTGCAGCCAGTAAACTCTGATTAGTCTTTCTTGCTGGCCCACCATGCCTGGAAGGGGCATTTGTTTCTGATTTGAGTACTTTGAGTGTGAACTGACTGACCATCTTTGGGTAAGAATCAAAGCTAATTAATAAACCGGGGTATATTTCACTGCTTGTTTTTGAAAGCATGAGTTGATTTTTAACACTTTTTTTTTTTGAGGTGCTAGAGAGATGGCTCAGCAGTTAAGAGCACTGTCTGCTCTTACAGAGGACCTGGGTTCAGTTCCCAGCACTGACATGGTGGCTCACGCCTGTCTGCAACTTAGTTCCAAGGCCTTTGACACCCTTACACAGACATATATGTATGCAAAACTCCACTGTACATGAATTAAAAATAAAATTTAAGAAACCTTTATTTTGAACAGACTTCAGTTTTACAGAAAAGATGCAAAAGTGATATTGGGCTGTCACATAGCTCCCACCCAGCTTTCCCTACGGTTGGCTAGCATCTTTCATAAGCATAGTCATGTTTATTTTCTTCTTAGAACTGTGAAGCCAACATCGGCACAATACTATTCGCTATATTGAATGTATTATATAATGGCGTCAGTTTTTCGACTGAGGTCCTCTTTTAAAAAAAATTCTTGTCCAGGCTCCTGTCCATAATCCTACCTTTATTGGTGGTTGTTCCATCCTGGGCTCCTACTGTCTGGGACAGTTCCTCTATCTGTCATGACCCTGATAGTTCTGAAGCATATTGGTTAGTTATTTGGTCAACTGTTCTACAATTGTGTTTTCTCATGACTGGATTAAGGTTACTTAAAAATCTTACTTCATTTTTGAGATTAATATAATTACATTTCTCCTTTTTCTTTCCTCCTTCCAAACCCACCCATATACTCTTCTCCACTTGCCTTCAACTGAAAGCTTACTGAATAACTTTTAACAATTTTGAAGTGAGGAGTTTGGTGGCATCAAGTATACTCACAGGTGTGTTGTTCCTATTCCCAGGACATTTCCGTAACTCCCCTGTAGTCTGCCTCATCTATCTTATCCTCAGTTAGTAGTTATTCTCCAAATGACCCCTCCTCTGGCCTCTCTTCACTGCTGGTCTACTTTCTCTTCCGATGATTGTTGCCTAGTCCATGTTCCTCATGTAGGTAGCATCATCGTGTTTACTATTCTGTGACTTGCCTCTTTGACTTAGCTTTCAAGGATCATCCATTTGATAATGTGCTTCAGGATTTCTCCCTCTGCCCTGGTATTAGGGGTCGAACTCACAGCTTAACATATGTGCCCTACCACTGAGCTACACTGCCCCAAGCCACTTCATTTTTCTTTTGTTCCTGAAACAGGGTCTTTGCTAAATTGCCCTTGCTGACCTTGTCCTGTCTCCATCTCTGGAGTAGCTAGGTGGTATGTGCCACCAATGGCCCAAGATGTTCTTAAGCTGAATCATGGTCCATTGGAGGGATAGATGGCACTTTGTTTATCCTCTCATCTCTTGGCAGGGAGGAATTGTGTTATTTCCCTATTTGGCTGTTGGGAATCATATTTAACATTGCCCTTACATCACTGGGTCATGTTTTCTAAAGGAACTTGGAGAAGCTGCCCAAACCTTAGTTTAGGAAAGGTAGGAAAAGGAAGAATTCAATTGTTCCATCCCTGTCCAAAGCTTCTAAAAGAAGACAGGGAGATAGATTTCGTAGTAGGGAAAAAGGAGCAGTAGGAAGATTTGGAGACAAGTCTTGACTGCTGGAGGGGCTGGGAGAAGAGAAAGCCCAACTGATCAGGGTTTCTTTTGTTGTTGTTCAAAGCCACTGCCTCTTGAAGAAGGCATAGATGACAAGAAGCAAGCCTGCTGGTCAAAGTCAAGTAGGGTGTGGTGATTTGAACAGGTATGGCCTCCATAGACTCATGCATGTGAATGCTTGGTCCATAGAGTGACACTATTAGGAGATGTGCCTTGTCGGAGGACTTATGTGGGCAGGCTTTGAGGTATTTTATGTTCAAGCTATGCCAAGTGTGTTACCCAGTCTCCTGCTGCTGTAGGATAAGATGCAGAACTCTCAGCTCCTTCTCCAGCACCATGTCTGCCTGGATGCTGCCATGCTCCATGCCGTGGTGATAATGGACTAAACCTCTGAACCTGTAAACCAGCCCCAATTAAGTGATTTCCTTTCTAAGAGTTGGCTTGGCCATGGTGTCTCTTCAGAGCAATAGAAACCCTAACTAGGACAGTAGAGACAGCAGAAGAGCGTTCAAGACCACAATTCACTACAGTGGGGGGCAGGCAGGGGAAGAAGATAGCACATTTTGCAACTCCAAAGCCAAGAGAGAACAGCTGAGTTGGAAATTAAAGCACTTAAATCTTCCCAGTGTTTCACATCTTTGTGACTGCATTTCCTAACAAGAAAGGATATATTTTTAACATATATTGTGTATTATTGTGCCTTGTACTTAGTATGCTCAGTGTAGAAGCACGAGGATTGTGAGTTCAAGGCCAGCCTGAGGTACTCAGCGAAACCATCTTAAGAAAACGGACATATTTTACATTTCGACCTCATTTACACATCTTTATTTATACTTGAAATTGGTGATTTCACCACAAGTACTTGATAAAAACGGATATTTTATATTTCTTTCTGTTCCATTTAAAAAATAACCCTGCTTCTTGTGACCATGCTCAGCCTTAGCCTGAAAGTACCTCTGTACACAAAGGCATGTAGGTTCTGGGAACAGAACCCAGGTCCTCGGGAAGAGCAGCCACAGCTCTTAACCACTGAGCCATCTTTCCAGCCTCACTCTTTTTTAAAAACTGTGTTTTTCCTGGTCCAAATTATTCATATGGTTTTGTTTGTTGCATATTTTGGGAGCTGACGCCAATCTATGTGGAATGTCATGATTAAATATAAAACAAATCTCTGAGAACTTTCGATCGAGCCTGGAATAAATTGTGTAGTAAAGTTTACATGCACAGAAAAAAAATATTTGTTTTTGGAAGCAAGGTGTAGATTTTCTTTTAGTTCTATGATTCTGTCATTCTTTCCTTCTTTCATTTTATTTTTGTTTTTTTGAGACAGGGTTTCTCTGTGTATTGCTGGCTGGTCTGGACATCAGTATGTAGACCAAGCTGGCTTTAAACTCACAGAGATCTGCCTGCCTCTGCTTCCCAGCGTTTAGGATTAAAGGCCTGTATATGACCACACCTAGCTGTCTTTTTTGTTTGTTTGTGATGGCTTTTGCTTAGTTTTGTTTCAGGTTGAGTTTCACTCTAGAGTGGTCAAGATCTCACTATGGTACATGCTGACCTTAAACTCAAGGTGATTGATCATCCTGTCTCAGCCTCCTAGATATTGGGATCAGAGGCATGTACCATGATACCCAGATGCTCTGATACTCATTCATTCTTTCTTTTCAAAAAATCTTTTTTGAACTATCTAAAATGATATCATCTTTAAAAAGAAAGAAATTTGTCATATCCATGAAAGTTTGAAAAGGCCTGGTATTAGTGTATAAAGAAGGTGTCATTGTTATTATTAATAGGTATATTTTCCCTCCCATTACAGTTGCTAGAATTCCATTGTTTATACAGACTATTTTTTTAAAAAAGAGTCTCATAGAGTCCAGGCTGACCTCAAGCTTCCTGTGTAGCCAAGGCCTTGAATTCTCAATCTTCCTGCTAATACCTCCCAAGTCCTAGAATGATGGGTGTATACCACCATGCTTCCCTTAAGAGATAAGGTCCTGAATCTAATAGAAGAGAAAGTGGGGAAAAGTCTCGAACACATGGGCACAGGGGAAAAGTTCCTGAACAGAACACCAATGGCTTATGCTCTAAGATCAAGAATCAACAAATGGGAACTCATAAAATTACAAAGCTTCTGTAAGGCAAAGGACACTGTAAATAGGACAAAATGGCAACCAACAGATTGGGAAAAGATCTTTACCAATCCTACATCCGATAGAGGGCTAATATCCAATGTATACAAAGAACTCAAGAAGTTAGACTCCAGAGAACCAAATAACCCTATCAAAAAATGGGGAAAAGAGCTAAACAGAGAATTCTCAACTGAGGAAACTCAAATGGCCGAGAAGCACCTAAAGAAATGTTCAACATCCTTAGTCATCAGGGAAATGCAAATCAAAACAACCCTGAGATTTCACCTCACACCAGTCAGAATGGCTAAGATCAAAAACTCAGGTGACAGCAGATGTTGGCGAGGATGTGGAGAAAGAGGAACACTCCTCTATTGCTGGTGGGATTGCAAGCTGGTACAACCTCTCTGGAAATCAGTTTCGTGGGTCCTCAGAAAAATGAACATAATACTACCTGAGGACCCAGCTATTCCACTCCTGGGCATATACCCAGAAGATGCTCCAACATGTAATAAAGACACATGCTCCACTATGTTCGTAGCAGCCCTATTTATAATAGCCAGAAGCTGGAAACAATCTAGATGTCCCTCCACAGAGGAATGGATACAGAAAATGTGGTACATTTACACAATGGAATACTACTCAGCTGTTAAAAACAATGACTTCATGAAATTCACAGACAAATGGATGGAACTTGAAAATATCATCCTGAGCGAGGTAACTCAGTCACAAAAGAACAAACATGGTATGCACTCACTGATAAGTGGATATTAGCCCAAAAGTTCGGAATACCCAAGAGTCACTTCATAGCAACTGTAGGGCTGAGTGTGGGGTCCCTGATGGAGGAGTTGGAGAAGGGACTGAAGGAGCTGAGGGAGTTTTCAGCCCCATGGAGGGAGCAACAATGTCTACTGGCCTGACCTCTCGATGCTCCCAGAGACTGGATCACCAACCAAAGAATACACATGGAGGGACCCATGGTGCTGGCCACATATGTGGCAGAGGAGGGCCTTGTTTGCCATCAGTGGGAGGAGAGGCCCTTGGCCCTGAGGGTGTTAGATGCCCCAGTGTAGGAGAATGCCAGGGAGGGAAGATGAGAGTGGGTGGGTGGGTGGGTGGGTGAAGGAATACCCCCATAGAGGCAGGGGGAGGGGGAGGGAATAGGGAGGTTCCAAAGGGGAGACCTGGAAGGGGGAAATGAAATACTTAACTAAAAAAAATGTATAGGTAGTTTCTTAGAGGAGAAATAGTTGGGAGAATGGAAAAAAGAGCTTTCCCATGATAGATCTTCATAGTTATTTGACTGTGTAAGAGGTTGCCAGGGGGCCTTGGATAACAATGGACCTGCATTGTCTGGGCTGCTTGTGTTTAGCTGCTCTTGCCATCATCTGAGGTAAGAAAAGGAAGTGTGAAGGCTTTAACTGCCCTTAAAGACCTCTATTGACAGGAAGTGGAGTCATGGACTTTCTGGGACCCATTAATATTTCATTCTATGAAATAACTTAGTTTTTAGCTCTTTCTAAGAGACTGACTTTAATATACTAAAAGCTGTGTGTGCGTGCATGTGTGCACAGGCGAGAGAGAGAGAGAGAGAGAGAGAGAGAGAGAGAGAGAGAGAGAGAGAGAGGGAGAAAGAGAGAGAAAGAGAGATATTTTCTTTCTGGTGGGAATGTTGATAGCGTAGCTTATACAGCTTTTGAAATCCTTCAGAAAATGACTGCTTTCTGGCCTGTGTTGCAGTTACTGATTTGGAAAAATGCAAAATGTCATTAACTCTGAAGTTAATTTTATTTTGGCAACAATTGTTTCATGTCTGCTTCTGTGGGGGGCAGTGGTGATAGGTTTCTTCCCCCCCTGTTCAGAAACCTTCCCTCTTTCCCATGCAAACCCCTCTCTTTCTATGCTCCTATGAGGTGGCAGGGGGCAGGGAGGGGCATGCTTCATGTCTCTAGAAAGCCCAAATTCTTCTTTCTGATAGTAAATAGCTTGTGGAGGGTGTTCATCTTGTTAAGTAGCCAATAAATCGGAAGAAAAACTCCAGCAAAAGAACAAACAAAGAAAAATACTTTGTGGCACATAATCCAACTGAATTATGCTGGTTGTTACATATGCAGGACTGTACATTAAGATGACAAAAAAGGAGTTCAGTTGTAGTGTATAGCACATCATTCCAACATTCACACGCATGCGCTTTTCACTGTATTGTTTCTCTAGACATTCTTTTTCCTTGTAAGTCTATCACTTTACCAGAAGGGGCTAAGAGGTATTAAAAACACATGTTACTTGGTCCCTGTGTTTTGATGAATTCAAATAAGATTTGCAATAGTAAGATATAAAATATGTATAGCACTGAAAGATTTAATTAGTCTAAAATGGGTCTTGGTAAATTATGGCCTAAAGTCCAAAACTAACCTGCTGATTATTTCTGGAAATAAAAGTTGTTTTTTTTTTTTATATTTTATTTACATTTCAAATGTTTCCATCTTTCCAGGTCTCCCCTTTGGAACCTCCCTATTCCCTCCCCACTCCCCCTGCCACTATGGGGGTATTTCCCCACCCACCCACCCACCCACTCTCATCTTCCCTCCCTGGCATTCTCCTACACTGGGGCATCTAACACCCTCAGGCCCAAGGGCCTCCCCTCCCCCTGATGACTAACAAGGCCCTCCTTTGCCACATATGTGGCCAGTACCATGAGTTCCTCCATGTGTATTCTTTGGTTGGTGGATCAGTCTCTGGGAGCATCAAGAGGTCAGGCCAGTTGACACTGTTGCTCCCTCCATGGGGCTGCAAACTCCCTCAGCTCCTTCAGTCCCTTCTCCAACTCCTCCATCTGGGACCTCACGCTCATTCCAATGGTTGCTGTGATGTGACTCTTGGGTATTCCGAACTTTTGGGCTAATATCCACTTATCAGTGAGTACATACCTTGTTCATTCTTTTGTGACTGCATTAACTCACGATATTTTCAAGTTCCATCCATTTGTCTGCGAATTTCATGAAGTCATGGTTTTTGATAGCTGAGTAGTATTCCATTGTGTAAATGTACCACATTTTCTGTATCCATTCCTCTGTTGAGGGACATCTGGGTTGTTTCCAGCTTCTGGCTATTATAAATATGGCTGCTATGAACATAATGGAACATGTGTCTTTATTACATGTTGGAGCATCTGCTGGGTATATGCCCAGGAGTGGAATAGCTGGGTCCTCAGGTAGTATTATGTTCATTTTTCTGAGGGTCCGCCAAACTGATTTCCAGAGAGGTTGTATCAGCTTGCATTCCCACCAGCAATGGAGGAGTGTTCCTCTTTCTCCACATCCTCGCCAACATCTGCTGTCACCTGAGTTTTTGATCTTAGCCATTCTGACTGGTGTGAGGTGAAATCTCAGGGTTGTTTTGATTTGCATTTCCCTGATGACTAAGGATGTTGAACATTTCTTTAGGTGCTTCTCGGCCATTTGAGTTTCCTCAGTTGAGAATTCTCTGTTTAGCTCTCTTCCCCATTTTTTGATAGGGTTATTTGGATCTCTGGAGTCTAGCTTCTTGAGTTCTTTGTATACATTGGATATTAGCCCTCTATTGGACGTAGGATTGGTAAAGATCTTTTCCCAATCTGTTGGTTGCCATTTTGTCCTATTTACAGTGTCCTTTGCCTTACAGAAGCTTTGTATTTTCAAGAGGTCCCATTTGTCGATTCTTTGGAAATAAAGTTTTATTGGAACACAGCCATGTTCATTTTTTATGTGTATTGGTTGTGACTGATTATTGCTCTAACAGCAGAGTTGAATAGTGCAACAGAACAGAGGGCTCCCAAAGCCTATCCATTTACTATCTAGCTTTTTAGGGGAAAAAATGACCGATGCCTGGTCTAAGACAATTCTCAAGTTTCCCAAGTCATGGTTTTGGTAAGTAGAATGGAACCAGTCAATCTCCAGTTAGTAAATGTGAGAAAGGAATGATGGCTAGCCTGCAGATGGCTTTGAGAATGTGAAGGTGGAGAGCATTTTGCAATGTAAGGAGTAAGAAATCAGACTTATTAGATGGGAACATACAGGGAGCCTTCAAGGGAGGTGTGGAGGGTTGACTGTAAACCCTGATGAGTTTCTCGGCATCAAACTAGGGGCACATTCTTATCTTCTTTGAGTTCCAGAACCAAGACTGTGAACATCTCATGAGCATTTGCTATTTTTCCAAGGCAACCTTGTTGTACACGATCAATAGTGATTCCAGGCTTAGTAGACAGTAGCATCTAGTATGGTACACTGCTCAGCTTTCTTGTCTCATTTGATGGAGTTCTAGATGTATTTGAAGTAACAGCTGTCATGCTCAGAATAGATTTAACCTCAGGAGTCTTCAAAGGTTACCAGTGCCAGGAAACTTGTATCAATGATCCATCTTCCATTTTATTCGAAGATCTTTCTGGAGAGACCTGTGAGAAGGGGATCTGGGATCCAGAGTTTCACAAGGATATGGTGGGGGTGGCTTGGTTTTACTCTACAGTGTCTGGGTCCTCAGCTGGATAGGTTTGAAGCTAGAGGTGCCTCTGGCAGGTCAGAGAAGTCTAAATGTTGGAACCCCTTCAGTAGCAGTTGGCTACTTTGCAAGAATGAGGCTTGTCTCAAAGTGTCATAGCAAGTAAGTGGAAATATCATATTGCCACAGAAGTCGTACTGCCTCACTGTCTTATAGTTGATGACCTAACATTCGTGATGAGCGTGTTGATGGCTGGGTCCTTTCTTGTTTTTTTTTGTTTTTTGTTTTTTTTTTAAAGTTAAAGTCCCAAACTATGGCCTTTCCCAGAATTCACTGTATAACCAAGGCTGGTCTTTGAACTCACAGCAATCCACCTGTGCCTCTTGGGATTCAGGGCATGAGCCACCATACCCAGCAAAGGTATATACATTAATTGTTTATGGAAAGTCATGTGTGGATTTACTGAAGACACCCTGAGACATACACCCACCACCATGTGGTGGGCGGGTAGATGCAACTACCATGAGCAAGTGTGTGTTGGCGAGTTGGGAGTGAAAGAGAAGCAGAATGGTTTGTGTACTGTGAAGAGTGGAGGAACTGGAAGCACAAGGTGGTGAGCTCCCAGCCTGTGCTGCAGCTGACAGCCATGTCTGGGTTTGTGGCCCTGAAGCAGCAGGAGTCTGTGTAGATGGCCATGGCCCATATTACCACCAAAAGCCATGTGGATGTTCTTGGTCTGGGCTGCCTCCTAGGGCCATCTTGATGTCTGAGGGCTGCAGAGCTGGACCCACCCCTCACCAAGTGAAGTAGTCAGGAAAGCTGACCCTGCCCGTTGGCAGGTTAGCCTGGGAAAGCTGATTCTGAGGGAAGGAGAGTGGGAGAGCTGGCCCCACCCTTCGCCTGGGCAGTGCAGGAGAGCTGGCAGGCTGAACAACTCAGCCTCAGGCCCAGACTGAGGACATTGAGTTAGCCCACCCCAGCATCTACTCCATCTATGCATGGCTGTACTGTTTGAAGGAGTGGGTCCTGCAGAACCAAAGCTACAAGATCTCTATGACACAGGACAACAACAGGACATCCAAGAGCAGTCCCGGTGAGGATCCAGTATTGATAGTGTAGCAGAAGCCAGAGGCCCTGAACCAGACCAATGACTCATTGCAATGAATGTTTGCAAGTACAGCTGTTTAGGCGAAAGGATATATATACTGCATGACATACAGTGACACATCTCAGCTTCCACAGTGACATGTTTTTTGCTTGCTTGTTTTTATTTTTGTTTTCTTTTGTAGGGAAAGGTTGCAAGGGTGGAGAGTGGATATGGGGAGATGGGGAGATGGGTGGGATTGGGGTACGTGATGTGAAATTCACAAATTATAAAAAGTTAAGAAAAATTGTGTGTGTGTTTGTTTGTGTGTGCATGGATACATTCCTGTGAGTCTAGATGCAAACAGAGGCTTCGGATGTCCTGTATCTGTATTTATAGATGGTTGTGAGCCACCATATAAGTGCTGTGGACTAATCTTGGGTCTTCTGCAGGATTAGCGAGTAATCTTAACTGTTGAGCCATTTTTCCAGGCTCAAGTCCCATGCTTGAAGAACATGGGACAAGATGGATAAAGACACTTGGTATCTGCATATAAGAATATTATTTTCATTCGGTTAATATTTATAAAGTCCCCACTATATGCTGTCCCCACTATATGCTAAGTATCAGGACAGCACTAAATATAGAGGCAAACATGGTAGACATACATTCTTCGACACTCTTTAGTTTGCCTTCTAGTGGAGGACCCAGGCAGTAATCAACTGGAATCGGATCTGGAATAAAGATTAGGAATTTCTCATTTGATGGAAAAGTCTGGTGAATATCTTGGTGTGTCTATTTTTTGTATTCTTCTTCATCTCTACATGATTAAGAGGACCTCCAGGAGTACAGAATAGATCAGCACTTCTCCAGCTATACTGTGGAGCTTGTTACAAAGCTACCTCCATTTCTTAGGTGTGGGAGAAGTCAAGGGATGCTACTGGGTAGTCAAGGTAAGTGATATCAGACAGGTCCACATATCCATACATATGGAGGCCTGCTGTAGTTTCTGGGGCTTGGTTCCCAGAGAGTGGGGCTCTGAGGACTAGCCAGATATCTATCAGTATGTCAGCTTTCTGTTACTGTGATGAATACCTAATACAGATGGACTTATAGAGAAAAGATTTGTTTTGGTTCACAGTTTTGTGGGGTTCAGTTTATGTTGCTTTTATTATATTGCTTTTGGGGCTGTGGGGTGGCAGCGTATCGGGGTATGGTGGAACAAAACCACTTACCTAGTGGCAGCTGTCAAGAGATAAAAATAGAGTCTCACAGTTTCCTGTAACAGCCCCTAATGATATAAAACCTCTTACTAATCTCCATCTCTTAAAGGTTACATTACCCCTTTGTAGTGCTACACTGGGACCAAGCTTTTAATACATTGGCCTTGGGGGAAATGTTTTAGATAAAACCTAACAACCACGTTTCTGCTATATTGCAGAATGGATTCCTAGATCAGAGTCCTATTAAGAACCATAACCGTGGGGATGGCAGTGTAGGCCTTTAATCCTAGCACACAGGAGGCAGAGGCAGGCAGATATTTATGAGTCCAAGGTCAGCCTGTTTGATGTGATGAGTTTCAGGACAGCCAGGGATACATGATGAAACCCTGTCTCAAAACAAAACCAACCAACCAACCAACCAACCAACCAACCAAAACATATTCTTGTAGCACAAATCATAGCCTTCCTTGTATAACACATTACTGAAGAGGCCCAGGTCAAAGATGTATGCAGGGTTGGTCTTGTCCAGAGTCTACGTAATAGATGTGGTATAGAACATATTTGAGTGTACTTAATATTTTAAAGACATGAGAAAAATCAATCGATTTTTTTTTTTTAATGTGTGTGGGTGCTTTATCCACACATATGTACTACATATGTGTTTGGTACCTGTGGAGACCAGAAACGTGCAGTGGATTCCCTGGAGCTGGAGTTACAGGTGGTGATGAGCTGCCTAACATGGGTGCTGGGAACCAAACTTAGGTCCTCTAAAAGAGCAGCAAACGCTCTTAACTGTTGAGTCATCTCTCCAGCTCTGTTTACTATTTTTTAAGTAGCTAAAATTATATCTTGGAAAAGAAATTAGGCTGACAATGATAGAACATGCCTGTAATCGTAGTACCCAGAAAACTGAAGCATCACAATTACAGATGCTAGCTCAAGACTGGCCTGGTCTATATACTGAGTACCAAGCCAGGCTTCACAGCTAGTTCTAGTCTGAAAACACAACAGAAGAAATTGAGATTCATCATTAAGCAACCTCCAAAGAGAACTGCTTTTCACTCTGCCAGAAGAATCTCAGGATATATTCTGAGTACATCTTTTACCGAGGAATGATTATAATTTTATTTGATATTGTTTTATATTTTATCATCCATAGAAAATGAACTATAGTTCTGGAAAGGAAGTTATTTTTGCATCATTTCTTTATTTTAAAATATTTCTAGATACCTAGTGCTCTTAATAATAAACTCAAGTATTTGAAGTCTCTTGTCTGTCAGTGTCTTGCAGCTTAAAAAAGATCTTGTCTATGGGCTGGAGAGATGGCTCAGTGGTTAAGAGCACTGGCTGTTCTTCCAGAGGTCCTGAGTTCAATTCCCAGCAACCACATGGTGGCCCACCACCATCTGTAATGGGATCTGATGCCTTCTTCTGTCATGCAAGCGTACATGCAGACAAAGCACTTATATATAAAATAAATAAATAAATGAATAAATAAATAAATCCCGTGGTTTATTTAAAAAGTACTGACTTTGAATCAGGTATATGTTTATAATCTTGGTACTCAGGCAACTGAGCTGGGACTATGGAGAGTTTGAGACATCATAGCAAGGAGGCCAAGCTGGCCTACACAATGAGACCCTAAACCAACCCAATAATGGTACCCCCATACCACCAGCTACTCAAATATCAACCAACCAAACAAACCCTAAATGTCACAAAGCACTTTTCCTTTTAGGTATGTTGCCATATCCAGACATGGTTGTCTGGATTGTTTGTGAAATGGTGATTATAGCAGCTAGAGTTATGTTAAAACTCAGGTTTTGCTCTTCATCTGTTTCAGTCAGGGGAGAGCATGACTCCTCTACTTGCTTGTCAAGGCTACCACAGCAATCTAGAAATACTTCACCATGTATTTTGTAAAGATAAAACTTTTCAAAACTACTATTGTAATAGTTTTTTATACCCACTGGCAGCTAGCTACTACATTTACGTGTCGCTGTCAGGCACCCTATAGCTAAAATACTTAAGGCATTTGGTTGAAATTGGCATTGGAAGGGCCATGCCTTGTAGTTAGGTGGTTGATGTTGAGTCTAGTTCCCCCTCTCATTTCATCTTTGTGATTTGGGGTGGGGGTGTGTGTATTAAAGAAACCAAGTCATTTGCCTGGGGTGCTTACTTCAGCATGTATTTGTGGCCTGCACCCTTAGGGTGGTACTTAGTATATGTCTGGGACTGCCCCCCCCATCCCTTGTGAACTGGTGGTCATTCTGAGAATTTGATCCAGTTTAGGTTCGGCTAGCAGATAAGCATATTCCATACTTGGTGACATATGTTTTTGTCAAATGGCTGGTGATGCCTGGTTATCCATCTTTTTGTTAGTGACCATCGTCCAAGCTCTTGGTTACATTTGAGGTTGTGTGATTCTCTCATCCTGTAAGAAATACCTCCTTGTTAGCCATTATTCTGAATTTAAATACGAAAAGCAGGACAGATATTTTGATTCTTACCTTATTTACTACTTTTTACAGTAATGAATTGGTTCACCAGCATCTTTCAAAGGTGATACAACTGTAGTAGTCTTTATGTGTGTGAGTGTGTGTACATGTTTCTACGTACGTGTGTGTGCATGTATTTGGGGGCAGAGATCCACAGCAGATGTCTCTGCTCACCACTTTACTTTTTTGTTGTTTGTCTTTTGAGATAACATTTCTCTATTATGTATCTCTGGCTACGTAACTCACAGAGAATCACCTGCCTCTCAAGTGCTGGGGTAAAGGCGTGCACACACCCAACAACTTTACTTTTTTATCTTATTATTAGTTCTTTTTCTTTAATTGTTTGAGATTCTACTATAAATACATCATTTCTCCTTCCCCCTTCTTCCTTCAAATTCTCTCACCTACCCCTTCTTGTTCTCTTTTTTTTCACTAATTGTTGTAACATACATATATAGGCTTGCTGGCTGGTGGGCTCTAGGCATTTGCCTTGCTAATATGGATATTACATATGTGCCACTGCACATGGCTTTTTCTGTGGGTGCTGGGGATCTGAACTCAGGTACTGATGCTTGCATAGCAAAGCACTGTGCTCACGGAGTCTGCTCCTCAGCACCCCTCTAATGGCTTCTTTGTTTTCATGGTGTGGCGGCAAGGACAGAGTTCAATGTCTTTATTGTTCCTTACTCAAAAATCAGTCATTCCTACTGCCTAGCTTTCTTTTAGTGAGATAAACTCACAGTCAGTATGCAGCATTGTTAATGAAACTTATGAACTGTCCAGTGTGTCCTCCCTAATAACCTTTCCCAGTATACAGTTGCAAACATACTAGATGATCTCTCTTGTTTTTTTTGTTTTTTTTTTTTTTGCCATTATCTTCTGCTTTAAGCTTTGGCTCAGATTCCATTTTCTTGGATTCTCAACTTTTCATCCAATTCATCCTTGTGTTTCTCTCCACTCAGTGGCAAGCATGTCTTGAGTGCCTGCATGTGTGCATGTGCATGCACCAAAGTACATCCCTGGGTGTCATTCTCTCTCCCTCCGTCTCTCCCTCCCTCCCCCTCCCTCCCTCCCCCTCCCTCCCTCCCTCCCTCCCTCCCTCTCCCTTCCTCCCTCTCCTCCCTCCCTCTCTCTCTCTCTCCTTCCCTCCCTCCCTCTCTTTCCCTTCCTCCACTTTTCCCTCCTTCCCTCCTTCTCCCCCTCCCTCCCCCTCCTTCCTTCCCTCCCTCCCTCTTCCTCCCTCCCTCCCTCTCTCCCTCCCTCTCCCCCCCTTGAGATAATCATCTCACTGGCTTGGAATTTGTCAGGTAGGCTAGCTAGGGAGGGAGGGTCTGCTTCTCTAGCAACAAGCTCATAGTGCCATGTTGGCTTTTTAATGTGGGTTTTGGGAATCTTAACTCTGGTCCTTTTGCTTGCAAGGCAGATACTTTAGTTATTGCCACAAGCTTCAGTTTTAGGTGTCTTCTGCCTTCTAATGACTTCCAGTAGCAAAATTCCACAACTGTCGTAGAATTCCTACAATGGGTATGTGCTGGGGGCAGGGGAGGTAGTAGTGAAACTTCTTTTGAAAGAGGACTTTAAATGTGTTTGAGGAAGGCGAGGAAGGGTCAGTGTGGTTTCCTCCCATCTTACTCTCTGACCAGACACTGGATCTTTTGTTAACACAGGCTGTTCTGTGATTCCACCCATGCTGTAGTTCTGATTGCTCCTACTGAGCACGTTTTCCTGTTGAAATGCTCTTAACTTCTCTCCTTTTGACCTGGATGTGGCCTCTTGCAGCTGATTCAGCTTAGCTATCCTGAAGCATACATGTCCATGTGTAAAACCCTTGTCCCCGAGCTCTTTATACCCCCCTCCAGAAAAGCCAGAGTCACAGTTACAGTCCTTACAGTTTCTTCCCCTACCAGACTCTATGAATGTATTTTTCAATAAAATAGTTTAAGCAAAGCCTTTTAGAGGCATTAACCACAATATTCCAACCATTCTTAAACTTTCCGTTGAATGAAATTAATTCACGAAATGAGATACTGTTGTGGAAGAGGAAGCAATGTTTTTTCATTTTATTTTGCATAACCTGTAATTAATCAATATAAGTAGATGATTGTCTGTTCTTCTGTTTTAAAGCTTACATATTCTAATTGGTCCCAAACCTTTGGGCACTTCTCATTGTGAAAACTGGGAGATTGTCTTCTAATCAGGAAGCTGTCTGGCTTTCTTTGGAATGTGGGATTCAGGGTGTCGTTATAAAATCATGAAAAGCTATGTTTCTTTAAGCTATTTTATTACTTTAAACATTACTCAGATAAAGCTCTGTTTATGGGCATTCTTTTTATACTTGAATAAAAAAGATTATATCTTCCTTAAATATCTGAAGTGTTTTGACTAAACTGACTTTCTTACTAAATTAGTTTGCTAAGAGGCTATTTACTTTCCCCTGAATGGCTTCTGCAGAGAACCATCCTCTATACTTACTATAACAAATGGTCTTTACCCTACACTGTCTTTTTAATCTTCAAATTCATCTGCACCCATTTTCTGTGCTTTTTCCCTTAAAAAAAAAAATCTTTTTTCCCGGTCAGCTTGCTCTTATCCAGTTTATCTAATGCATCTTTGAGAAGAGCAGCGTGCTCGGTTTACCAGAGTTAGTTTCAGCTCTGAAGTGTTTAATAATGCATTGTTCCTATGCTCCTGGGTGTGTGTGTTTTAGGGCCAGGCCCTTCGGAGGCTGTGGCTTTAGAGTACAGACTGTGAGATACCAGAGGCCCCAAGGCTTTATGAGCTCTTTCCTGTCTACACCCTGTCTTGCATGATCTGAACTTTGATTGGATACTCCTCTGCAGTTGGGAACAATAGTCAAGGCAGAGGAGGGACTAGAATTAAAGCTAATCACTGTAGCACTTGGCACTCCCAGACTGGTCAGTCATACTTTGTGGATACCTGGTCATGTTGATCGTGGGCTTTTTTTTTTTTTTCCCCTTCAAGTCAAATAAAAGTTCACATTTGGTACTGTATCTTTTTGTGCTGAATGAGAAGATAGAGTTTGAAATAAATGCCCTTTCTGGGCACTCCTGGAGTTGAGCTGGTATAATTGATCACCAGCATTGACTAAGTACCTACTATGGGCTAGATATCAGGCAAGGGAGAGATTATACTGAGTTCTACATTGTAAGGGTTCCCAGTGGGTAGGCAGTGAGGGAGGCGGATGCACAGAGAATTTCTCACAGTAAAGAATGGTAATAGCCTGTGAAACTAGTGGCTGCCAGCTGATAGAGCAGCTTCTGTATACAGGAGGTTTCAGTATTCATCCATTATCCTTGGGCCAGACCCTCTTCCAATATTAAAGACAAAAATGTGAACTCAGGCAAGGTGTTGCCTCATACAATAAAATAGTAAATATGTAGGCTGGAATTCACTTTTAGGGCTCTCACGTGTTTTCTTATAGCTTATATTATCTGTAAAAGATGCTGGTGGGTTCCTTCAGTTATCATTCAAAGCAGTGAGTGACAGGAATATTTTCAGTCAGGAAGTGGTAGGCCTTTTTCTCTGTTTCGTGTTGATTCTTGCACACACACACACACACACACACACCTCATTCCCTGCTGATGCCCAATTAGTCCTTTGAGCTGTTCTTGGACCCATGACAGTCCTTGCTGCATCCTATATGAAGCCATCCTGGCCTGTGCTCAACTCCCTCTTGCTCATAGAGAGTCCACACCCAGTGGCTTGGTCATTGGGATCTGAGTCTGAGAGCCTGTCTTCCTCAGAGAAGCTGCTATTAATTTCCTACTAGAGTCAGGTCTTGGGAATCAGGCCTTTATTTGGTTTGTGCCCCTTACTAGTGCATTCATGAAGATCACAGAAAACAAATGGAGATCAGCTTATTGTGTGTGCAGAGGCCCATAGTTCCTGTAAAATTCAGGTCCCTAACCTCCTAGCTCCAGACCCTGATGAGAAAGCATCGAATAGTGGGAAGTTGACCTTCTGTAGGGAAGAAGTTAGTTATGAGTCTGTTGGTTACAAGTAACAGAAACTAAGTGTCTCTTAACCAAAGAGGGTAGTGATTCATGGAAAGGCTCTGGGGTGGTTTATGTAGTGGAAGAAGTGTAGGGAAAGTGGCAACCAGGCTGCCTTCTGAGAGCTCTGTTGGCGCGTGCACTCTAGCCGTCCCCAGCTGCTGTCACATTACTGGCAGTCAGTTAGCTTCTGTGCCCATGCATGGGCTGGCAGAGTATTGGATATGTCAGTTGCATTCTCATCAGATTGCATCTCATGGGGGAGGAGAAGCTTCTCCAAATGGCTTTCTTCCCTGGATGGGGAGAGTGGTGGCTCCCTGGGGGCACCAACATAAGTAAATACCTACAGTTACAAGTTCCTAAATGTGGGTCACATAGTGTTTCCACTTTTATCTTTAAAAGATAAATTTAGCTATAACATTTCACATATGGAAGTGTACACTGTGAGTTTTTTTAAATATAAATTTATAGCATTGTGAAATTCTTACCACAGTTTCAGATTAAAATGCTTCCATCACCCCAAAAGTTCCCTCATGCCCACTTAATCAGTCCACATCCCTGGCCCCAGGCAACCATTCATCTATTTTCTGTCTCTTTCGATTTGAACATAGGTTTTTATATGTTCCTGATTGCTATAACTTCTGGGTATTATAACTGCTACGTGGGGGAAGGCAAGGAAGAAGCCCTTCCAGTGGCACCCAGGTCTGAATCTTGCTGGTTTATATTACTACTGATGTTTGCTTTAGATTTAACTTTCTCTTCCTGAGAACTGTTATTTGGAAGAGGGGCGATGCCAAATCTTGGCCATGGAACATTCTAGACCTCAGTTCTTCACCTGTAAAATTAGGAAATGTATTTGACAAGATGATATCTGATGTTACTTCTAACATCAATAATCAGCAATTATGCCTTTTTCATGAAATCTTTTCTGGTGAAAATTACTTCTTGATTTTCTATACTATCATCGAAGAGGATAGAAAGAAAACTTTAAAAATGTATTCATCAGAATGAGCACAGTGAAAAAAGTGGAAACCCACAAAGATTTGACATTTCTAGTTCTGAAATGATTAAAACTTAAGCTTTAAAGTCACACCTACTGAGACCTTTGTGACAACATGTGTATGTGTATAGAACAAAGGAAGTTCATTGGAAATTCCCATCCTCCTCCATGCTCCCTGCTTCATTCACATATGTATTGAGTCACATAGGATGCTGGGGGGGGGGGTCAGAATCCTGGGATATATAAAGACTTTTCCCAGATGAGGCTTGCATCCTGTTTGGGGTAAGCCAATGTGAAATGCAGCTCTAAGTGGGGCAAAGATAGAGGAAGTGCAAGGGCAAGGGAGGAGGGGTTGAGTTCCACTGTAGGGGGCCTTTATCACTGCCTCTGTGTTAAGTTCACCGAGAAGCTGCTTGACAGCTGGCTTAGCCAACCTAACAGTTAAAAAAAACAAACCACCCATTTTGTCTTTGGGGGGGAAGACATTCAGCAAGTTTGAAGGCAGAGATAGGGAAGGCCGAAGTGTTAGCATTTCTAAGCAGATCTCTTATCTCCCGGGGCTCTATCTTTTCTTGTTAACTGTAGCTTTTGGGTTTTTCTGCAGACAGTAGTTACAGCAAACTTGTGGAGGCTGGCTTTTGGCACAGCAGGCAACTGGAGGGTGGTGGTTTTTTTCTGATGGAGAGACATTTTTAAATTTTGTAATTTATAGTGTCTTTAAATATGGGATTTTCTTTACTTTTGTCTTAATTACACCTCTGAGATACTTTACCTCGCCTAGTGCTTTAATTTTGGGCTCATGCAGAGATAGTTTCCCAAAGGGTACCATTTAAGAAAAATTATAGGTAATGTTTTACCTTTGTTTGCTAAAGTTACCTGTAGCTTCCTGTAGAGGAGGGTATGCACTTGGAAGCACAGACTTGGGCTCTGCTGAATATATTGGCCATGTTTGTGTAGTGTGAGGTCTTTACTGCTTTTTTGCTAAGCATTGAGACCATTGCTATTCAATAGAAATATAATGCAAGCCACACATATAATTTAAACTGTTATAGCAGCCACATTAATAAAGCTAAAGTAGCTCAAATTAGTTTAAATATATATTTACTCCAGTAAGTCCAAAGTACCGTGTTATAGTGCAGTCAATGTAACAAAAACTCTTCAGGCGTTTTGTAGTCTTTGCTATTGGAGTCTTAGAGAAGAACCCCAGCTCCAGCAGCCCCCGCAGCCTAAGCTTAGGCACCTGTCTCAGTACTCCAGTTTAAGAGATGAGCAATGGTGCTGAGCAGAGAAAGATTAAACTGATGTGGCACATTGGGAAGGAAAACAAATAAAGAGATCAAGTGGTTCCTAGTTTCTCTTTGGGGTACTGACATGAACTTTAGGTTTAACCAAAAGAAGAATTGTGCTAGGGGCAAGAGGCTTCATAATTCAGCAGTCCTGGTCACATGGTCTGAGTGATCAGTCTCAGTTCTAGACTTGACCCAAAGAAGGCCCACACTGCTTGACCAGGAAGGCTGGCTTTCAGCAGGTAATAATGTCTGTTCCATGGTACAGCCTTGCCACCACACACAATAGTTCCCATTTGGGGTGGGGATGTGGCCTGTCCAGGGAGTTTTTGCTATTGCCAAAATCCAAGGTGACAACAGATTCACAACAATGACTCAAACCTTTAGATGCCTTTTCTGGTATGTGGAACAGGACATTGTAAAACACAGACAGGCAGATATCTCAGTTACTCCTATCTTCAGGCAATCAGCCTTGAGCCTTGAAGGGAAATGAGATAGGTTAGGTGTGGTGGGTTTCTAGGTGATACTCCTGAGTGATTAGCAAGCCTGCGTGCAGAGGTAAATAGGTAATCCAGAGTAAAGGAGACAAAGTAAAGGTAGATGGCCAGACTCAACTTCCCTTGTGGGCCCAAGTGAGGAGTCCTTACTTTGCAACAGAAGCAGTTTCTAAAGTGTGTGTTGTAGGGACCAGTGAGATAACTCAGTGAGTAAAGGTACTTGCTGTCAAGCCTAACAGTCTCTGATTCCTGGGATCCACATAGTGGAAGGAGAGAACCAACTCTTGGAAGTGGTCCTTTGACTGCCACATATGCACTGTCATAAACAAACAAACAAACAAACAAACAAACGTTGCTCCTTGTGGCCTTTGAAAAAGTATTTTTTAAATATGTATGGGTGTTTTGCCTACAAGTATGTGTGTGCACTCTGTGTATGAAGCCAGAAGACGGCATAGGTTCTCCCTGGGATTGGAGTTATACAGTTGTAAGCCAACATGTAGATCCTGAGAGTGAAAGTGGGATGACCTAGAGGAGCAGCCAGTTCTCTTAACTTCTGAGCCATCTCTCTAGCCCCTTGTTACACTTTTATGGCATATGTTGATTCACACAAAGCCACATTCCATGTACTTAGTAGCCACTGTAATTTGTGTTATTATATTGGAAAGAAAAATCCTAAACCTTTGGAAGAGAGGACGAGAGACATAGCTCATGACTTAGGAGCTCTTAACAAAATCATGCACAGCTTTCTTACCTTAAGAGAAACCTGTTATGTTAAAAAAAAAAATCATCTCGACAGGAAAGGTAAAGCAGGAAGTGATTATTCATGTCACAAAAGAATTAACCACAGGTTCTTTTAAATAGCAAACTCCCTTAGTGCACTGAACAATATGACTCAATTTGCAGAAATGAGATTGGCACTTGACATTTTAGAGGTACCTTTGTTGGGCAGAAACTATCTATCAATATAAAGTGTAAGTTACTGAGTGGTTGGATTATCAAGTCTGCATTGGGCACCTACTGTATGCCCTGGATGCCCACAGTGGCCACCAAGAACAAATAAGTGTGATCCACACCCAGAAAGCATTTAGAAGCTCACCAAGAGGACCCACAAATCATCACCAGAGCATTGGACAAACTCAGTGGCACAGCCAGAGAGGCCTAGGGATTAGAGAAGCTGGGAAGGTGGTTTGAAGGTCATCAGGGACCATTTGAGACTGAAAAGCAGGGAAGGAACATATAATTTCTTAAGGTTAAAGAGACTGTTAAGTTCTGTTTGATCTGGGAATAATTGTCTTTCAATTGGGAGTTTAGTCAAAGAGTAAATGAAGACGCAGGCAGCTCAGCAGTCTGTTGTAAAGAAGACTTAAATATTGTGCATTTATACTCTCCGTGTCCCTGGACCTGAATGGCCAGCCTTACCATCCATAGTGGGCATCCGCTAAGGCAGGCCTTAAGCACATGGAAAGAGACCTGGCAGCAGCAGTTCACTTCTTGGTAGTCATCTGTTTGAAGCAGACTACTTGTTTTCTTCCAGCTTCACCTTGCTACAGTCCAGGTAGAGAGCAGGGAAATGGGACCTGCTGTTTAGGAAGGAAGAACCAAGGTTGTGATCCACACTTAGTCAGGTCTGGAGCTCCTGAAAGTTTACAGGATCTAAGTGAACCGGGAGCCAGCTGCCTTTGTCTCGTTTTAGGGATGCCTTCCTTTCCTGCAGACACACCTATAATTTGGGTTCTCTCAGGTTGCCCTCCCCAACATTTTAATGTCTCTCATCAGAAAAAAAAAAAAGATTAGAGCAGGAATTTCCTTTCGTGGTCTAATGTGATCTGTTTTGGGGAGCCTGAGTTCATGGTTTTGTATGTTGATTTGTTTTTCACGGTGCTGAGAATTGAACTTAGGATCTCATGCATGTTCTGGCCATGCTAGACAAGAGTTCTACCCCTGAGCTGTATTCCCAGACCCTTTTTCTTTTTTCTTTCTTTCACTTAAAAATTTTTATTTTATGTGTATGTGTATTTTATTTTTTGCGTTTGCAAATACATAAGTTTGTGCACCACATGTGTGCTTAGTGCCAGAAGACTGTGGTGGATCCCCTGGAACTAGAGTTACAGATGATTGTGACTTGTCATGTGGGTGCAAGGAATTGAACCTTGGTCTGCTGGAAGAGCAGTGAGTACTCTTAACTACCGAGCCACCTTTCCAACTCTGTGGTTTCTTTTCAAAAAAAAAAAAAAATATTGTTTCGGTATCTACAATTTTGTCAAGGATACATTTTTTAAAGTGATGTCATCTTTGTGAGAACATCAGAGTATAGGCACACACAGATGGCTGTGGGACCATGGATGATACAGTCATTTCATCTCTGCTTCATCATTGGTTTATTGACCAGACTTATGTGTCAGATGCCTCTCTATTACTGTATGAGGAGCTCTTATCTTTTATTAGGGACAGTGAGCTTTTGGGAAACAAATGAGTTTTGTATAGCTATAGATAGCTTGGAGAAAAAGCTATTTTCTCCAAGGGTCAAGTACTTACTTTTGAAATGTTGTTAATCCCTGGATAGCCCGACATTTATAACTCTATCATCGAGGGTGGATGTAAGCCCATATTACAATTTTCTTAATGCTCATGGAGAGTTGTTTGGTCATTTTCCTGTAAGATGTTATTGGCTTAAGCTGCTGTTCATCTCTAAACAGGGCTGTCAAAGAGTTCTCTCCAGGAGCTGAAGTGGCAGCTGTACATTTTCTTGTTTACATGGCCTTGAGTTGAATAGTCTACAGTTTCTACACCATACACATCTTTCAAACCACTTATCCATTTAGTGAGGGTGATTTTAGTTAAAAGGGATAAGAATCATAAAGAGGCGTAGGCACCACAGAGCTGTGGGTGCACTCCTTGCTACTGGAGCTGGTGCTTGCTCTAGCAGAGCGTGCTGGCTTGTGTTCCTTGTCCAGCACTCCATGCTTCAATTGTCTCATAGGTTGCCTTCTGCTCCTTGGAGGGCTCTGACTGTCTGACAGAGAGCAGATGAAGATGCAGGGTCATTCTATAAGTGACACAGTAGGGAAGTTGGCATTTTCTCTTTTTAGAATGAAGAAGCATTTTAACTTTTTTCTTCAAGCATCGTCTCAGCAGATCCCTGAAGTGGGTGTGTCTCATATCAGAAAACATTGTTTTAGAAAATGAGCTTAACTTTCTTGCTGAGCTTCAAGTTTCCTGGGAAGATGGGCATCAAACTACTTAATTGGGAGATGAGATAATTTAGGGTCTGGCATGTGAACAAAGGTTACTATCCTCTCAGTTTCAATAGTTAAATCTGTTTAGAGTAAACTTAAAAAAATAAATTGATATGAGGGTCTCCAAGTGTTGCCCAGGCTGATGAACTGTTGGGTCCTTTGCTTCAGCCCCCTGAGTAACTGGTACTATAGGAATGTGTGACTCCACCTAGCTGAAAGCTGGTTTTGACTTTTTTATTTGTGACACGAGGTTGTGATAAGTTGAGCAGACTGGCCTTGAACTTGCTTTATAGCCCAAACAGGCACTGGATTTCACAATCCTCCTGCCTCATCCTCCTGAGTAACTGGTGTGTGTGTGTGTGTGTGTAATATGCATGTGTATGTATATTTGTGTTTATGAGTTCAGGTGTGTAAGTGTCATAGTGTATGTGCAGAGGTCACAGGACACCCTTGGGTGTGTCTATCTTCAGTTTCCATTTTGTTTTGAGACAATGCCACTTTTTTGTTGATTGCTGCTGTGTATGGCCAGGCTAGCTGGCCCATGAGCTTCTAGGGTATTCTCCTGTTTCTGCCTCCTGATTACTACCTTGTTTGGCTTTAAGTGGGTTCTGAGGACTCAAACCCAGATCTTTAGGCTTGCACAGGAAGCACTTTGTCCATCAAGCAATGGCTCATTTTTACTCTTAGGGGCCAGGGCATGGTACAGAGAAATTGAAGTGTTCCTGCATGCATACAAGAACACGTGAGAAAGCAGAAGGGGCTCTTGTATATGTGCTTCTAATCCACTTTTTCATGGATAAGTGATTTCAATAGGTTGCAAATCAACTTTATCATGAACAGATTTATGACAGGAGAATACATTAACTGATTATGTAATAAAACAACAATCTAGGAAAAGGCAGTTCTATCCTGAGTTACTGGATTAGCTTACTGGCTGGTTTAGCTGCCTTCATGAATAGTCAGTCTGGAGCACAAACTATTCTGAACCAAGAGTGGGGTGGGAATTTAACCTCTGACAGAAATGTGAAATCCATGTGAAGGAGACCCACTCACCTGCTGACTTCCCCCTCCCTCCCTGTCTCCTCTAAAAAGTGATCTTAGTGTATTGAATTTGTTTTGAACCATTTGTACATTTTAGTTTTCTATTTAAGAAATTTTTTTTCAAAACTAAAGTCATTAACATTTTCTCTCATGCTTTCTTAGATCCCAAAATAGGAACTCAAAGTCTCCAGAAAGAAATGACAAGGGAACGGAAGTGCTAATTACCCCATTTGATAAGTGCAGGCTCTGTGCATGAGTTGTAATATCACACTGTACCCCTTTAATGTGTATGACTATTACATGTTAATAAAATGTTACTAAAATGTTACAAGCAAGCCCCAAAGCAACAGATACAGTTTGGGTGTTCACATTCATGTTTGTAATGCATATTTAACTCATTTACCTTTGCCTTTATCTGATCATAACTCATTAAATGCTTATTTTCCACTTGGGGTTTCATCTAATTTCACTGTCTTTTTTATTCATTCATTTATATGAAGTTTCAAATAGAAAAGAGACAAGTTTTGATGTTGTCTTAGATTGAGGTGCACAAAGAAGACCTCAGTCTAAAGGGATCTTGAAACGCTCTATGGATAAGTCAACCAATCTCTGGTTAGTTTTTGCCAAATTGCATTGGTATTTTGTTAACAAAAGAGCTTGCTCATCTGTTGCCTCTGCATATACTACGTTGACAGGCAGTTCCTTTGCCATTGAGAAGGTAGTGTAATATGGTCCAACTGTCTGTGAACTCACCTGTTGAGGCAGCAGTGCTTCTGAAGTGGGCAATCTGAGACATTAGTTCAACCAATGGTGCCCTCTGTTCTATATGTGTCTTTACTTCTATATGTAGTCATGAAAGATAGCTATCATCTGTGTAGCATGGGAATTAGAATCCATATTTTGCTAAGGTCCTAGAACGTTAACGTAACAGGATTAGCTAGGACTGGCCAGATGAAGAGAGGCCCAAAGACTCAGTGTCTCTTATTTGTGGTCTCTGGTCTCTGTACTTGAAGAAATGATGCCACATAACCTGTGAGTTGGGTAAGTGTTGTTAGGCCACTGTCCCAGTGTGGTTTCCCTTCTGAAGAACCTGGCAGCCCTGACACAGAATTATAGGCTACTTTGCCTGTGACTGACCACAACCAGTGTGCTTCGTGGTTTCTGTGTTATATAGGCTTCAGGTTAACCAAAATCAGTTTGCCTGTGGTCTTGCAGGGGATGCTGGAGCACAGACTTCTAAAACAGCTGACCCTAAGTTGCTCTTTTGTTTTCTCTTCCTTTCAGTGGAGGCCATAGTGGAGTTTGATTACCAGGCCCAGCATGATGATGAGTTGACGATCAGCGTGGGTGAGGTCATCACCAACATCAGGAAGGAGGATGGAGGCTGGTGGGAGGGACAGATCAACGGCAGGAGAGGTTTGTTCCCTGACAACTTTGTAAGAGTGAGTACAAAGCCAGACCCTTTTTCCTGTTTCCTGTGTGGGCTTTGCTGACCAAAAGGCTGTGGGGGCCATGAGGGTAAAGTGCATGGGGCACTTAGGGGCTTCACTGGCAGCTTGATCTCCTGGGTGGTGTCAAGGAGAGCCTCATGTATGTGGGATATCTGTTTTTAAGTGACTTCTTTTTAAGACCCGAAATGACCTCCCCCTCCCAATGGTTTATCACCTTTTAGAAAATGCTGAGAAAATATAAAGCCTGTGAAATTGTTTGCTTTATCTGCTTTAAGAGTTTGGGAAGACTGTTCCTTTTTTACATTCCATGCAAAGTGGAATTTGAAATTCAGTCTTGGCCATGTGCATTGGTAGCCTTCAAATCAAATGCAGAATCTAAATGATGCTTTTTACTACTTTCTACTCATAGACTTGCCTTTGTCACAGGAGCAGTATTATTTTCTTTTTCTCATTTATGTCTATGAAGCATTGAATAACACCTGGTTTGTTAGGATGATTTTGAAATTTATGCCCTTTGTCAAACTCATTTAGGGCTTAATTACAAAAGGTTTCTCATTCTTGTTAATAAATGATGTGTCTCAACTGTTGTAAACAATAGTGTGAGTTTGGGGGGTTAAGAAGAGGTTGCCTGTGGGAAATATTAACCAGGTCTGAAAGACCCAGTGCCATGCTGGAGAAGAGATGATTACCCTCCATTCATGGAGAATGCCCAGGCATGTAGCCAAGTTCTCTGTGGTACCAGACTGTATTCAGGGGTGTGTCTTGCCTGTATAGAGCAGGTTGTTTGGGAAATCTTGGACCCAGAGAATCATGTATCCCCCTTAAAGGAGCCTCCAGGACTGGGTGGGAAGGCTTCATGGGGGTTGTTGATGAAACCATGAGAAGAGCTACAAGTTTCCAGTGCTTGCCTCCTACCTTTACCTTGTGGCAATCTAAACTGAATAGGAGTCGAATTCAGTTTTTCTTCAGGATCTTGCCCCCAGAAGTCCATGGCAACCTCTCTTTTTCTTTCCTTTTGGGGTATTGAAAGCTGGGGAGTACTACAGAGTTCAGCTGGAATATGCTGATAAACCTTACTTTGGTTTTCTGTGGTAGGAATGTTGAGGCTATGCTGGACTCAGGGGCTTCCTCCCATTCTTGGGGTAGGAAAGCACAACTTCTGGGCTTCCACTGATTGGCTCTGGTGACGCCTAACCGAGAGAGATAATTCTTGCGCCTTTCCAAACAAATCTCACCACTTTGGAAAAGGACTGTTCTTGAAGTTAGGCCAAACTTGAATGTGAAAGGAGAGGTTTCTCAAAGGGAGGGGACAATGCCTGGGGTGGAAATGAAGGAGGAAATAACGAGGGCAGAGGATGTGGCGCAGAGAGCAGAAAAGCCTGGGAAGGAGAGTGAGCCTTGGGAAGGGTGGAGGGGTGTGAGAAAGATGTGGGGCATGGGAAAAGAGGAGGAGCATGGGAAGAGGAGACTATCCTGTGAGCTTCCATTTAGAGTGCAAGTTCCGTTCTGGAAGTGTTTAGGGTGCTTTGTTAGCTTAGTACCCTCTTGGATCTAGAACCACAGATTCATAGAACTGAATTGGAATGCATTGAGTAAACCTCTAGAATTGGTTTTGGGCTCACTCATCTTATGCTACAAAGGGTTGTGGAAAGCAGATGGGGACCAGGGCAGAAATTATCCAGAGTCTAGTCAGTTACCCTCTTCCCTTTGGCAGTGCTGCTGAACAGAAGGTGCTTTCCCTGTGATGTAGGGGTGATAATGGTCCTTTTGGCCAGGAGGTCTTTCGCTGCCTTGGCTTAGACTTGAGAACCCTCAGCTGTAGACCCCTGCATGTGATGTGCTTTAGCTCCAGGGGTGCTCCAAGGTGAGACAGAAGGGAGGGAAAGCACAGAGATCTGGGGCTACTCCTTAGGCTCTAAGTGTGGGGTGGCCCTGTGCTGCCTGTATCCCTTAACCAGAGAACTGGCTGCTCACATTCAGCCCTCCTTTCCTCCACGCTTCCTGGAGGCGTTGTCTCTAGCCCTTTGCTACTGTCTCAGGGTTTTTCTTTAGAAATCTCTTTATTAATCTGGCCCCAGGTTGATCTGAGCATGCTATTTTCTTTTGTAAGCCCAACTCCCTCAACGGCTGCTCTGGGGATTAAATGGCATTGAACTGGCAATCATTGAGCATAGTGGCAGCCAGCTATTAAGTATGCCTTTCGCCCTGTTACCACATAAAGGAATGGCCTGCTTTCTTTGTCTTTCCTAATCGGTTGTCCCCAACCTAGGCCTGAGTCCTTGATCAATGAGAGGAAGTCACATTCTAGGGAGGTACTTGGCCCACCTATGGTAGATGAAGTAGAAATGTCTAGGGGCCATGCCGCTTGTGGCTGTCACAATCTAGGGAAACTTTGATTCTTTTAGATGGCTGAGTCTATTTTCCAAGTCTTCACCCTTAGGCTTATTATTGAAAACTCAGTAGGTGGATGCAAAGGAGTTTAACAACAATTCAAACTCCCACAGCGAATTTTAAAAAGAAAATGTGTTTTTAAGCAATAACAATCATATTGGCATACATCTGCCAGTTTTGAATATTTTATTTAGCTTAAGAATTAATTTGTCCTGGATCAAATCAAGTAATCTTGTCGAGCCCCATCATTTATTTGTGTGCCTCTGTTGATGTTATCACCATCAAAGAGCTGCCTTAAGTATTTTCTCAGTTCGTTTATTAAATCCCTAGTGCCCCATTTGAGCACACTTTCCTGACATAATGGCATTCAGAGACTCCTTGCAACTCTCTCAGTCAAACGTCTCTACCATATTCGTGCTGTGCTCTGTATTCACCTATCTCATCATTAAGAACAGGATGATCCTTCGCTAGCTCTCAGTGTTTGTTTGTTTGTCCCACTTTTCTTTCATTGGTTTTATTCATTTCCATTAAATAGGTCAGAAGAATCTTTTCAAGCCCTTCTTCTCTTTTCCACCCTCCCTCTTTCCCCACTTTTTAGAATCCCTCTTTTTTTACTGTTTGAAAATTTCATGTAGGATATGATGTTTGGATGAAACACACCCTCCCATTTCCTCCCTGCCTTTTCTACTACTTCCCCTCCCAACTTCATCGACTCTGTCTTTCTTTAAAAAAGCACAGAGTCCATTTCCTACTGCCTACATGGAACTCAGGGGCTGAATCCCCGAAGACCTACTCTCCTTTCCTCAGCAGCCATCACTTGGTAATAGCTACTTAAATAGGACTGGGACTTCATGAGCTGGCCCCCATCCATGCTGGTATTCAGACTTCCTTGATTTTGTACGTGCAGTCATGGCTACTGTGAGTTCATCTGTAAAATGGTATTGTCGTATCCTGCAAATACTGTTTTGCTGTAGGTGTCTACTGCCACTGGCTCTTATAGTCTTCTGCCCTGTCTTCCATGATGATCCCTAAGCCTTCGGGGTGAGGGAATGTGTCTTAGGTTTTCTGTTGCTGTGAAGAGGTACCATGACCATGGCAATTCTTATAAAAGAAAGCATTTAATTGGGGCTGGCTTTTTTAGTCCATTATCATCATGGTGGGAAACATGGTGGCATGCAGGCAGACATGGTGAAGGAGAGGTAGCTGAGAGTTCTACATCTGGATCTGCAGAGAACAGGAACTGACAGTGACATACTAGCCAAGTTTGAGCATCTGAGACCTCAAAGCCCACCCCTACTTCCTCCAACAAACCACACCTACTCCAAGAAGGCCACACCTCCTAATGGTGCCACTCCCTATGGGCCTATGGGGGTCATTTTTATTCAGACCACCCCAGAATGTGATAATAGATGTCCCATTCAGGGCTGAGCACTCTAGTGTCTTCTACTCTGTATGTTGATCAATGCTGTATCTCTATTAATTACCACAGAGTGATATATATTTAAGATGTTTTTATCTTGTCTCTTCAAAAAAATTAATTCATTTTAAAGATAGCATTTACATAGGCTAAAGTGAATGTCCTTACATCATGATTTTTGGTTTTATATAGGAATGTACCTCCACAACCACTATCCAGATCAAACAGTGTCTGTTTCTGTCATCTCCCACCCCACAAACTTCTCTTGCTTTTTCCTAGACACTCCCCCCTCCCCAGGTAGTCAGTCCCCCCCTTTTCTGGTTGATGGCTATTTGGGTTGTTTCACTTGGAGATTTTTGTGACATTCTTGTGTGTGTTCTATAAAAACAAGTATTAATTTATTATATATATAATATAACGTAGGAGTGGAATGTCACCCTTTGATTTCAGCCAGTAGGCTTTTTTTTTTCCAGTCTAAAGAAGCCGGGGCATCTGTAAGGAGTGGTGGGAGCTGTTATGCTTGTACTTTGAGCCTCTTGTTTGCTAGTTAAGCCCAGTGAATGAATCACCATGAATCCTGGTGAGTCTGACTGGTAAGGAAATCTGAAGCACAGAGCTCAGTCTCTTGGAGCTGATTTGATTGGGGGCCAGGAACTATCAAAGACTAATCCTCATATTATTAAAAACATGCACATAGAAAGCATGTATCTAAGCTCAGTTGGACTCATTTAATGAGGAAACCAGTGGAATAACAAAACTTGATTTACTGAGGATATGAGGAACTGATTAAAAAGTCAGTGGAATATTCAAATAAGACTGTAAAGTGAGATTCAAAACTGGCTCATATCTTAGAGGACAATAAAACCTAACCTTTGGTGCTATCATCTCTACCAGAAGAGAAAAAAAAAAGTTGAATGCCATACTGTGTTTTCTATGAGTTATTCTCTGACTTTTGTAGGACTGTAAAATGTCCTAATAAAGTATTAGTCCAATATATATTTCCAAGAAGCCAGATGTCCCTCCTGGGGTCTCCCTTAAGAAAATGCATTGACATAACACTAGAAGGTCCCATGATCATGACCATGAGATTTTTTGTTTTTTGTTTTATTTTGTTTTGGCCTAATTTCCGGGTTTGAGTATTGGAATATTGTTCTCATGAACTGACCACGAAAGATCATAGTATTGATTATATAATATTAGGAAAAAAACACAGTGAATTATCATAATCATTTAATAAAGAAATCTGTGTCCTTTCTAAGACTTCAGACTGCCACATAAAATAGAGGGCAGCTGTACAGGCACACGTGGGCTCTTTCTTTGGATTTAATTACCAATATCATCCTTTAAAAACCTTACTCTGAGATGGACAAAACATGGTGCTTTTATCATTTTTGGCATCTCTTGACATGGGCTCCCAGGTGACACACGGTAAGCAGGATGAGACATTTTGTAATTGACATGCAGAAAGCAGGAAGCTGTGGTAGGGTTAAAAGAATATGGTTGTTGATCTTGAAATGCATCTGACACTTCTGCTAGAAGGTGAGCTGTTTTCTTGGCCTGACTGTCCATGGGAGTAGCTTTGTGTGCTGCCTGCACCATTGTTGAAAGCTGAAGTATGCTTACTTGCAGTTTGCATTTTATGCCTGCGAAGTGTAACAGTTCTCAGCTCAATTTCCCAGCTCCTTACTTCTCCCTTGCTGGGTGTTTGAGCTCTGTTTTTGGCATATCCAGAGCTTTCTTTTTTGTATTTGTGTAAAGATTGGCCATGCAGTCCCTAAATGAGGCAAAAAGCCAATATTCTCTATACATGTGTCACTTTGAGACAAAGCTCAGAGTTTTGCTGCTGTTCTTGATTTAGGAAAGAAGCAGGAATCTCCTTCAACAGTGGCATGAAATAGACATTTCCACATTGCTCTTTCATACTCAGCACCGTTCTTGGGTTTTCTTTCAAAAAAAAATGTTGCTTTTCTTTATGCTTCCCACCCGAAGACTATAGCAATGATTATTTTCAAGATCCCTATTGCTTTTCAAAAAGTAGTGGGGGATTTTGCAGGTGCCTTTCCTTATGGGTAGAGACTCTTTTTTTTTTTTTTTTTTCACTTCTGAGGATGGAATCCAGTCTCACACATGCCAGGCAAACACTTGACCATTGGGTTCAGTCTCTTTTTGCTCACATTTCACAGTGAAGTATCTGGGTACATGTACACTCACAGAGTAGACATTGGTTGGGTGTCTGCTAGAGAGGACACTAGCCAGAGGGTAAGCATTGAAGGATATGCGCATAATGAAGACACAGTGGACAGAGTGTCATATCGTCACAAATATAGCTTCTCTTCACAGAAATAATGTCCAGTGCCTGCGCCATGGCCTTGGAGAGCATGTGTTAGGCATTGTTCTGCAAAGATAGCTGACAAATGTCACTTGAGAAGTTTCTGAGTTTATTCATAAGGCGACTCTTTGAACACGCTAGATAGACTGTTGTTAGGTCCTGATTGCTGGGCTACTTTATGGAATTATAATAGCTACATTCTACTCAAGGCTTACTGGATGCCTAGCATTGCAGGTGAAATCTAAATGCGGTAGTCAGAATGTCTTGAGTATTTGCTCTTTGCCAGGCAGGAAGGAAGTTAAGCCCTTCGTATGCATTATTTTATGATTTCATGAAATTGTACCATTCTATGATATAGTTGCTGTTTTGAGTTAGAAAAAAATGCTCAGAAAAGGCAACACGGTATATTCATATTAAGGGACTTATCCATAGCTTCAGGAGCTAGTAGGGAGCAGAGACAACTCTAGAACCCAGACAGCTGGCTCTCTAACCTGAGCTTCCAATCTGATAGTGTTATCTGGATGTCTGATGCCATTCCCCTCTATGCCATTACCACCTGCTGCATTATGCTTCCTCCAGATGGCTTACCAAAAGGAATAAAATCAGATAAGAAACCTTTTTTAAAAAACCTTAACTGAGCATAGAAGCACACGCCTTTAATCCCAGCACTCAAGAAGCAGAGGCTGGTGAATCTCTAAGTTTTAGGCCAGCCTGGTCTACATAGTGAGTTCCAGGCTATCCAGGGCCACTTAATAAGGCTGACTCAAAACAAAGAAGCAACAACAGTACCAAGGCAGCTTTTATCTACTCGCTGGCTTACTCACTTTTTCTTACATATTACAAAATAAGGCAGTTAGGGAAATTATTTCATTTTTATTAATTAGTATGCAAACTTGTCAGTTTTCAGTGCTTAAGATATGCCCTTTAAGTGGGAGTGTGGTTATTGTTTTCTGTCCTTGGGGCCTCCTGCAGCAAGCAATTCCAGCTCAAATTACATTTTCATCATTAAACATATACTTCATTTTCAGAAAAACTCGTAAGTCTAACAACTGGAACTGTTGGAGTGACATTTGTCACAATAGCATCTAAGTAAGAAGGACCTGGGGTAATTAACAACACGTATGATATGGAAGGGCCCATATCATTTGAAAGGTCAGGCTTTCTAACAGCTACAGTGCAAGAAATGCTGTTCTATCTTGTGACTCAGGGAAAGCTGTGAGCCTAGTGAATTGTAGTGCCTCTGATTGACTTGATTATGTATAATAGAATCTTTTATTTCCTTAATGACAAGAGTCTCAAATCCTAGCATAGAAAGGGACTTTTAGACCATGTGTTTTAACCCCCGGCTCTCTAAGCAGATCACAATCTAAACTGTCGAGGATGTTGCTGTGATCGTTACTGGATATTTAAACTTATGAGTGTGGTGCTCCAGCTGAGGGCTCTAACCAGTGCTACTCTCTTACTTGGCTGTGCTCCATGTGTATCGCCTTGTCAGACACTTGGGGTAGAGGGAGGAGTTGGCATAAGAGATAGATTTTTTTTTTTAAGTTTTGTTTTAAAGCCAGGCATAGTGGTTCACATTTGGAATCCCAGCACTTGGGAGGTGGAGGCAAAAGGGTCAGGAACTTAGGATCATCCTCCACTACATAGCAAGTTGAAGTTCAAGGCCAGCTTGGACTACATGAGGTCCTGTCTCAAATCAAAACAGCTCAGATGATTGTGCTATCTCATAAAACTTGGTCATTTATTTTATTCTGTAGCACTGATAGGGCCGCACCATCATTTATATCTATATCTTTCTCTAAGAACATGAATTGGTAGTTGGTGACTTATATTTGAAAATGTTATGTTTCTAAATTTCTCTCTCTCTCTCTCTCTCTCTATATATATATATATATATATGTATATATATGTATATATATATATATTACAAAGTAGCTTTATGAGTGACTGGTATAATCATGTTAGATATTGTTTTTTTTGTTTTGTTTTGTTTTTTGTTTTTTGTTTTTGGTTTTGGTTTTTCGTGACAAGGTTTGTCTGTGTAGCCCTGGCTGTCCTGGAACTCACTCTGTAGACCAGGCTGGCCTCAAACTCAGAAATCCGCCTGTCTCTGCCTCCTAAGTACTGGAATTAAAGGCGTGCGCCACCACTGCCCGGCTTCATATTGGATATTGTAAAAAAGAAAAGTCTACACTACATTAAGAACATAGGAATATGTAAATAAATTTTCCTTTTAAGTCCACTAGAATGAATACAGTCAAACAGCAGAATCTCTGGACCAAGTCCTTAATTTTCTTCAACTCCTTACTCGGGAGTAGTAAAATAAGCAGATGTCTAGAAATGATCCTCTAGGCTCTACCCCAAATCCTGACATCCTGTGACTATGACAAGTGATCACTTGTGATTGTGTTTTGCTGAATGGCATGGCTGATCTGAAATGGTAGGCTATCCAGCTGGGCTTTTAAGAGTTGAGAGCTTTCTGTGTATCGATCACAGAAGGGGAAGTCACAGTAAAAGCTTGAGAAGGACTTTCTACTTTGCAGAAGGGGGTCACATAAGGAGCAATACACCAACCTGTATGAGCAGAGAATAAGCATTAGCTAATAGCCACAGACAACGATGTTAAGGCTTCAGACCCCCAGACACAAAAATTAGATTCTCCCAAAACATCAAGAGAGCTTGGAAATGCATTCCTTGAGCCTCCAGATAAAAGTTCCTCCTGGCTTGAAATGCTGTGGACAACCTAGAGTTGAGCCTACTAGCATTTTGACCTTCAGAGCTTCCAGAAAATAGAGGGATATTGTTTGAAAATGTTTGGTTTAAAGTACAGATAGCAATAGGTCTGGGGAGAACTCTTATTCCCTGCTAGTGCCTTGTATATGGAGACTGACTCTTGTCATTGAGTGACATGGGGGAAACCCATGGCAGGCCTCAGATTTCGAATACTATACAATGCATTGCTGTTCAAGTCACCATGCCGTATATCAGGTCTCGCGAATTTATTGTGTACCCGCCGTCTAATGGCTCTCTTTTTCTACAAGGCCGGCTTTGCTCAGGAGCTCAGGAGTTAGGATGTCTGGCATTGCCGGACATCACAACTCTCCTTATACTGCCCTATCCCCCCCTTTTATTTTTGAAGATGAAGGGCCTGTAAATAGACTGCCAGTTCTCCTAACTCCACTGTAGCATCTGCATGTGAGAGTATCCAACTGACAGACACCAAGAGCTTTTCCAGCATCTCAGAGTGCCTTACATTAGTAGCTAATGTATATCAACTGATTACTAGAAACCAAACACCATTCTCAGTTGCTCTGTTAGAGATAACAGTCTTCTCATTCCTGGACACAAATTATCTAGAAATGTGTCATTTGATTTCTAAGTGTTTCAAGACGTTTCTGGTATCTTCTGACTGTTGACTTTAAGGTTTTATATTAAGACTAGAGAATATACTCCTTATGATTTCAAGTCCTTTAAACAGGTTGAGGTTAGATGATGATGATGATGATGATGATGATGATGATGATGATGATGAAAATGAAGATAAGGTCTATAAATACTTAAAAGGAATGTGTACTAAGCTATGTACTCTGTAATAACCAAACGGAATCTTTTGGTTGATCATATTGTTTAGTTCTAGATCTACACTGCTTTCCCACACAGTAGTTCTGGCAAGTGCTAAGAAAATACTAAGGTTCCCAGCTGTAGTTACAGATTGTCTGCCTTTCATCTCACACTGTCTGAGTCTCCTCCTTGAGTTATTTCCTAATAAGTACCTCATAAATTGAAATGATATAAGTCAAAAGTACAGTTCTTATACCTGACTTATAAAACACCAGTAACCAAGTATACCAGAGAGGATCAATTGTTTACCCTCATGATCATGTGTCTGACTGGGAGCTCTGGCTCACTGCCACTGCTTAATCTTGTGACAGAGTATTCTGCTGCATGTCACTCAGAAAAAGATCAAACTCCATTACCTGAATACAGTTTCAAAGGAATTGCTATTATTTTCAATATTGCATGAAGAAGAAAAATTGTAAGGCAAACCACTACAAATTAGGAATGCTCTGCATTTTGAAGCTCCATTTTTCATTTTAAAATCCGTCATATATCATATATAAATTATACATAAACTGTGCTTTGTTTCATTAGTATATCCCCCATTATGCTCTTTTACCCCTTGCTCCTTCTACTGTTCCTGTAGTTTTGTTTTGATGTAACTGCGTGTGGGATTGTGAGATCTTCTTGGAGAAATCTAGTCTTTAATCATTGTTCGTTTCTTAGAGAAAACTGACACTGTGTCAAGTCCAAAAGAACCTGGGAACAAATGGCTAACCGTGGTACTGCTTAGCATGCTGGCCCCTAGGTTCTCTCAGTATTGCAAATAAAACATGTTACAGAGTCCATGCTGGCATCCTGAGTGTCTGAGCTCTTCTCACCCCACTCTCTACCATACTCCTCCAGCTCAAG
>JADRCH010007527.1:1651823-1729660 GCA_019843965.1 Rhynchomys soricoides
CTTGAGCTGGAGGAGTATGGTAGAGAGTGGGGTGAGAAGAGCTCAGATGTGTGTACTGGGAATTTAAGCTCAGGACTTCATGCTTGCATATTTGCCCAGTGAGCCATTTCCCCAGGCCACTGAAGTCTATGGTTTTATATGACAAATCCACTATCTCCAATCTTTCCTTAAGGGTAATGTCTTACTTGTTTTTTCTTGTCATTAAGTTTTATAAGGGTGATTGTGAAATTCCTTGACAAAATTTTCTTTGAGTTCATCCTGCTTAGATTCTGCACAGTTCTTGATTTTGGAAGTTTGTCTTTTGCCAAATCTAGTGAGTTTTCATACGTTATTTATTTGAATTACTCTTTCCACACTTTTATTCTTCTGGACTATAAGGATACAAACATTAGACTTTACACTGTTGTCCCATGAATGTCTGAAGCTACTTTCTCTGTGTCATTCAGCCTGAATATATTTTATTGATACATTTTTAACCTTATTCTTTCTTGTGTCATGCCTAATCGAACTGAACTTATCCAGTAGGCTTTTAAATTTGACTATTTTTTCAGTTCTATACTTCCATTTTTACTGCTATTTTCTAAATTTTCATTTGTTTGTAGTTGCTTGTTAAAGTATTTTTTGAGACATGGTCTCATCATGTACTTCTGGCTGTCCTAGCACTCACTATGTAGAGCTGGCTGGCCTTGAACTCACAGAGATCCTCCTGTCAATTCCTTCCAAGTGCTGGGATTTAATGTATGTGCTAGTACATTCAATCAAGTATTCTTTTAAGAAATTATTTTATTTATATGAGCACATGTTCGAGGGCTCCTTATGAAAGCTAAAGGATAATCTGCAGGAGTCATCTCTCTTTCCACCACCGTATGGGAGTGGTAGATATGTTAATTATCTTGATGACAGTAAGTATTTCATAATATACACATAATCTAATCCTCATATTGTAATTCTATATAGTTTTCATTTGTTGGTTATGTATCGGTAAAATTGAAAAAATAAGTGGCAAAAATTGTCCAGCCCCAGTAACTCCTGTCCATATCAGTGAACAGGGCCACGGGTAAAAAAACAAAGAAGCTTAGGCTCACCCTGTAAGCGCAAGCTCTCCTTGTAGGACCTGTCGACAGTATAGATGGCTTCAGAGCTAGCAAGCTGACTTTGGATTTCACTGTAATTTCTTAAGTCACAAGGGGAACTGAAATAACAGATGTCCCAATCTCCCCACAAACCTAAGAGTAACGTTCATCCTTTTTGGGCTGTCGAGGAAGATAAGATGAGTGGGTATAAGAGAACTTCTGAGAGGGCACAGCTGAAGATGTGGCTGCCTTGCTAGTGGGTAGTCCATGTACTAAGGATAAAGTCTGCTTCCCAGGCTCTTCCTCCTGCCCCACCACCATTTGTGGAAAGAACTCAGCCCGATTTTTGTTTTTTGTTTTTTTTTCCTCTGAGCTGCCTGCTTTGTTTTTCAAAGACAGAGCCCCCCCCCCCCCCCCCCCCCCCCCGTCTCTCTGTCATGCTTTTCTTCAGTACCAAGTTTTTCTCCTGAAGTTGGGGTAAGGGAGAGAGATAGGGGGAGGGGGACGTGGGAGGGGAGGATATGCTTCTGGGAGTCTTGAGTATAGAAAGCAAATGGGCTTGCCTGAGTTTGTAAGCTGAGAAGTTGTTCAAGCCAAACCACATCCTGCCCTGGGGTTCAGGAGCCAGGTGGTTCCAGGTGGAGATCCGGGGGCCAGACAACTGTGTGAACCTTGCGCTTAGTGCATGGGGATGGATGATTTTTGTCACCATGTCCCCTTCTCACTGAGTTTCTCTTTTAAAGAACCTTCAACTTACTGGTTACCAGTAAACACTGTGGTGCTGATCTGCTTCCAGTTGTGGCTGTGCTGCAAAGCAGCTGCACACAGGTGGCTGTGCTGCAGCTCTTGAGGAAGTACTTTGCTGGCTGTAAATAACCCATGGTCAAGGGCTGAGATGTCTGAGTGCAGTTGCTGTTATCAGTATGGTAGGAGCCTCTTGGAACCCAAAGATGGGCTTTTTAAAATATACTGTAGAAGAAAATAAATTTCAACAAGAATTTTTAATAATTACTGAATGTACATTATGGTCACGGTTATACAAAAATATAATTGAAACTGCTGAAATGTTAAGTGTGAACATATTCTGAGCTGGGCTGTGCATGTTTACATGGTATTTCATTGTCTGCAGTGTCATGAGGGTTTAGTTTCTGACTGACCAGATAATAAAGAAACGACATCCAAAAATCAACATGGACAGATGGTGAGCAAAAGACACATTGCAGTTGTTTAAAACCATAAACATTGTCAAGTGATAGCTGCTAAACTTACAGTCATGCTGTGTTGTATTGAACGCCCATGGGCTAGCTGCTACTCTGTAATTGCTGTTGAATGGTCTGGCTCATGCTCAGAATTCAGTCTTTAACTATTTCCCTCAGCTGACAAGTCATCTGTATCTCCAGGTTTGTTTTTTTTTTCTCCTCAGCAATATTTTTGGTTCTTACTAAAAAAATGCGTTGGCAGTGCTAGGGCTGAGACTCTGCGCCTGGTACTCAGTAGGTAAGTACTAAACAACTGTGCTACATTTCCAGGTCCTCTGTCCTGATTGTGAAATTACAGTAATTGCCAGCTTGCAAGCTAACAAATACAGTATGATGTGTGCACTCCTCCATGTTAAATGGGTGATTACATCAGGCTTTTGAGGCAGGTACTAGGAACTCAGAAAAATTTGAATGAGGAGGACATCAGCTTGGTGCGGTTTTGAATGTTGAGAATCATTTTCTGTATGTATTCATATTTCTTCCAGAGGCTGCACTGTTGTTTAGTTCAAAATGTCACACTACAGCAGATCTCTTTGGTTCATATAATCCGGGCAATTATGATATGAGCTTCTGCTGTCGGTGGTAGTTAAAGCCTGTATACCTCACTCCTTTTTTAGCCTCTGATTTTTTTAAATTCAATTTAACTCATCCTTTTATTTTAAAACTTGAATTTGAATGGGTTCCATTAACAGATATTTTAAAATGACAATCAAGTCTAGGGTTCTGCCAGCTCGAAGCGGAACACAATCCCCAGCCCTTAAGCTGGATAGGAAATCAATTGCAGGCTGGTTACAACTGCAATGCAGAGCTATAGCTGATTTGTAAACAGCCCTTGTATCAACATATCGCAGTTGACAAGCCATGGAGAAGTGTGTGATCTTGCTATCTAAATGGCTGCCCTTGATTGCAAGTCCACATGGAGTGCATCTCCCAGGGCCACGCAGGATAATTAAAGCCATCATCGATAGATGATTACAGATTACTTCATTACAAACTCAGGCCTGCCTTCATTCATTTCACTGAAAGGCAAATGGCAATTCACTTTACCCAAAACTATATTGTTTTTCCTTTTTAGTTGGAATATACAAATGAATATTAAATTATAAACACAACTAGAAGCCATTCATTCTCTTTTTAATGAATTCACTATAGGGCCATGCTTGCCATTCCTGGGCTGTACTGTCACTGAGTTTCTAGTGATCTGTAGCCTCTTCCTTGTTTGCCCTGGTGCTAGGGGTTGGTAGGTGATTCCTGTCATCCTTTTGCTCCCCAGAGTGGCTAGAATGTATCTTGTGGTTGCAGAATGAGCATGCTAAATATTCATCTGGCTTAATTGGATTTAATACATGATCCTTAAAACTAACTTGTAGGTTTGGAGTTATTAAGCGCTTTACTTTTAAAGAGCATATAATTTATTTGCCATTGCCTGAGCTAGTGAATTATTTAAATAAAAGGGAAACTTCTTTCCTTGAGGTAGATCTTACCAAGCTGGTGCCACTTTCATTTTCATATTGTTGTTGAGTACAGTAAATGAGATTTATAGTTAAGAGGGCCGAGGTGATCCAGAGGTTTACTATATATGGCTGTGCACCAGGCTAGACTGGAGGGAGAGAAGCATAGCTGGGATGGGTGGGTGCAGGCAGGATGTTGGTCAGCGCTGAGTACATGGGCAAAGAACACACACCTGAGAACAGCTTCAGACAACTGGTTCAGTTTACTGGGGAGAATAAAAGCTATTCGAACCTTTGGGAGGTGAGTAGGGGCTACTGGGGTCAATGTACGTCATTGTCCAGGGCCAGGGGGCTGAGGATGCCTAATTTGCATGAGCAATTCCATGTGCTGCTGGATGTGACCTTATAAAGGGAAAGGAAGTTTAACCTGGCTGTGGGCTATATGACCTCCTCCACTGGGCAAAGGTTGGGGACACAAGGTTATGTGCACTAGAACATGCAGGCCCTGGGCAGGGGCAGAACGACCCTACCCTTGTTGATCTCAGGATGAAATTTCAGAGATTTGGACATGCTCCTAGGCCTGCTCCTCTGGGTTCTGCAGTTCCTTGGCCCCACGTATGGTCACTAGGTGCTATATATGAATGTATTGCATGTAGCTCTCATACTTGCCGGCTGGCCCAGATTTGTTTTAAACCTTCAGCTTTTATGAAGATTGACAATAATATTTAGATATTGGTTCAAAAGGAGCAAATTAGCGTGGGATATTTTCCTATTGTTGATTTTTCAACATTTGCATAATAAAATTTATTCTCTTCCATACGTTTTTCTATTTCAATTTTCATTTCTTTGACACTAAAATGTAATAGTGTAGTTAGATACTTTCTGCTTTTCAGAATAAGGACAAAGGTTGCCAAAAGTGTAGGTTGTGGTAAAAGTACCCATTACAAGCCCTTTGACCTGAGTTCAATCCCCAGGACTCACATTATGGAAGCAGAGAATTAGCTCCCTAAAGTTTTTCTCTGACCTCCACATTAGTGCCATGACACCCATTTTCTCACACACACACACACAAACACACACACACACACACACACACGTGCGCGCGTGCGTGAACCCATACACACATGCACACACATGTGAGCACTACATAAAAATGAATTTTTAAAATGTGCAGGTTATTTTTGATAACTCAGGTGATTTTTGTAAATTATTGAACAGGACCTAAGTATTGTATTTATATTTCAGTGTATATTGGCCACCAGCAGCATAATTTCATAGTATGAAATGTTTTGAACTGTTAAACTATCTAAGAGTAAGATAATATAGCCTATATCTAGCTATTTGCTACCTAGATTCATCAAATTGTTACCACATTGTTGATACACTTTTGGTTCTTTTAAAATAAATAAATTGACTTACAGTTTCTGTTCAGAGATGTAGAGAGCTGCAAACATGCCCCCTACACACACTCCAATAAAAATGAGACTGGTAATTAACAAGAGAACCAAGTTCACAGAGCAAATGGCCATTTTAAAATCTAGAGATCTGGAGATCTAAGGCACGAGAGAGGACCTGGACGTTTGCTTCGGGGCAGAAGCCTCCAGATGTCCTAGAAGTACATAGGAAGAATAAGCTAGAAAATACAACACATTGCTGAGGGCTGAGTGTGGGCTGGCTGCCTCTCCGGGGGAAGCAGCTGGAGGAAGCAGCTGGGGGAGGGGCTCTACTCCTTCACAGACTTGCCTGAGGAGCCTCACCTGGAGTCATGGGGCGGACCAGCGAAAAACCACAGAAAGCTCATGGTGCTGGCTTGGGAACTATGGAGAAATCCACTCTTCCTTAAAGAGAAAAAAAAAAGAGGCTAATTTCTGCAGAGGAAGGACAGGAGGTGCAAGGGCTCTGATGAAATGCCACTGCAGCTGCCTGAAGGGAACTTTCCCAGCCCCCACCCTTTCCTCTACCACTCCACCTCACCTAAAAAAAGTTTTACTCTGCAGTGAGAAGAGCTTTAAGTGGAGGTGGATGGTTACTGGGGGAGGGGCATTGCCTATGTGGGATGGGTTGGGGAGCTGTAACCTTGGGGGAGGAGCAAAATCGCTTGTGGAAGGTTCAGAGGCCCACCATACAGGCTAGATTCTGAGACCTAGAGTATTTGAGAACTACCCTGTTTATCCCACAAGCATGTTTCAAAGCTCGACAAGGCCCAACGTCTACTAGCTTGTCCAAAATAACCAAGAGTCAACCCCAAATTTCAAAGGATGGCAAGGAAATCTAGTCGGAAGGATCAAAGCAGTCAGGAGACCTGATGCAGATACGGGTTAGCTATCAGAGCTATTGAACCATACACAGGTGAATCACCTCCCTGGGTCCTCTAAGGTGCCAGGTGCTGTTGGAGATGACAGTTTTAAGGCATAACAAGGTCTGAGGTCGTAGCTTAAAGGCAAACAGAAGGCAGAGAGCGTAACGACAGATGAGTGAAAAGATAATTATAGCTGAAACGTACGATGAAATAAAGGAGGGAAAAGCACACAGTGGCTGGTGGAATGATGGCTGAATTCGGCTGGCTTCAGCCATCAGTGGGGAAGAGCTGTTCTCTCAGGGAACATGATGCTCAATCCTACAAGTGATGGAGAGGGACCTATCACCGCTAAGAATAACCTGAGGACAGAACAGCAAGTGCCAAGGCATGAACAAGGTTGGATTTCCAGGTATGACATGAGTGCTTTTGAAGGTACAAGTGTCAGGGGCACACGCTGGAAGAGCAGCCTCCCATTTGTGTCTGTCCCGGCTAACCTTGGGAAGAAGGAGTGAGTGGCTTTTCTTCTGCTTACTTAAATGTCTTTCTTTTAATGCATGTAGGAATTACTCCTCTCTGCTCCTGAGTGTTTTTTTTCCACGGAGGAGGAAGATTTATTTTATACCTCCTTTGTAACCACTCAGGACCTGGGAATGGGAACTTGTAGTTGTAAGTAGAAACATTTGTTTAGCCATTAAAATTGCAGTGCCTCTTTTCATAATTGTAAAGAATTTACATTGCTTCAGCTATTGATCCTTACCAACTATCCCCTAGGTCTATCCCCAGTCCTAGGTCTATTCCCAGTCCCAGGTCTAGCCCTGTCTTTTGTCTAGCCCTTGTCCTTGGAAGTGGCTGTTCCCTACATTACAGGGGGGGAACTGAAGCCTGAGGAATTAAGCTGACAAAGATTGAAAATCCGTTACGGTTCCACCTTAGTATTTGAAGTCTGCCAGCCTAACCTCCTAGTATTTAAGTGTATGAACTAGGTGAAAGGGTGGGCATTCTTAAAAGGCTTTAGTTTAATGTTTAATTATTTCTGTGTGTCTGTGTGGGTGTGTGCATGTGAACACAAGTGCCCATGGCATCCAGAAAAGAGCAGTGGGTCCCCGTGAGCTGTAGTTACAAGGGGTTGTGAATTTCCTGACTTGGGTGCTAGGACCTAAAATTGGGTCTTTTGCCATAGCTGGATAAGCTTTTAACCCTTGAGCCATTTTTCCAGTCCCCTCCCCTTTTTAAGATAGAGTCTCATGTCGATGTCCAACCTGTTATGTAGCCAAGCTGGCCTTGAACTCCTGAACCCTGATTCTCGTGCCTCTCCTTCCCCAGTGCTATGACCACAGGTGTACACCAACACATCCACTTGGAAGGATTAGAGACTTGGAGGAAGAACATAACAAAAACCAACTGTAGGATTCTTGAATTCTTATGGTTAGTAAACCTTTGTCGAAGCATTGACTACTAAAACTGCCTGGAGAAATTGATTGAATAAGTACACGTTTAACAGCGTAGCACTTGCTCATTCATCCTTAAAACTTGGAAGAGGTGAAACTGGGTAGGAACCGTGGGAGGGTAGACCTGGAGGGGAGTAATGACTGGACTGTAAAAAAATAAAATAATAAAAAAATTAAAACAACAAAAAACCAACCCTCCATTTTCTTAATAAAAAATAGTTGATAATATCAACATCACAATCCCTCTGCTGTCTTCCTGTGATAAACATTTCTACATAGTATCAATACTGTACTGTGAAGGCAACATTGCCTACCCTTTGCTATCCAGAGCATTATACCCAAAGCTGCTAGTACTTGATAATCACAGATTATTCACTGAAGAAAAGAAAAATTTTGTAGCATGTTCTCTAGTCTGCAGTAATAAGTGAACACCAGAGGGTGCATAGTTGAGATATCTGGATGGTCCTTGAGTTTACATGATAGGAGAGGAAGAACAGTAACGCTTTATTTAGTGCTTTCCATGAACCAGAGAAATGAAGCAACTTGCCCACGGGAGCATAGACTGTAAATGTTCCATATGGGTCTTGAGGCTGTGGGCAGTTCACCTCCAGTCTGCGCTCTCACCCCCAGTTGTACCATAATGAAGGATACATGGTCTGGGTGCCCTTGACTATGTTAAAAAGACAAAAACCCCAAAGCAATTAGTTATTATAAGGGGTACCCAGAGCTGTTAGGTTCTGATAAGCTATTGGGAATTTTGGCTGAGCTCTGTAACAGGGTGCTGTGAATTTTCTTTTAAGCACAGCTACATCTTGACTGAAACCACAACTTCCTGTGAATGCCTTATGATGTTACTTGAAGAAAAGAAATAAGCATATGAGTTTTTAAAAGAAGATTCTTCAAGTATATTGACTTTTTTAAAACAATAAATGGGGACAATTAGTGGTTCTCATTAATTCCAAGAACTATTTATCCTGGCCTTCCTTGGTTCCACATACAGCTCCTTAATTCTGAAAGATTTTCCAGGTTCTTCTTCCTTGACTGTCTAGGACTTGAATGTGACTAATGGCTTTAGACATGTACAGTAACGCAAGTGCTGATGCTGTCAGCACAAATGGAAAAACACATCACTTTAATTAAAAAACAAAACAACAACAACAACAAAAAATCAGGCTATCTTTGCTTTACACTTAAACCAGGAGGGTGGGAAGGGATGGATCCTGCCATTTGTTGACAAGATCCCAGGGGCCTGGAGTATATAGCTGAGGGTTTGAGTTCTTGTCTAGCATTGGGGTCCATCCCCAGCTCTGCATGCAATGGAGTTCAAAGGGGAGAAGATGGAGAGGTGGATGACTCAGTGGTTAGGAGCACTGGCTGCTCTTCTAGAGGACCTTGGTTTGAGTCCCAGCACTCAAACAGTGCTTCACAACAGTCTTAAACGCCTGTTCTAGGGGTTACAACACCCTCTTTGGGCTTCTGCGGGTACTGCCTATGTGTGGTGCACAGAAATACGTGCAGGCAAAACATCCACATATACAAAATAATAATTTTTTTAAAAGTTCCCAAGGGGCATTGCAATGTGCCTTTTGATGCTGTTCTACCACTTGTGAGGGGTAAAGCAACAAACCCCCATAATATTCTAGAACCAGATGTGGGTATAACCTAGTTTGCCCAACCTCTAAATGTGCCTTCCTGGGATCCTGTGAAACGTACATTTTGATGGGGGCCTGGACTTGGAAAAGAATTACTGACTTTCTAACCCAGTCTCAGGGCTTTCAGGAATCACCTGGGAGAGTCTAAGAAGTGGTTTTCCAGAGCTATTGAATTAGAGACTCTGGGAATAAACCATCAGATACTTGGGTTTGGGGGAGGGGTGGGGAGGAGAGGAAGCAACTAGGCAATTCGGCAATAAAGCTGTCAACTTTGTTTATTGGGGGGCGGTGTCGAGGAGGGACATAATGACAGCTTGGAAAACTTCACTGTAGGAATCAGATAGAAATGTTTAATGATGCACTTTCTGGGATCCTAAGAGTTTTCTCTTTGACCAGAAGAACATGTGAAATCTTATGAGCCACCCCCTCAGAAAGGAGTTGAGGAGTTCCTTATGATTGTCCAGACAGGCTTAAGGCAGAAAGCATGGAAGAGAAAAAAAAAAAAGCACTTAATGGTTAGCTTGCTGACCTGCCTAGCATTAGCTAACGTCTGTGAAGCCCTGCAGAGCTCACCCAGGGAATTCAAGGCCCAAATATGGAAAGGAGAAGTCATGCTTGTGAGGGAGGAGCTAAAATTATCACTACAAATATTGGACACATCATTTCAGCTTCTGCTCTGGGGCTGGGGGTTCATTGTAGGGATGGGGGGGGGAGTCAGGGGCAGCTGCAAAGAAAGCCTTGGGGCTGTCGTAGTTCTACTGAACCATGGATATTACAGTATGGGTTTTGTGGGTTACTCCTTTTACAGTCTGACCTTCCACATTTTTGCTAACAGAGGCTCTGTGACAAGTGGCTCTTCATCATTCCCCAAACTTCCCTGGGACTCTTTTCTTGAGGTCAAGCAGGAAGACTTAGGGACTCATTCCTGTACTTTTTGTGCCTTCCATGAATTATTTTTTCTTTCAATTTGCAGTCTATCTTCAAAGCCAAGTGTTAGCCATTGTGGGACACAATGTCATTAAGTGGGTGTGTGTGTGTGTGTGTGTGTGTGTGTGTGTGTGGTCCCTGGAGATGTCTGCCCTAGGGAGACTCTGAGCACTGAAGGAGCTCTAAATAAGAGAATTTTCTGCTTAGGGTCTTTGACATTCTGGGCTCCTTGTGATCAGGTTGTGTCTGTGCTGAGCTTCTGGTCACCATAGGTTAGTCAGTCAGCAACGATGCCTAAAACTTGGCTCTGGCTCTTACACCTCTGACTTCAATGACACAAGTGACTCATGAGACAAACAGTAGTCCTGTAGAGATAAAGATCACAGCAGTATAGTACAGGTGTCTCTATTGTCTGTGTACTGTGTTGTAATGCTGTTAGAGTTTTCTGAAGGCAAGCCTGGAGGAGGGACAGCTGGAATATCCGTGGTTCATCCTGCGTTTTCCCACCTATTGGAGCCTAGTATGCTAAGGGAGCCCCTACAGAGGAGACCTAAGAGTCTGGAGCAGGCATGAGGGAATGCCACCAGATGAGCCTCTTAGGAGGAGGATTTATTACAAGCAGAGGACTGGAGGAAGAAGACCACAATTTCATGAAGGTTTGCAATTCAGCCTTGTCAGTAAGATGCATAGTTTTTTGTCACAAGGTAGGGTCACCTGGGAAGATATTACTTTAAGAAAAGGGTGTTGGATGTCCTGGAACTGAAGTTATGGTGGTTGCTGGGAATCAAACTCCGAGTTTCTAGAAAAGCAACTTAACCACTTAAACTTAACCACTGAACCTTTTCTCCAGCCTAATGTTTTCTTGATTAATGATTGATGTGGGATGGCCCAGCCCACTGTGGATGGTGGCATCTCTGGCTACATATAAAAACAAGCTGAGCAAACCATGGAAAGGACGCCAGTAACAACATTTCTTCCTGGGCTCTGCTTCAGTTCCTGCTTTGAGTTCCTGTCCTGACTTCCCTTCATGGTGGACTATAAGCTGTAAGATGAAGTAAACTCTTTCCTACCTTTCTTTTGGTCATAGCATTTATCTCAGCAGTAGAAAGCCAGCTGCAGTAGATAGGAAAAAGTGGGGGCAGGAGATGAGAGGAAGTGTAATGCCCTTGTAAGGAGTTCAGAGGAATTGGAGAAGGACTGGAGATAGGGTTTTAAGTGGATGCAGGCCACTTTCATACGGGCACAGAGAAAAAGTTCTGGCAACTTGTGTCCCCTCCGGCTTGAATATCTGCATCCCCAACAGCTTTTCAAACAGCCTTCTGGAATCTAATTTATACACGGTAAGGTGAGCTCATTTGAAGTGCCCTATTAATTGGTTTTTGGTATATTTGGAGTTGTCTAATGATCATCGAAATCTAATTCTCAAACATTTCCAGCCCCCATCTCCAAAGGATAACTTGTGCCCACTTATAGTTCTTCGCCATTTCCAATGCCCAACACTAGGCAATTGATTCCTCTTTGTAATTTCTCTTTTTAAAACATTAAAGGGAATGCTTTTCAGTGACTGTTAGGTTTACTTTAAGGAATCTCTTGGACAAATGATAAACTTTTATTTTTGGTTTCTCGGTTACTTCTCAGTCCATCCCTGTTAGCATGCTTCAGATTTCACACAACAGAAACCTGTCTGGGACTGTTTTAAACATAAATCTATTCTCTTACATAACTGAGATGCTAGAGGAGGGTGGAGCCCTGGGGTATTGTGATCTACTGTTTGATGGGGCATCAGAAACCTCTGTTTGCAGTCCAAGAAGATGGCTCAGCAGGTAAAGTGCTTACCATGCTAGCTTGATCACTTGAATTTGAACCTTGGAATCATGTAAAGGTGGAAGGAGTTATCTGCTTCCACAAAGCTGTCCTCTGACATCTACATGTGTGTGATGGCACATGTCTCCTCCCATCACACATTCTCTTTCAGGAGAGAGAGAGAGAGAGAGAGAGAGAGAGAGAGAGAGAGAGAGAATGAAGGAGAAACCCTTGTTCTTGCCATCAGTCTTCTATGACATTGGTTTGGAAGTAGCTGGGTTCCCTTGACCATCACATGGTTAGAAGATGCTGCCATTGGTAATAGGGCCCTTGTTTTTTTTTATTCAAAGTCTCTGTGTGTGGGGGGGGGGTAGTTCCTGTAGACTAACTAGATAAACTTAGTTCTTTTTATGTCAACTCTGAATCAATGCTTGGTTTAGGATTGATTAGGCTGCCCTCCCAGAGCTGGGAATGGGCTCTGCAATGGATGATGGGCTCCTGTGACCACTGGCTAGCAGCCTTCTCAGAGGGTTCCTGAGCAACCCTGTTGGATTCTTGGCTCCTCACTTCCTTTTAACCTGAGTCCTTTCTATGTTAAGCATAGGCAAGGTGGTAATCAAATTTAAACTTATTTCTGGACAGCTAGACTCAATCCCAGCTCATCCTAGGTGATCAGTGATCTCAATAGGTCAGAGAATAAGAATACTATGTTTTTAAAGTCAATCCAGTTTTCTGTCTCTGGAAATCATCGTTGAGATCTTACACATCTAGGAGTGTCTGGTGATTAAGTCCGTGGAGCTTTATCTCAGGACGGGTCACTAGTGTGGGCAATATCAAGGAGAGTGTTAGTGTTAGCATGGGTGGAAAAATAATTTCAGTCACATGAGGGAAACCTTTGTGCTGTAGGGTAGAACTAGTTAAATACATAACTAGCAGCAAATAGTAGAAAAGCACTTGTATCTAGTTATTGGAACCTCTACTTTGGGGGAAAAGACACTCTGAATACACTCTGAATATATCAGTATTATAGTTACAATATGAAATTGACTTTCTTTCAAGTATAACTCACACTTCACTAAGCCAAATAGACATTCTGCCAGTTATTAAAACTTTATTAAATTCTGCTTCATGTGTACTTTAAAAAAAAACAAACAAACAAGGGCGGCCTTTACACTGAAAGGTAGGTTATTTGATTGTGAGCTGTAGTTCAGAATTGATTTCAGGGTGAGATCTGTCCACATGCACTGAGCTGCTGCAGCTCTTAATGATGAGAACGGATGTTGAAGAAAGCAAACACCATATGCCCTTTGTTTCCGTGCACGTCTCCTTCTGGAGGCCTGGGTGGAGTGTCTCAGCTGTCTCAAATAATCTCCATTTTGCTCTTACTGCAGACTGCAGTTCCCCAGCTCGATTCTTTCTGATGTTAATTATCATTTCTTCCTAATTGGTTGGCTCTTCCTCCTCTTTGGTGGTAAAGGTTCCACTCTCTCCTGTGCCAAAGATTGGGTTAATTTTGAAAAATGCATTTCACTTGATTTGTGACAGAAGTAAGAGAGTGCAAGAGAACTAAAGAAACAAAAAAACCCACCCGCATGAGTGTGTAGTGGGAGGGGCAGGCGGGTTGAGTATGGGACAGGATGCTTAGAAGAATTCTGCTGCCAAGTGAATCACAGAGGCTTGCAGTTCTCAGAGTGCACGGAACTCACTCCTGCCCGGGAGTGCAGACAGTCCGCCAGAAGTCACTATTTCCTACTCCACAGAATGGAGCTTTCAGCAGCCAAAGCCCAGAGCCCCACAGACTTGCCTGAGAGTGTAAGTAGGCCATACGTCTGCTTTGATTGTTATGTCTGCATCTTTTGTAGTCGGTTGCCTGACAACTTTGTAAGCCCAGAGAGAGACTGGAGGGGTGAGTCTGGTCTGCAGTCTAGTACTTCTTCCCTTTTAGACCCAGGTCTTAGTTCTCTTGTTTGTGGTAAAAGGAAAGTTTTTTTTCTCCCCATGTCACTCCAGGGACAGACAGACATGACTTATTTTGGCCGCGTCCTGTTTGTAGCAGTATTTGTAAAGGTTTGAAACTGACTTATAACTTTGCTCTGTCTTGCTTTCTCTGGTTGTGATCTAAAGTTGAGGTGTTTTCCCCAAGGGATACTGTGCATAGATGGGCCTCATTCAGGGAGCCCTAGCAAGTGTCCCTTTCAGCAGTAAGAAGTTTAGGGGCAGGATTTGGGGCAGAAAACGTTTCTGAGGCAGCTGATAGATGTGGGAGTGTGGGAACAAGGCAGGGTGGGATCTGACTTTCCTGTGGTGTCAAGAGCTAAAGGGGGTCAGGGAGACAAGATGGGAAGCAGGAGAGAAAGTCTGTTTGGGGTACATCAGGAGCATTGTCTGTTCCTAGCTGCTAATCAGGTATCAGGCCATTGCAAATCCCCACTCAGGTATCCTAGTAGCCTTGGGCCACTAAGAAAACAAATCTTCCAAGTCTTACTCTTTTTTCACCTGGTTCTTGTTGGCCTGGATCTTGATGGTGGCCTCTCATAGGTGCAAGCTGTGTGATGGGTCCCATGGGATGCCACCAGAACTGCTGTTGGGCTCACTTTAGGGATAGCCCCCAAGGCCTTCATATTCTCTTGGTCAGTGTCATAGGTTTGACCTTGCAGCTGGCTACTTTGCCTTGCTTAAGCCCATCACCGTTGTTCTTTGGCCATGGTCTGCTGACCCCCCACGCCCGAAAAAAAAATCTCCATCAAGGTCCCGGGGAGGGGGTGCCAGTGGATCCTAGGGCCTGAGGCCTGAGTTAAGAGGTCATGTAATGAGTCCCTGGTAGGAGAGAGAAAATTCAAAAGTCTTTCTGATTTGGCTTTGACTTTTGAGCTTCTGGAGGGTCTCCATTACCCAGGGAGAGGAAGACAAACAAGAAAAAAAGAGCTTGATGACCATTGCCTATCAGTTCACTTAATATCTGGTTCAGAAATACACTGGTGCGTTGCCTCTCCTTTAGGCTGTTTCTGTTTACCTCCTTTATGAGCTTAGGCAACTACCAGGCACATGGCTCAGTTCCCAATGCCTTTCAGCTGAGTGGGGGGTGCCTTCTACAGCCTTGTTAATTAGCTTCACTAGCTGTTTTCTCTTTGCTCCAATGTGAGTTCATTGCTAATAATATGTTGCTTTGACAGTCTCAAGTTTTCCCTGCCCTTTTTGTCTTTAAATGTCTTGTATTTCATCTTACATTTAAGCTGAGGTCCATTGCCTTTAGCACTCAAGACTCCCCACTTATTGTGTGTCAGCTATTTTTGATTTTTGGGACCATCACCTGGACTCTTGGTTGGCATGTAATGAATTAAGAGAATCTTTTATCTGAATGCTCATTAGAACTCCTTCATTGAAATCCGAGGCTTTTTCTGTGACTGGTTTTTGCCTACCTTTTCAGCCTTATCAAAGGTCACCTTCCTGTTTGGAGATTCCCTTCCATCAAAGAGATTTCCTGGTTCCTAGCCCCCACTGTGTTCTTTCCTGCCTCTGGACCCAGGCACTTGTGGTTCTCCAGGTCAGGAATGCTCTTTCCTTGGTATCTGGCTCTTCTAGCTGGCTTTTTTCTTTTGGGTGTCACCCGAAGCAGCAGCCCTGTTGGGCCTATTTTCCTTTCTTTCTCTCTTTCACATCTTCATGATTATTTCTTGGGGAGTCCTTGGAGCAGAGCCTATAAAGATTTTGTTGGCTTGTTGACTCACTCAGCACTTGCTATCTCCCAGACTAGAATTTCAGTTCTGCTAAGTCAGGAACTCAGTTTGTTTTATCCCTGAGGAGTATCCCCAGTCCCCAACTCAGGACTAGATGTACAGTAAACAGTCAGCAAGTATTTGTTACATAGGATGATTTAGTGAAGGAGCTTTAATTAGTTTGCGATTGTTGCAAGCTGATCAAGATGGGTTTGCCCTTTCTGTAGCAGAGCCTCCCCCCGCCACCCCTTCGATGACTGATGAATCTGCATTCATCACACTTTGGGCACTTGGGGAACGTGGCGACTCAAGGCTCTGGTTCCCTCCCTGTGAGCCCTTGACGGGTATGTGGACTCACCCTCTGTTTTAGGCATTATTATTATTAATAATGTTTTTGTTCTCAAAATGAAAACCACCTGTCTTCAAAGTGATTTGCTTAAAACAAATTCTTCATTTCTTTACTAAGGCCTTTACCCCCAGCCCCCTTCTGCCTTTCTCCAGCTCTTGCCAAGAGTAATGGGGAAAACCCTATTATCTTGGAAAGTGATTTTCCCCACTGGTTAGACTCCAAGCGGAATGATTTATCACCAAGTGCTGTGGTGGTGGTGGTGGTGGGGGGAAGCGGCAGCATGGCTTTTCCCTGCCTCACTGTGTGCTTATAAATGTTAGTGGTTTGTTCTCCCTGCAAAGTCAGCTGGTCATGTGGTGGCTCAGCCTTGGTGCTGCCTTTTTCTCTGTATAACTCCTGTAAGTTTTCCCCCTGCTGGTAAAGAACCTAGTTAGTTCAGGGTATCATATAAATGGAAGCAAGGCTGGAGTCCGTGTCCAAGCAAGACTTTGTGGCGGCCTGCTCACCAGCTCGCTGACAGCCTCACACCAATTCTAGGAGTAAATGTTAACCCCACCCTAGAGTTACCAAAATGGAGGCTAGGTGAAATTCGATGACACATATGTTGAAATCAGCTAGGATTAGAATAGACTCAGTTTGGCTTTTAAGTCTACTTGTTGGCATACTTTTTTTGAAAAAGATTTAATTTATGGGTATGGGTGTTTTGACTGCATATATTCTGCGCACCACTTGTATGCCTGGATCCTGGAGGGAGCCAGAAGATAGTTTCAGATGCCCTGGAACTGATTTCACCGAGCCTCCATTTTGGTAAGCACAACTGCGCATGTACTTCGTTAAAGCTAAAGGACAACTATGGGTGTCATTCCTGAAGCACCATCCACCTTGTTTGCTGAGTAAGTTAAATAGACTGACGAGCAGGGATCTGCTTGTCTCTACCTTCCCTGTGCTGGGATTACATGTAGGTACCACAGTTGGGCCTGGCTTTTCTTAAGATTTTTTTTGGTTTATGTCCTACAATTTAAGTAAATTTTTGGTGATGATATGCTTCACATGTTTGCATATGTGCACACATGTAACTGAAATAAGCTTTCTGAAACAATACCTTCCTTTAGTGTGCCCCCTCCTTTCCCTCTTTAAAAGTGATTCTGGTCTGGGCCTTCTAAACTGATTTTGTGGCCTTCTGCTCCGTGGTAACTCAGTTTGAAAAACACTGCTGGGATAGTATAAGCTATGTTTACTTTATCTACCGGCTTGTGCCATCTAAGCCACTTTAAAATTATTTTGCAACAGTATAGTGTGCATATAAAACAAACACGGGCATATGTCTTGTTGAATTTTCACACACCAAGCATGCCTATGTAGCCAGCACCACATCAACACACATGCTACCGATTCCAGCTTCTTTGAATCAAGACAGAGGAGTGGAGTACAACAGAAATGAAGAGTCTGTTGGTTCGTTCTGAATTCTATATGCAGAGCTTATTTGCTAGATCCTCTTTTGGTGGAAGTATGTGTTTTATGTTTCTAGTAGAGTAGCCTCCCTGATCGCTGTCTGAAATTGGCACCAAAGGAGGAGTGGGCTAAGGACGTGTCTAGTAAAAAGTGAATGAGGAGGAAGAGGGAGGGGCAAGGCCCCACAGGTAAGGCACTTGGGTATGAGAATTTATGCTTCTAGTACTGGAGATGAACTTTACTGGAATGGAGGAAGGGAGGGAGGGAGGGAGGGAGAGAGAGAGAGAGAGAGAGAGAGAGAGAGAGAGAGGAGAGGAGAGAGAGAGGGAAGGAGTGGGAGGGAGAGGGAGAGAGGGAGAGGGAGAGAGGGAGAGAGGAGAGAGGGTTTGAGATTAAGAGTCCCAAGTCCCTAGAGGTTAATAATCATCTGAATAAAATAAGGAACATTTACCTCCCCTGGTGAATGTTGACCTTTAAAGAAAATTGTTTGAGTATGCTGAAGAATACTACTGATTGGTGAAAAGTACAAATGCATCTGAGTATAAAAGCAAGTCAAAGAAACTTGCCGTTTATTATGTATGGGGCTCTGTGAGTCGGTTTTTATAATCACTCACAGCATAGAATTTGTTGTAATGGAAAGTGTGTAGAAATGAAGGGGAGCTGACACTCTAATATGCTTTTAAACACTGAGTAGTACTAGGTTATAATGTATTATTAATTAGTGCCTTTTGCAAGACTCCTTCTGTACAGCTCCGTTTTATCCAAACTGAACGAGCCTCTTGCATCGGGGACTGTGGGATAATACATTGTTTTGTCTCTGCTGATTAGATAAGTTCTACCTCTCAGTTCATGTTTGCAAAGCTGACTTTTAACTGTTATACACTTGGTCTGTGTTTCCTGAGTTTTGACCTCAAATGGTGGCTTGTGGCTTTGTGTGTAATTCTGCACACCATGACACTGTATATAGGTAAGAAGTCTTCAGAATTAAACCCATACCCTGTGGAGCAAGGTGAAGAAATCCACCATTTAGAATGGCAGCATCTAACTTACCTTGTCTTCTCTACACACACAGAGCATGAGGCCTGGGTGAAGGACTTGCTGAATGAATCGGAGGGAGAAAGCACTGTAGCCATAGCCAGCAGTTACTGGGACTGTGCTGTATGCCTGCCTTGTTTGTCTGACTAGGTCATCACACAAGCCTTCCAGATGGAAACTGTACTTAGTTTTCTCTTCAGAGTAACCTTAGTCTTATGTTTGGGGACAGGTCTAGTGTACAGCTTGTGTCTTAGCTTTGACAGTGGCTTCTTACACTCTCAAATGGCCTGATTCAGAGTTGTTCTGGTTTGGACAAACAGTTAAAGAAAATGTGTTACAGGAAAAACCAAGCCACATACCTTTCTACAGTCACTTAGCTAGAGAGAAGTCAAGTTCTTTCCTAGGAGTCTGCTTCCAGGGTTTATAACTGAACCACTAAATTATGCTGCTTCACAATTTAAGCCAATGAAGATGCACAAAAATCTCTCAATATATTTTTTTTTGGTGGGGGTGTCAAGTTGGACTCTGTAGTAGGTGATGTGATCCAAAGAAGGAAAGTAGTGGGCAAAGTCTCATTAAAATCTTCAGTGAGCTTTCATTTCATTGGTAAGCATAGACTGTTAGGATCCTGGAATGACCATGTCATTTATATGTGCTTGATGCTTAGCAGTTTATAACCCCCTCTTTCTTTATTGTGTTGAAGCTTCTAGTACCCTCTGGGTAATGGGTGATAAAATCCCCAACTTAGAGAAGGACGGGAGGTCGGTAGTGTGAGACAGCCACCTGTCTGCAGTTGCATAGCAAGAAAAGGAATGGCAAGTCCATCCAGAGTCAGCTCAGGTATTCTGCTTCCCTGGTTGGTGCCAGGTGTGCTTCTTGTCCAGATGTTCTCAGTCCTTAAGGTATGATGTGTGTAGAGGATTAGATATCAATCTAAAGATTCATTAGCCCAACACAGGGTTTCTTAGCCACTGTTGACTTTTGGGGACAGTTAAGTCTTTTTCTTTGGAGAAAGAGAGACCTTTATCCTGAACACTGGTCAGCAGCATGCTGTTCTCTACCCGTTAAATGCCAACAGTACAAGTTGTTACCACAGAAAGTGTCTGTAGAAATTTGCAAATGTTCTCAGTGATGCATAGTTGCCCCAGATTAGAAACCACTAGCCTAATGCAATCACTACATTTGGAAGAAGAGAGACAACGTTGCAAATGCTTGAAAAGACCTGTCTCCTTTTCCTTCTTCAGTTGCTAAAGCACCAGAAAAGCCATTTAAAAACAACAACAACAACAACAACAAAAACAGAAAAGGAGGAAGGGAGGGAGAGACATGTGCTGGTGTGTGTGTGCCACACACATACCTTTTGTTGAATTCCCTTTGATGAAAGATTATTTTATCTGTGAAGGAAGAAGAAACAGCATTTTTCTAAACTTAAAAAGCACACAACTAAAAACATTAGAGATCAGCTAAAATACAACACATAAAAATCTATAATTCTACTGTGCAGGAATAATGGCACTTTATATTTTATGTCTTTTTAACATTCATGACTAAATATATACTAATGAATACAACTTTTCAAATATTCTTGTATAAAATGCTATAAAAACCAACTTTTTAAGGTTGGAGAGTCCACAAATAATACTCTTCCTGTATCTATAGCATAGGATAAGAGTTTATAATGACTACACCATGCTTCATTGTGTAGTGAGTACAGTTAATTCACCTTGTCTCTTGTGAATATTTGATTTATTTCCAATTTTGTTTTTACCAGTTCAAGCAACATTGTGAAGTGTTCAGGTATGAACTTAAGTCATTCATAGCTTCTTTTTCCTTAAAGGAATTATAATCACTGTAAAAATTTAAGATCCATTTAGAAAGGTACCCCATCCATCATGTTCTGACTTATATTTTGATGATGCTATATATACACCACTGGAAAATTTTGATTATGCACTAGACTTGAAGAATGGGCTGTGGAAAGTTCTTTGCTTTTCTAATTAAAGGATGACTAATAAAAAAACCATTGAGAATTCATGCTTCGTTCATGAAACCTTCTTTACAGTAATATGCTACTTTCTGAGGAACAATCAGCCTGGCAAATATTTCCCTGTGTGCCTTTAAGAATGCATACTTACAATATCAGAGAAAGGGGGGAGAGGTGAGAGGAAAGGAGAGGAGAGGGAAATAATTAAAAGAATGCACACTACTCTTGGGGGTTGGAGAAATGCCTCATTAAGAGCATTTGCTGTCTTTCCAAAGGACCCCAGTTCGATTCCCAGCATTCACATCAGGCGGCTCAGAACTACCTGTAACTCCAGTTTCAGGGGATCTGATCTTCTGGCCTCCTTGGGCATTGGGCATACATACAGACAAAACACTCACATACAAACAATGCACATCATGAAAACAATTTAAGACTATATTCTTATTGCCCATGTATTTTTCTTAAAATTATTTGAAATTACAAACTTATAAATTCATGTCAAAAACATCCAAAAGCACAGAAGAGCTTAAATTTTCCTACTGTTCCACCCCTTGATTTTTCATTCTCTAGAATTTTCCTATATTTAAAAAAATGATTTAAAATTCATGAACTGAGCAGCAATATGCAAGGTATGAGCCAGCTGACTTTTTTTTCACTTAATATGTTTTCCTGCTCTGGCACTTTCTTCTATTTAATCAGTGCCCTAGTTGAGCTCATTTAAAGTTTTTCCTCCTGAAACAAATCATCATCCTTTATGCTAATTCATCCAAGGGGTGAGTGTGTACTGATGAAGCTGGTAGATTAAGAGCCTGTATCCCTAGCAATTGTGTTTGGTATCATTACATTTCATTTCCACCAATAGTGTATTTATAGCTTGACTTCTTTCCATGGCCCATCTTCTCTGGCCAGCATAGCTGTTGGTTAATAAATTAGCAGCACAAAGGTAGAAATTTCTTTGTGTAACTGGTTAGGAGGGAGAACGTCTATTTTTGTGACCCTTGTAGAGATTGGTTTGCAGTATTGTACATGTCCAGAGGGATGTGTGCTTACTGATTTTCTTCTGAGATCATTCTTAAACTGGATTTGACTTTAAAAGCCATTAAGAAAGAATCACAAGTATTAAGTTTGGGATCAGTGCCTAGGGACTCCCACCTTTTTGGTAGTATTTGATAACATATCTCATTTGGAATTAAAGGAGTTAGAAATGGACCCTCAGAACTAAAGACTCTTTTCAATGGGTACCAAATGTAAAATGTAAATGAAATTTAATGTAATTGTTATGTGGTATGATTGTGTTATTACCAGCTTTGCTCTGGTACTTTCTTTTCCATAAAGTCTTTTCTGATATTTCTCCATTCTCCAGCTTTTCCCATTCCATGTTGACATCTTTTACATCAGTCTTTCACAAAAAGTGACTGCCATAGTTGATGTTGCGTGTAAGGTACTTTTTTGCTATTTTTGAAAAAACAAACAAGCAAACAAACAAACAGATATTTACCCCAATTAAGTTTTTTAAAATTATGCTTTTTATTAATGTGTGTGTGTGTGTTCACACAGGTACGCACATACAGTTGTCATAGCACATATGGCTGTCAGACGACAACTTCAGCAGGTTACTTTCCTTCTACATGTGGGTTTTAGGCATCTAACTCAGGTTATCAGGCTTGACAGCAAATGCCTTTATTTACTGAGCCATATTGCACTGCCTCCCCTCCTCACTCCCTCCCCTGCCAACCCTTATCAAGTTCTAACTGACACCTGGCTTCTAGTCTTCAACACTGTGAAACATAGGGCTTGGTGTGTGAGTGTTTTGATTGGCTCTTCATTCCAGAATTCTCCCTATTTGGGGGATTGCTATGATCAATAAAGGAAGACTCTCCTAGATGTCCTCCTTTGCTCCCTAGAAGAGTACTTGACATAGTGTCTGTTTTATATTATATTTTATAATAAAAATTTTATATATATCACCTTATCATTCAGTGTGTTGCTTTTTTTGGCCCAGGAGAGAGCACAGGAGAGGGCTGTCTTTCAATGATTCGGTATTTGAAGTGGTTTTGGATGGTAGAAGTTTGGAGATGGTTCCTTGAGCTTCAGTGTACAGAAGCAGCTACCAAAACCCCTATTAACATTGTGAAGGGCCCATGTTCTCTGAGAAATTGGAGCTCTGTCCTTGACAATGGAAGTACTTAATATATTGTTGGTGAGGAGATTTTGAGTTAGCTCTGGGAAAGCTACACTGAGATACAGAGAAAAAGCAGGTCTCAGAGTGCCTCTTATGTTAGTGATCTTGAAAGTGGGACCCTTCTTGGGGTATCTTGTTTTCTAGTACCCTAGCTAATGAATGGTAGGAGTGGATTCTTTTCTCTACTTGCTAGCCCTCTGAGGGGTTTTCTTTGAGACCTGCTGACACAACTTCCTCAAGAACTTCCAAAGGGCTGGCTTAAAACTGTAAGATAACCTCTTTATAAAGAAAATTTAAAAAGCTTTTTGTTAGTGCTAAAGTAAGGGTTTCCTGAGAATGAGAGAGGCAGGAAGTATTAGCTCAGCAAAGTGACCTTTGGACCTAATTGGTTCTGGTCTGCTCTGTGGGCTCTGTGACCTTTTCTTTAAAGAGGTGTATGCTCTGTCCTAGGTCATGTCCCTCTAAATTCATATGGAAGTCTTAGTCACCAAGTGATTGCATTTAGAGATAATAAGGAATCTCAAGGTATAAGATGGCCAGTGTCCTTATGAGAAGAAGAGAACAGGACACAAAAAGGGACAGCAGGAGTGTGTGCTTGCTATGGGTTGATCCTATGAGGACGTAACTAACAAGCATGCAGCCATCTATTTTCCAAGGAGAGGAAATGTAGGAGAAGCCAAGTCTATCAACTCTTTGATCTGTTCATTTCAGCCTCTTGAGTTTGGAGATTATGCAGTTCTGCAATTTAAGTCCTTCGCTGCTGTTTGTTATGGTGGCCAGAGCATACCAGTCCACCATCACTGCTCCTTTCCCTCTCCTAGCTCCCCTGGCTCCAGCCTGGTTTGAGGTCTTCTTTTTTTCCCTTCTGCACTTTCCTTTTAAGCTCTTTTCAAACAGAGACTCAAAGAACTCATGGGATCAGAGAAGGTAGGTCCTTTCGCAAGCAGTGACATATTTTTCTAGTTTTCTCTGAGTTACCCTTTTTCCTTTTTTTTTTTTTTTTTTTTTTGTTTTTTGAGGGGGGGGTTTTCTGTGTACCCCTGGCTGTCCTGGAACTCACTCTGTAGACCAGGCTGGCCTCGAACTCAGAAATCCTCCTGCCTCTGCCTCCTGAGTGCTGGGATGAAAGGTGTGCACCACCATGCCCGGCCCCTTTTTACTCTTTTCCTCTGTTATCATACTGATGCTCCAGATAAAATTTTACTTAGGACAAAGATTCTGCTGCTAAAATTGATCGGAAGTGACTTTTGTGTGAATACTCATTGCACATAATATCCATTGTGTTATTTTGTGACAAAAAGCTTGGCAGAAACCATTTAGAGAAGAAGGATTTATTCTATAGCTCATGGTTTCAGAGAATTGCCATCCATTATAATGAGGAAGGTGTTACAGAGTGGTACTGTCCATAGCAGAGGAAGTATATGGTGGACCCTTATTCATATTGTAGTGGACCATGAAGCAGAGAGTGGCCAGAACTAGGGGATGGGCTGGTAACCTTTCAAGGCTCAATCCTTGGGATCTAATTTTGCCCACTAGGCCATACCTTCTCAAATCATAAGTCTGTGGATACCTTTTCATATCCAAGCCATGATAATTATTTTGTCCACATAGCTTTAAAAATGGCACAGACTGAGTGGCTTAACCTATGCAGATTTTCCAGTGGAGGTCTAAGTTTGGAATCAAGGTCTAAGCAGGATTGCTTCTTTCTGAAATCTCTCAGGAGACTGTACCATACCTCTCCCTAGCTTCAGACTGTTGTCTGGTATTCCAGCTTATATCTCTTTCTCCCTCCATCTTCATGTGCTGTTCTTCCCATTTACATGTCTCTGTCCAAATTATCCCCCTTCCTCTATTTTTGTCCTTTTTGGGTAGGGTCTCAGGCTGTAGCCCAGGCTTGCCTGAGTCTTACTTCAGGATGTCCCTAAATCATAGCAGTCCTACTGCCTCAGCTTCCCAAGTGCTGGGCTTTCCGGTGTTAAACTGTCGTGCCTGGCTCAAATGCCCCCTCCTTCTGTGAGGATTTTAGAAGCATAGCATTAATAGATTAGGGTCTACACTAGTTAACTCATCCTAACGCTATCATCTGCAATATCCCTGTTTCTAAATAAGATCCTATTCCCATGCACTGTGGACGTGAACTTCTTGTAGAAGAATACAGTTCAGCCCGTGACAGAGTTTCTATTCTAACCCAATTTGCCATCTGTGTACCTCTGCCTGTGTCTGGAGGGTTTCTTACCTGGTTGGCCACCCCTGCTTGACATGCAGGTTTCAGGTCAGATACCACTCTCAATATAAATTGATTGGATGAATGGAATAAATTGCAGAGTAAAATTAAAATGTGATTGAGAATTATGGTGAACATAATTTATCCTTCCAAATATGAGAGAGTTCTTCTTTACTCCACATCAGCGTTGCTTGTGACTCTCTTGTATCTATTGGCTGTGTCCCCACCACAGATGCTATTTAAATATCATTTTGTGCCTGTGAATTGGGATGTCGGGCACCTTCCGAATGTCATGATGTTTCCTGTTCTGTGTATAGAGCATGCCAGGAGGATTCAATTTGTTGGATTTAGATTTTTTTGGCATTGAATCACAATTTGATTATGATATGATGATAATTCTACGGGCAAAACTGGCTAGAACTTTCTTTGGGGGACATGTGGGTTGAAAAAGCTAAATCTTGAGCAAGGGAGGTGTTTACTAGTGCTAGTCAATTAGTATTTACTGAGTATGCACTTATTATAGCTGCTATGTAACCTGCAAAATGCAGTAGTATGGGCAATAGCCGTGGACTCCAGCATGGAGTTCATATCAGGCAACAGTGTAGGGCCAGTTTATGAAAATGAGGAATTGGCACTCGTTTGGGGCCAGAATGATCTAGAAAGGCTTTGTAAAAGAGTAAAATTTAGCTGGGATTGTACTTTATGTATCAGAGATTCCAGAAGAGTCAGGAGACTACCAATTTCAGGTCATACTAACATATCATTAAGTTGTGGTATATTGTGAGCTATTTTGATTTTTCCTGTTCCCTTTGTTTTTGTTGTTTCTGTTTGAGATTAGGGTCTCAAGTAGTTCAGGCTGCCCTTGAATTAGTGATATAGCCAATACTAATGTTGAATTCCCGGTCTTACTGCATCTGCCTCTGAGATGCTGAGATTATAGACATGGGGCACTATACCCAGATAGCTTGTTGTTAAGTTAGTTTTCTTACAAGGTATGCATGGTAGAAAAATATGGTAAACATCACACATTCACTTGGGATATATAAATTATAGTACATCCATATAATGGTATACTCTACAATTAGAACAAACAGTGAAAAGGCCTGGGGAGATAGCTTAGTGCTAAGAGCACCTGCTGCATAAGCACAAGGACCTGAATTCAAACCTCCAGCATCCTCATAAAGAGGTGGGTCTGCTGGCCCGCACCTTTAACCCCAGTGCTACGGGAGGTGGAGATGTGAGGATCTCTGAGGTTTCTAGTCTGTCAGTCTAGGTCTAGGTTCAGAGGGTGAGCCTGTCTCAGGGGGTGAAGGTAGAAAGAGGTAAATTAGAACACCTAATGCCTTTCTCTGACATTCACATGTGTGTGTGGATGTGTGCACCTCTATACATGCACACACATATATCATAAGACACTGTGTACGCTGATGCACACACCAAAAACCAAACAAGAAAAATGATGCTTTAAAAAAATCAGTATGAAAAGACCTCCTAAAGGTGTTACGTGAGAAAAGAAAGGTGTGGGGCTGTGTGAAGGATATGCTAGTGTTTAGGAGTTGCCTAAAAAAACCCCAATAATCTAGAAATGGTAGTAGTAATTTCCCCAACATACTAAGATAAAGGAATAAGAGCTAAACACTAATTGTGTGTGTGTGTGTGTGTGTGTGTGTGTGTCTTTCAGTGTTCAGGTGTACGTGATTTGAATGATGTAAATGTATTCTATCTGAAAAGTTAAATAAGAAAGGTATGATGTCAAAATGATTTGGTCATATTATTGCTACCCTTAAGTTCACTTGCGTGTCTCAGATTCTTTATGGGCTGGGATATAATGAATTAGAATAACAAATACTAGAGTTCTCTTTTGTCTAGAGCTCCTTAACTAGCTTTCTATTGTTTTATTTTTGATTATCACTACAAATATTTCAAATAGATACTGAAAAAAAGAACCTAGTCAAAGGAGCCACCTTACCCCTCTTGCCTACCCTCAGTAACCATTTTGGAGTCATCAGTACACCTTCGTCAGTGTCCTTCACCCTATCTGCTAATCCCCAGTATTGGGAAAGCAGATACCTCTCTGGTTATGTTAAAGGTTGAAACTCTCTAGTTTGAAGTATAAAGTTCTTAAAAATCTGAAGCTTTCTATGCGTCACTGTGATGTCATGACTGGAAAATTCCACTGACATCTTGTGACGAGCAACCAAATGCAGGTGCACTAAAAGTATTTAAAGTCTCCTACAGGCTGTGGCCGCAGGAGTTTGTAAAATACAAGTGAAGCCTAACAAAGCTTTTGGTCTGAAATCAATTTCACTATCCTGTCCTACAAACATACATGAACCCTGTGTTTAAAGCACAGGACCATTCTCATCACATTTTGTTGTGTATATGCAAGTGTTAAGCATTTTGGATAAGGGACACAAATCTATATTTAGAATTACTACTCTGGCCTGCACAGTCTCACTCTGGTCCCAGGCATACAAGTAGGTCGATGCTTGAGGTGGTGAAATCTCCCTCCTCTTTTAAATGGAAATTGGCCTGTTTCATTAAGCTCATATGATTTGATATAAATTTTTAAAATTTCATAAAATACACAGAACAAGCTGTCTTGCCCAGTTTTAAGTGTACAGTTCAGTAATGTGAAATGTATTTCGTGAATTTTTATGCCTCTGATCTCCAGAACATTCTCATCCTATAAAGCCAAAACACTGTATCCATTGCATAACCCCTGTTCTGTCCCCTAACCCCTGGCAGCCAAAATTCTGCTTTTTGTCCATTTGTAGGTACCTCACACAGAGTGATCATAGTAGGTGGGCTTTGTCTTTGTGTTCTGGGCTTACTTAATTTAGTACAATATCCTCCAGGTTCATTTTTGCTGTAGCATGTGACAGGTTGTGCTTTGTTTTTTAAGGATGAGTAATATTTTATGCACACTCTGTGCCTTGTATATCCATTTATCAGTTTATGGGCACCATCTATAGGCTTCATGGTTAAAATAATTCCATGCATTCCAATCAGAATGTATTAGCATGATAGGATCCACTAGTGACAATAATGACTGAGCTGTTTGAGAAACTCTTTTTCTTTTAGATAGGATGTTCTATAACTCTGGTTGGCCTGGAACTCCCCTTGTAGCCCAGGCTGTCCTTAAACTTATGCCAGTCTTTCTCCTTCGGCCTCCTAAGTAATTGGATTAGAGGCCTATACCAGCATGTCTGGCCAGATTGAAAATGTTTGTACCAAATATTTCAAGTTAGACCAAAGATATCCTTTTCTCTCAAAGCTCTATATTGAATTTTGTCTCTCACTACATGAGGTTATGGACTTAGGGAGATGGGGCAAACCTACTTTTGTTATCTGGTGCAGTGCTTAGTGTGGCGTTCATACTCAGTAAGTACTTGCTGTAGGAACAGGGTTGCATTGATTGGACAAGGTGTGTAATTTGTGTCTGTGTAACGAGGGAGTTGAACCAGATGCATTTTTATGCTCCTTTTGGTCCCAGTCTTCTTTGAGTCCATTATTAAATCTGATGATGAACATTTCAGACTCTCTTGAAGATAGATGAGGCACAGATGTTTGAGGAGACATCTTTTCAGTGTGCCTCAACTGGTACCACAGAAGGGGTCATTCACAAACAGAACTGTTTCAGAATATGGTATTTCTCAGCATTTTGGATTTTGTACTTCCTCTTTATGTGGTGGTAATATCCTTTGTGTAACAACAAAGTTGTCAGCTAAAAATTATCTAAAGCATAGCTTAATTGTGCACCTCATCTCCTAGATACAGAGGGATAGAGAACAAACTTCCTCTTGACATCATCATCATTACCACCACCACCACCACCACCACCACCACCACCACCACCACCACAAAGGATTTTAGTGAAAAACCTCACATGATGAAGAGTCAAAAGTATAATGAATAGCTGGGAAAAATGAAGATTCTGGAATTACACATTGAAGTGCTGGTTAGAAAGCATTGGAGGAGATGCGATCTGGGTTTTAAATCTTGTTGATTTGCTGAACTTTGTGCCAGTTTGTGCATTTTTATTTTGAGCCTAGTTTCCAAAAGTCTCCTGTTAGCAACCAGATGGTTGTCAAATAATTGATCTGAGTTCATTTTAAACCCATTTGGGGAACATAGTGGCCTGGATTTTCCAGTAGAAGGATTTATTAATCCTGCTGGTTTTTGAATGCCAATACTCTTGGAAATTGAGTTCCCTAATGTCTTGGAAGTAACCCCTGGAAAATTGGAAACAGTGAATTTGTTGCGTGATTTACTTGGAATAGAAAACCTAAAGCCATGGATACAGTTTATGTAAATTATAAATGTCCAGCCTCAGACATAGCTCAATTAGGTGACAGTTTTGTTTGGTTTGGGGTGTGCAAGGTTTGCACACATTTGCTTTTAATGTATAAAACCAGGCCCTGAAAACACACTGATCTGATTTTAGTCCTCATTTCTCATAGACTAGTTCAAAACTATAGAATCTGACATTCTATGTGTCATTAGTGCTTTTTGATGAAAAACAATCTTTTTAAAATGCAGCCTGTTTTTGAACTGGGGAAATCTGCCATGCCTATTGGAGGGTGCTGGCAGACTGGCATGCTGGGCTGTTGAAAACAATTAGGAAGACAGCTGAGATCAGTGTGAGAGAGCCTCGTGTGCTAGTGAGGCTCCCCTGACAATATGGCTGCTAGACCGGTGACAGTGGCAAAGAACAGCTGTGCTGTGCAAAGGCATTCTTTCAGATAGCCCTCGAGTTGGTTGGTATTTTATAGAATGTCTCTAAGTGTCTTCAGGAGAATTCTGTCTTGAAGAACATTCTGTAGCCTTTCTGCTCTGGTATTTTAAACAATTTATTACTATTTTTTAAAATGTATGTGTGTGTTCATGTGTTTGTGGGTTAACATGTTTGTGGATCCACATTCATGTTTGTATATGTGTGGGCAGAAAGCAGAGGATGAGCAGCTGCTGTCCACCTTATCTTTTTTAGGCAGGGTCTCTCACTGACCTGGAACAGGGCAATTAGGCTAGGCTAACTGGCCAGAGACCCTCGGGGATCCTCTTGTCTCTGCTTACCCAGCATCATGATTACAAGAGCATACCACTATGCTTGACTTTTTAGAAAAACATGGCTTCTGGAAAATCCAATTCCAGTCCTTATGCTGTTGCAACAAGCACTTTGCTGACTGAGCTCTTTCTCCCAGACCCAGTATGTTTTTCAAGACCCAGTCTTGCTGTGTTGCTCAGGTAGGTTTTGTATTTCTGACCTCAGCAGATCCTTCTACGTCCCCAGCTGTGTCTACAGAGTATGTACCACTGGACACAGGGTTGAGGTGGAGCTCTCTGTTTGCTGCCTGCTTGTGCCAAGTTTTCTTTCTTTTTTCCTTTCTACACCCACAACCATGGCTAGTGAATCCCTGGTTGATACGGGGTGTGACCCGGAATTTGAGTGGAGATTTCGGTGGAAGCATCACTGGGGTCTCATTGGAGGGTGGTTTTGTTTCCTGGGCTCACCACAACAAATTTCACAAGCTGGGTGGCTAAACCCAACAGAAGTCTTACCGGTCCCAAACCAAGCGGTCTTCCTTGTTCTAGGGAAAGAAGTGCTCTGGCTGTCCCAAGAATGCTGATTCACCTGTTAGCCATCAGGGGGAGGAGAGGCCCTTGGGCCTGAGGGTGTTAGATCCCCCAGTAGAGGAGAATGCCAAGGAGGGAAGACGAGAGTGGGTGGGTGGGTGGGTGGGTGGGGGAATACCCCAGTAGAGGCAGGGGGAGGGGGAGGGAATGGGGATGTTCCAAAGGGGAGATCTGGAAAGATGGAAACATTTGAAATGTAAACAAAGTAGGAAAAATAAAAAAAATTTTAAAAGATGATTAAAAAATGAAAAAAAAAAAAAAAGAATGTTGATTCATTTTCATCAACCTGACATAAACCTAGTTGTTATCTAGGAAGAGGAAATCTCAACTGAAGAATTGTTTCCATCAGTCTGGCCTGGGAATATGTATGTGTGTGTGCGCACGCATGTATCTTGATTGATGATAGAGGTGGAAGGGCCCAGCCCATTGTGGTCAGTGCCACCCTGAGAGGTGGGTCCTTGGTTGTTAAGAAAGCAGGTGGATCTGAGCACTAGATAGCCGAGGAAGCCAGTAAGCAGCATCCCTCTATGGTCTCTGCTTTAGTTCATACCTTAAGATTCCTGCCTTGAGTTCTTGTCCTACCTTTCCCTTAGTGATGGCCTAGAACCTGTAAGTTGAAACAAACCCTTTTCTCTCCTGGTTGGTTTTGGTGAGTTTTTTATCACAGCGATAGAAAACAAACTAAGGTGCCCAACCTCTGCTGGCTTCTTTGGCTTGTATGTCACTCCAAGCCTGTCCCATTCTCATATCACCTTCTTGTGTGTATCTTCTCCCTCTGTGTGCCTTGCATAGAAATACTTGTCATTAAATTTAAAGACTGCCTAGGTGACTCAGAATGCTCTTTCCCTCTTAACATCCTTAAATGTGTTTGTAAAGACCCTTTCTCCAAATAAGGGTCCATGTCTAGAGTTTTGGAATCACATAGGATATTGCTATATCTGTTTAGGGGCGTTTCCAGTCACCCTCCTACTGTAACAGTGCTAGGATGTCATGTGAGCCTTGAACAGGAAGTACAAGGAGAGAAAAATCCTTCATTGGCAATACGTGAAAATAGTTTGTGCTTCTTTTATGCATTTATTATTTTGATAAAATACATATAAATATTCTGATCATTTTCTTTTTTGTGACTGGTATATGTATATGCATGTTTAAGTTTTTGCATGTGTGAATGCACCTGTGCAAGTGCACACATGCATGCATGCATGTGCTTGTGGAGGTGAAGTTGATGTCGGGAAGCATCCTCAATTGCTCTTCTATCTTCTTTTTAAAAATTATCTTAATTTTGAGAGTTTCATGTGAATCCTGTATTTAGATAATTTCCCCTCTCCCTGCCCTCCATCCATCTTCACCCATGGTCCCTATCCCTTCTCAAATTCATGTCCTCTTCTTTATCCTTGCTACATATAAAAATTGATGTATAAAGTTGTAAATACAACCTACTGAGTTCATTTAGTGTTTCTCATCTGCATGTGTGTTTAGAGCTGACTACCTTCATCATTGAAGCAGATCTCACTGATATCGCTAATTTTACTAGCCAGCTTGCTCTGGAGATACTCTGTCTCCTCCTTCCAAGGCTAGAATTACAGGTGGGCTGCCACCTGGTATTTATATAGGTTTTTGGGGATGTAAACTCTATCTCTCATGCTTTCATAGTAAGTACTTTAACCACCAAGTCAAGTTGCTAGCCCCAATTCTAACCACTTTTGAGTGAACAGATCTGTGGCAGTAAGTATATTTATAGTGTAAACCCAACAAAACCAGTTTTCTTTAAAATACTTTAATCTTCTCAAACTGAAAATGTGCCCATTAATACTAACTCTTCATTTTCTATAACTCCAAGTATTGCTTTAAAATTATTTCAATGTGAGCATTAAAAAAAAATCTTCCTGGTCATTCAAAAATCTTTTTGGAAGTATCTTTCTGGAAACATGTTTAAATATTACATAATTCATTCAAGTATATGGTTTTATTAATAATTTTATTCACATACACAATTATCATAAAGTGTTATGGAGCATCATTGGATGAGATCCTTCATTGTCATTTATAGTTAATCTCATTCCTATTCCCAGTTGCTTGATATAAGTTTTCGTCGATCAGCCTTTCGGGGAGCTGTTTCTTATAAAGTTTTATTTAAATTAGAAATACCCCTTCTTAATTGCAAGATACAACAGGTCTAGCCAGGATCCAGGCACACCAAGTCACATTTTGAAAAGCTATCCCAGGGGATTGGCTCCTGTGCATATCAGATGTGTGGATGCATCAATGCACTGGATACAGTATTGCTCCCTTGTCCACCTAATGTATTATGACCATGCTCCTCCATCATAACATCTTTTCTGAGAACACTTTAAATCCCAGTGTTAGAATATGCTGTATTCTATTTAATTAGCCATTTGATGACAGATGCTGGTTTTCCATCTGTTTTGCTCTTCAAAATAAAAAAGTATGATCCTCATCTTTTTATGTAAATGGCTATATACAGTTTGATGTCTATGGAAATTTTGACTCCACTTCTAGGATTTCTAGAGCAATATGTCTAGACATACCACTAAAATTTAGAAAGCACAGATACATGCTAATCAGTGTAGCCAGTCATTTAAAGCATCATTTTCTTCTGGAAACTGGACCTAAAGCAGAGTAGATCATGTGGAATTTTGGTCCCCAACCAGAGATGTTAGAACACCTGGTTAATTCTCATCTCTTTTCCTTAGAAGTGGTTTCATTGTGGGGTGAAATAAATTAATGGGTGAAAATGGTACCACAAAGGGAAGAATAGAGCTGTTCTGCAACAAGGTCTCACTGTAGCACTTACACCGACTCACATCCTTAGACTCAGGAACCTTCTAAAAAAGGGCCAAAGAACTAGATCTACTCATAATAATTTTCTGATCTATTCTTTTTTCCCTAAACTTCTATTAGTTAGTTCTACTCTTGCAAGCAGCCATGTATTTTGTTTCTGCTTATGTAAACCCCTTGTAGGTGGAAGCTTGTGGCTATGGGAGCAATGTACCTTTCTCAAAGCATACAACTAGGATTCATATTTCCTACTTCTCATAAGAATCATAGTTTCTTCAATAGTTACTAACCACCTCAAGCCCTGGGTTCTTGGGGAATATGGATGGGCATGGTTGGGACTTGGGAGTCCTCACATCTGGTCACTTTCTTGGCTCATTAGGTCAAGGAGGAACTGAGCGTGTCTTAGAAGGTGAGCCTTAATTTTCTCCTTCTGTTTTCTATACTACCATGTTGTCTGAACTTTCTAGTTCTCTAATAGTTCCTAAAGAGACTAAGCTCTTCTTTCTTTCTGGGGAGGTAGAACATAAGGACAAATCGGCTGTGGAAGAATCCTGCCTCTGCTCTGGTACTCATCCCTGAGAACTCAGATTTAGCCAGCTGCTTTCTAGGACCCTGGGATCTCCTGTAACCTCATTCTGTGGATAGCCATTTCTGCCTCTCTTACACAGTGGTTCTTCACACCACAGAACTTTAGTCTAGCCTATGGCCTCGTATTCAGTAGGTTCAGCTTGACACCAGAGAATCTGCTTTCCAACAGTTTCTCTGGTCCTGCTTCTGACTTAGAACTTTTTTTTTTTTTTTGAGCTAGCATACAAACTAACGGACTTCATCTTGATGTTTTTATAAATACACACACACACACACACACACACACACACACACACACACCTTGAGTTGTAATTTACTTGCGTTTGCCTTCTTATCGCTCCTACCCTCCCACCTTGTTCCTCCTCCCCTCTTTTGCTGGTCCTCTTCTTTTCCGCCTTCTACTTTTGTGTCATACATTCATACACTTAAATCTAGGTTTCACACATGAGGGAAAACATACACTATTTGCTTTTTATCCATTATATTTTTGTTCCATTATTTCGTCCAAATTGTCACCTTTTACTTTTATGGTGTGTGCGTTACATATTATATTTTCTCATTGTTCTTTTGGTGGACACCATGGTGAGTTTCATATCTTGGTTAATGTGAATGGCTGTACATCAGTAAACATGAATGTGCAAATATGCTGATTGTGTTGTAGCTGGGTCATATGGGAGCGCTGTTTTCAGTTTTTGGAGAAACCTCTGTACTGCTTACCATCGTGGCTAAACTCATTTATATTCCCACCAGCGATGAGTCTCTACTTTGAGAACTGCCCTAGACTGACTGCCTCATTTCTTCTCTTCCCCCTGAAATTACTTCTCTATAGGGTAATGTGCTGGAGGACTGGTACATGTGGAGGTTTGGGGGCCAGGGATTCTGTCTAGACCCTGGATGCAGTATCTTGCACAGGAGTGGTAGTAATAGGATGCTTATTCTCTTTATTGCATCTGTGAAGGAGGCTTCAGCTAAGTCCTTCAGTACAGAAGGAACAGCTGCTCATCCAAACTACTGTATCCTCCCCCGTCTGTAACTTGATTCACCTGTGGTCAACTATGGTCTCAAAATATTAAATGGAAATTTCCAGAAATAAACAATTCATAAATTTTAAATTGCATGCCATTCTGAGTAGCGTGATGAAATCTCACACCATCCCACTCCATCCTGCTTCATCCTGCCTGGGATATGAATCATCCCTTTGTCCAGTTTATTCTCACTGTATATGCTGCTACCTCCCCATTAGTCACTGTGGTATTGATTATCAGATTGCCTGTCATGGATTCATAGGACTTGTATTCAAGGAACCCTGACTTCACTGAATAATGTGCCTTAAACACCAAACTTGTGCTCCAGTCTGTTATAATTATGCTATTGTATATTTGTTACTGTCAATAATCTCTTACTGAGCCAAAATTCAAAATTAATTCTGTCATTGGTATTTTTTTGGTATGAGATTACCACAGAATATATAGGATTTTGTACTATTCATGGTTTTGAGTATCCATTGGAGACTTGGCGCATATTCCCTGATAAGGGGAGAACCTTTGTACTTCTAGTAGTGGGGATGTGGTTATTGAATCATTTAGGGAAATGGAGAATTTAGGGAGAATAGACCCAGGTCCTTAGGGCTTAGCAGTGATTCTCAACCTATGGGTCATGACTCCTTTGGCAACCCTCCATCTCCAAAAATATTTACATCACGATTCATAACAGTAGCAAAATTATAGTTTTGAAATAACAACCAAATGGTTGGGGGTCACCACAACACGAGGAACTATATTAAAGGGTCACAGCATAAGGGAGAATGAGAACCACAGGCTTAAAGAGTGCTCCAGAAAGTGAGTTAGCAGGTATGGGCCCTCTAAGGCCTTGACTGGTGGTATACCCTAGTATTTTGGTTCACATGAGGCTGCTCTGAACTTTTGTATCTTTTAAGCCCTGGCTCTGTGTTGACTTCCTAGCTTTCAGTCTTGTTAGGGCAGGGCAGCTTCCTCAGAAGGATCCCATGGCCCCTTGCTGTGTTCCTGACCCTTCCATCTGGCTTTGTAGCAGTTTCAGTCAGTTGCTGGTGGGATCTGCAGTCCTTAATGAAATGGGGGTGGACTACGCTTCCTCAAAATGTATTTTGTGAGGACTTACTTTTGTTTTGACTCTCCAAAGGTTTAAGAACAAGTAATGTTAGCTGATGAAGGTTGGGAGACAGAATCTTGATTTAACTCAGGGTTTAGTGCTTGTTTAGTGCTCTCTCAGTGTCTTTCCAGTCTTGGTGGTGGCTGTGTGCTATTTCAATACAGATTTTGGTGGCAGGTGGTTGGTAGTTTGACAAGGATCAGAAGAATGTTAAAATATGCCAAACAACAAGGGCCTCTGTGTAAAGGGGGAGGGATGTTCAACAAGCCAGGCTATCAGGCTAGATTTTGATTTAATTCTATTGTCCTTTGACCAAGGTACATCACCACTGGCTGACAACTCATCCCTGTATCCACCCCTCCCTCTCACTTGGAGAGTTTCACCTTTGAGGCAGCACTGTGTGCCCTCTCCTATTCTCTTTATCTCTGGTTCTTTTTGTGCTGGTGACTGAACTCAGGGTCTCATGCATGCAAAGCAAGCTCAATACCAACAGTACTACATCAGCAGCCACTCCCGTTGCTTTCATTTCTCTCCCAACTTTAGGATCTATTGTATTTTTTGAGTAAGAACATATCAGCCCAGGCCACATCCTAAGTCTGTGTCAGATTTCCTCCAATAGCGCAAGGCCATTATGTCTTAGATGTATGGAGGTTTATAAGTATACTGTTATTTTAAGACTTCTGGCTTTAGATGAAGAAAGTATTATTTTCATGAGGTCTTTATTTCCTGTAAGCTAAAGTGAACAGCTAAATCTTTGGGGGGAGGGCTGGATGAATTCTTGGCACGTTTAATCAACCTTTGAACTAGTCACATTTGTACTAAATACTAGCAGTACTCCCTGTAGACACTGTAGGTAGGGTAAGGACAGCGTCAGACTCTTGCCAGTTCGCACAGGGTAGAATTACTAAATATCAATGGGGGATAACAAATGTGAAGTAGCTTGCAAATATTTTTATATCATAGTGGTTGCAGTGAAAACGTAGCTTCTAAGATGCTCTCCTAGCTGTAATAGAGGAGGTAATTTTCTTGACAGCCATTTAAGTAGAATTTTTAGTGTCTTTGGGTCATTAAGAAGCATAAATGGGGGTGCATCTCTGTAAAGGATAGACACAGAGCAGAGCTGTAACAGTGTCTGCTGCTGAGTGGTGACATCCAGGGCCCAGGTTTTCCGAATAGGTCCAGGACTAATTCATTGCAGGGTTTATTAATGGACTGGAGTTGACACCGGACTAATACAGCTATTTTTTTCCATTTAGAGTTAATGTTCACACTAAATTTTCTCCAGTAATGAATGATTTAGAGTAAGCTGGCATGTCAGGTTAAGATATAGTGCTAATATTTCAGGAGAAACATTGAACCAGGCATGATGTTTAAATCAATAGATGAAAATGTGAGGTAAAACTTTCCAGAAAAGGCTTATGGGCTTAATAAAAGCAGTCAATGGAAGCAAATCAAGCACACCCAATATCTACATTTGTTTAGAAGCCAACTTGAACAGGAGAGAAATGTTCCATGTGGCATCTGCTTTCCTGGTGTATTTGGAGCTGTTGACAGTGACGAGGCATTTATTTCCATAAGGCAGATAGGAATGGAGGGGGCAGGGTAAGCATCAATTGCAGAAGTGCTTTTCTTGAGACAAGCAATGCATCCTTTTTTCTTTTAATTTCTTACCTTTTATTGTGGTGCATGGAAGGTACTCACTATATATCCCTGGCTGCTCTGGAACTCACTATGTAGACCAGGCTGGCCTTGAACTCACAGATATCTGCCTACTTCTGCCTCTAGTGAGATTAAAGGCATGTGCCATCAGGCCTAGTAGATGACAAATTCTTAATGAAAATTCTGTCACTGTCCTAGACAGAGTGACTGTCACAGAGAGGATGCCACTGTTGAGTTATAGATTTACTCACTGCCTACCCTGTTCAGAAGGCAGCATGGATAAATTTGCAAATAGATGGTCTCCTAGCAGGTCAACCTTTGTAAAATAGGATGGCCCTTGTAATTATATTTGGTGAGGTCATTTAGATTTTCTTTATAATTTGAGAATATAGTAGCCCCTCTTATGGGATATATGTCAAGGCAAGACCACAATGGATGTCTGTAACTGCAGACAGTTCCAAACCCTATATAACATATCTTGTCACTAACATACATACATACTATATGCATGCCTTGATAAAACTATTATGTGAATATTGTCTTAGCTTTTCACTTGAAACACTTTGTAACTTATCTTTGAAATATCAAAATTGCCAACATCACCACTCTTGGGCTTTCGAGTTATTATTGAGTAAAACTGGGTTTTCTTGAACATGAGTATATGATATCTGTGCAATCAATCTGATATCTGAAATTGCTACCGAGTGACTGAAGTGCAGGTAGTATATACAGTGTGGATACACTGGACAAAGGGATGATTTGTGTTCTTAATAGATTTAGCAGGGTAGAGTGGAATAGTGTAAGACTTTATCATGATACTAAAGAATAGTATACAGTTTAAAGCTTAAGATTTGTTTATTTCTGGAATTTTATATCAAAGGTTTTGGGGCCATTGTTGACTTTGGTAACTGAAATCTCAGGGAATAACTGGTGACTAGTATGTAGTTTTAAATATGTAAAAATGAGCACTTATTTATGTATATTAATGAGAGTAATAAATTCTCAAAATCACTTGGGAAAGATGGTATTAACTAGAATTTGCTCTGTTTTCTCACGTTAGCTGAGTGTTGCTGACGATCACTCAAAGGATATGCAGACAGATTTATTTTTCTTGTTGCTCAAATGATTGTTTATAACAGGTAAGATAAAAATTCAGGGCATATACTATAGAGTAGGAAATCAGTGTTTTACTTATATAAAAATGGGAAAAAAGTTAAGCTCAAGATCAAGACCACAAAATGAACAAACAAGCAAGCAAACCAAAACTACAGTTAAATTGACTGTGACTTTTTGCATTGGGAGGATCATTTGACTTTGATGACAATGTGACTACTATGTTCCCATGAGTCTGCCTTCTCAGCTCATGTACCATTTGTGAATGCTGAACAGCTGTTAATTCCCCTTTCTATGCAAGGGTAGCACTGGGTGACACGTTGTTCTTAGGGCATCAGCTGCTCCCCAGAGCCACATGCCGCAGGGAGCCACACGGGGTAGTGATGTCAGTTGGGACTTGGGGACTGCATACCATGCCAGAGTCTGGCTGTTTATTTAATTCATCTGAAAATGATTCTTACAGGGCTGGAAGAGGCCTAGGTAGGTATGGGGGAAGGACTGGACTGAATTGTTTGATAAAAGTTGCATTTGAGTAGAGGTATGAGCCAACCTTGCAAAAGCAACAGATAAAAGATTAGTGAATGCAGATGACTCAGTTAAGTACATAGACCTGTGACTTGATAGTTATCAAAATTTAAAATATCCTTTTCTGCTGAGGTTGAATAAGTTAAAGTGAGATAGACTTGCAAATAGTAGGCTGTGATCTAGGCTAAAGGAATTCTGAATGAGTGACAACTAGAAGAGCTTGAGGTGGGAACACGACTAGAGCACAGCTATTAGGGTCACCTGTGTTGTAGGCCTCAGGGCTCAGGGCATCTGTCCTTATGTATGACTCTCCTTTCCACATCCCTATTTCTAGTCTATGTGTCTGACTGTGTGTGTGTGTCAGTGCAGCCGTATCTGTTTTCCTGCCTGTGCCTCTGTCTGTGGGTGGATTTGTCTGTCCTTCGGTGGTTATGTTTTTGTCTATTGGTGGGTTTGTGCCTCTTACTCTCCATAAATTGGCTGTCCCAGGAACTTGCCAGACAGAGCAGACTGTGCTGAGACAGTGCCACATTGATTTCTGACCTGATACAAAAGACTGCTAAAGAGACAACTAAAAGAGAGTGGAAGGGGAACTTGTGGGGCGAGGGGAATTAGTTTCATATGTGTATGACTTATACCCTTATGAAACCCAGTACCATATACTACCTCATGGTCACACTATGCCTGTCATAGCGTGTGGGAAAAATGAAGAGAAAGGGTTAGCTGGAAGTTGTGGAATGGTGTTTAGTTGGGGGCTCACATCTCCTACCATATGGGCTTCTCTCACAAACAAGCACACTTCTCATTTTGTATTAACTCCATCCCTGCCCATCTCAACAGGATATTCCCCAGAAATCTGAAGACTTCTTTTGGCTTTCTCTTGTGAAAAATCCATTTCTCTCAGGGGTTATTATTGCAACTCCCGTTAATGTTCACATTCATGTTCAGTGTTGCAGAGAAGAAGAAACGAGATTGTGCATGGGTGGTGACTCAGGAAGCTGGGGGATGGCCCTTATTAGATACAGAATCTTCTGGAATTGAAAAAAAAAACTGGCCCCAGGCTGGTTTTGCCTTGTTCTTTTTGATTGCTAGCTTTCCTTTGCTATCTTGATGGCTATTTTCTGTTTTCTTTGATTCTATGTTGAAGGTCCCAGTGTTTTACAAAGCTGTTAGAGGCGACTATTTACTCCCTATCTTTTTAGTTATTTCAGCTCATTTCTCTTTTCAGTACTCTCTGAAGCTGCAGTGACTCTCATATTATATTGTCAGTCATCATTTAAGCTTTTATAGAGGACATTATCATTAACAATTGACCAAGTTTCCTCTATCTGACAAGAGGTCAATACTTGGGTTATATAAAGAATTCCAAAATCTCTGTAATCTCCTTCCCCAAGAAACCACTCAAATAACTCAATTGAAAAATGTGGGCCATAGAATTACACAGACACCTCTCTAAAGACATACAAATGCTGTGGTATATGAAAAAAAGTGCTCAACATCACTGGCCATCAGAGAAATGCAAATTGTTTCCAGCTATGATGAGAAGCTAAAGATGAGAAGTGTTCTTGATGATGTGGAGAAAAGGGAAGAGTGTGAATTTGTATAGCCATTAGGGAAATGGGGATGAAGGTTCCTCTAAACCCTTAAAAGAAGAACTTCTGTCTGACCCAGTGATGCCCTCCTTCCCTGGGTGTGTATCTAAAGGAAATGAAATCAGCACATCAAAGAGACATCTACACTCTTGTTCATTCCAGCACCATTGACAGTAGCCAAGATATTGAATCAACATTGTTTGCTAACTGATAAATGGAAAATGAAAAAGTGCTGTACACACATGATGGACTACTACTCAGCCTTAAAAGACAACGAAGTACTGTCATTTATAACAACATGTATGGATCCTGGAGTTCATTAATGCTCAGTGAAAGAGGCCAGTCATGGATAGACACACCAGCATTGCAGGTTCTTACTCATTCATGGATTTTGTGAAGGCTGATCTCATAGAATTTAAGAATAGAGTGGTGGTATCCAAAGGCTTAGGGCAAACGGGAGGGTGGGGATACAGTGATCAGTAGGCACTAAGCTGCAGTTTGAGAGAAACATAAGTCCCAAGGGTAACTATAATAGATAGTGGCTTTGTATGTCTCAAAACCAAAAGGACTTTGAATGCTTTTGCTGTAAAGAAATAATAAACATTTGAGAAGAAAAGTTGTGACCATGATTATAGGATATAGACATATATCAAAATACCACATCATGTCCCATTCATATGTACAACTTTTATATATTTATGGATCAGTTAAAACCTGAAGTAGCTTGGGGGTGTAGCTCAGTGCTAGAGTACATCCTGGATTTGATCCTCAGCACCACAAAGGAAAAACAACACACACAAAACAGCAAAACGTCTGCAGGTGCTGTTTCTCATTACGTCCCTCGATTTTATCCTCCTTCGCTTTAATCAATATATGGAATGTAATTTTTTTTTTTACCACAGATAGAGATACTTTCCTTATTAAATAATGTATGTATTTCACATTTGCAAGATGAGTTCAAGAACTTGAAATACAAATGAAGACTCCACTATCCTACCTCCTAGAGACAGACCCAGTTGATAACTCATTTTCTGTCCAGTTGTTATAGCCTATAGATAGGTGATTTTGTGTCTGTGTGTGTCTCATATGCCTTATTCATTCCCTTGAGACAGGCTCTTTGAATTTGAAGCTTGCCATTTCAGCCAGGCTGCTTGGCCACCAGGTTCTTGGGACCTACTTGCCTTTCCTCAAGTTGCCCAGCTTGTACTTGGGTGCCAGGAATTCAAAGTAAGGTCCCTGTGCTTGCAAGTAACAGTGAGTGATCTCATCTGCCCCTCCCCCAATCTCCTTCTCGGTCCCTCCCCCATGTTTATTCCTTTTTTGTCAAAGTGGAACCAAGCTGTAGGTGGTATTTTGTAACTCTGTAGTTTCAAGTGTGGTAAATATATGCAGAATGGTAACCAAGTTTAAAGTTTAACACAGTGTGACTTGCCTACAGTACCGGTAGTAGTATTTTGCAAGCATTTTGGAGTTGTAGAACATTCTCCTTAAAGTCAAAAGAACCAGAGAAGTTACATCAGAACTTGACCTCTGGCCTCCACATGCGCACTCTCACGGACATGTATACCCCACCACATGTGTGTGCTTATGCACCCACAAGCTACACATTTTAATGGTTGGCCAGGAAAAATATGATTTGCTTTACAGTAATATTGTTTAATATAATATTAATAAATAACGTAAAATTTTTCTAGTTAATAAGTTTTCACATACCTACAAAGGACATCTTATATAAGGTAAAATGATTTTACTAATTAAAAAAATCTACCTGTGTATACTTGAACACACAGGGCACAATGTCAGGTTCTTTGCCTCTTCAATTTAGATGTCTGGAACAATTGTCTCCAGGCTTTTGTGGATGTAAAAAGAACTGTCTTAAAAGCATTCATGTACACACATATGCTGACTCACTAATTAAAACTGTAGAATTAGGGATCAATGGGACCGCTGTTGGATAACTTCATTTCATATTAAGCATTCTATTATGAACATCTGTTTTATGTTGAAAACTCAGCATGCCCCCTTTATTTCAAATATAGATACCACAAGTAATGCTGGGAAATGGAACGTAGGGCTTTGTACTCGCTAGGCAGGTGCTCTACCACTGAGCCTGTAGCCTAAGAACCCAGTTCTTTGCCTCCATTAGCTAAGCTCTGAGGTAAGTGCCAGCTGGAATTGTTTGTCGTATCCAGGACTGTCCATAGAGCATGCTGTTTGGCTGTATGGTGCAGTCAGTTAGGTAGATTTTAGCTTTACCTTAAGTGACAATTGGGGTTGTGTCTTATCTTTAAGATGGGGTATGAATTTTACAATGATGCTCTTAATTTTAATTGAACCTCAGATATTGCCACCATGAACACTTCTTTAAGCCACCTTGGAGTCTTAAAATACTTAAATGATATTTAAGCTTTTGGAAGTGCCCTCTTATGGCTAAGTAGGCCCAAGGAGACACAAAGCAGTAAGATGGGGTATTCACTTCTCTGATTCTGTTCACACACATTTTGGGATAGGTTTTAAATATATAAATATTTTAATATATGATATATAATATATTATACATTGCAGGTGATGTGCATTTTGTGTATTATATGCTTGACTGTAGTTGGCTGGAAAGTTGATAACTGTGATACTCCTGTGTGTGATATATAAAAAATTCTGCCGTTTTTTCAGGTTCCCCTGTGTTCTAGGTTCAGAGCACATTCCAACTTAAAAAACTCTTCCAGAGGGGGAAGAAAGATTGTAGGAACCAGATGGGTCAAGGACACGACAAGAAAAGCCATAGAATTAATTACCTGGCCTCACAGGGGCTCACAGAGACTGAACCACCAACCAGGAAGCTTGCATGGGACTGACCTAGGCCCTCTGCACATGTGTAACAGTTGTGCAGCTTGGTCTTCTTGTGGGACTCCTAACGTTGGGAGCAGGGGCTGCCTCTGACTGTGTTGCCTGCTTTTAGGACCCTTTTGCTCCTACTGGGCTATCTGATCTAGCCTTAATGCAAGAGGGGGTGCCTGGTCTTACTGCAACTTGATATGCTATGGCTGGCTGACATCCATGGCAGGCCTGTCCTTTTCTGAAGAGAAACAGAAGAGGAATGGATTGGGGGCTGCAGAAGTGGGGAAGGACTTGGAGCAGAAGAGGGAGCAGACAACTGTGGTAGGGATATAAGACAAATAGACAGACAGACAGACAGACAGGCAGATAGGTAAAGACTACTGCAGGGGCAAGGAGAAGGCTGATCCTGAGAGGGTGAGGGCAGGTTGAAAACCTGTTGTACAGCTCAGCCTATTAATTATTCTAGCTTCCCAGCATCTGTGGAAAGGAGAGTAACATGGGTAGCAACAGTTTCCCTCATTGTTCTGTTCATCTGTTTTTATGGTTAACATCCCAGGGAGGAAGGCTTATCAGAGGCTCATTTAAAACATACAACCCAGCATCCCAGAAGGCCATGTCTGCCTTTCTGCCACTGTTCAGAGATGGTGAGGCGGGGCTGACAGGAAACTTTTACATCTATTTTTAAGCTTTGAAGAGAAATTTTATAAATATGAGCTGCTGCTGCTACTGCTTTCAAAAAAAATCCCTTTTTACTCTAAAAATAATGTGCTGGGAAAAAAGTTTGTGAGTTGTTTATTAAAGGGAGAATTAGATGTTCAACTGAACATGTGTTCTAATAAATAAAAAATAATCGGAGCTAGACAGATGGGTCAGAGGTTAAGAGCACTGACTGCTCTTCCAGAGAACCTGGGTTCAATTCCCAGCACCCATGTGGCAGCTCACATCTGTCTGTAATTCCAGTTACAGGGGATCTGGCACCCTCACCCAGAGGTACATCAAAAATAAAAAGGAATCATCAAAAACATTTTAAAAAAATCACCTCATAGCTACTGTCTGAATGCAGATGTGGCTTTTTAGGAAGGACATCATTTTTGACATTTTAATGCCAATGGTGGGATGGAAGAAAATTGCATTTTTTCCCCTCCTGACCTAATCTTTTCACTCTCCAAATCCTCCTTATTTCTTTTGACCAAGTTGGCATGTTGTTCCTGTGGGAAGGCAATTCTCATTTCTCTGAGGCAGGATGATGGTACATAGTGTCCGTCCTCCTCAGTTCCCCTAGCCACACCTGGCTTTCTCTGTCACACATCATATTATGTAATAACAATCGCTAACATTTACTATATGCCAGGCACTCTGCTAAAGTTGGCTCACGTGTTGCATTGTTAGCAGCACCTAAGCACTACTCAGAAATTCAGCAGCAAGTCCTAGAAGCCACAGTTAGAGCAGCTCACTCATACTCCTTAGAGTGAGAAAATACCATTATTCTAATTTTAGTATCAGAATCATTGCAGGCTGAATAATGAGTGGTCTCCCAATATGTCCATATGTAGATCCCCGAGCATGTGAATCTGCATGGCGGGAAGGACTTAACAGAGGTACTAAAAGTAAGGATCATAAAACATTATAATTAAAATAAACCATTATACGTATATAATTATAATAAAACATTATAATTATAGGAGTTTTTCTAAAAGAGAGGAACGTGGGCAAGACAAGTTGAAAGATAACATTGAATTAGAGCACATCAAAACCTTTTGTACATCAAAGGATGCAATGAGCATAGGCGGTAACCCATGGCATGGGAAAAAAATCTGATAGATGTTAACATCCAGAATATGTAAAGAACGCATACAGCTTAATACCACTGCTACCTCCGCCACCACCACCAGCAGCAGCAGCACTACCAGCAGCAGCAGCAGCAACAACAATGAAGCCCAATTTAAAGATAGTTCTCTAGCTGGTGTGGTGAAATATGTCTGTAATTCCAGTAGTTGGGAGGTGGAGGTAGGATTAGGAAGGAGTTCAAGGTCACCCTTGGTTACAAAGCAATGTTGAGGCCTGGCCTACCTGAGATCCCATCTCAAAAAAAGAGAGACAGTTCTCTAAACTTTGCCAACAAGCATATGACAAGATGCACAGCATCACTAACTACATGCTTTTGATAGATACAAAAGAAAGGTAATGGGTGTATTCTAACACACACACACACACACACACACACACACACACACACACACACACAAACTTCTGATAAATGCCCTTTAATCTAAGTGGTTCTGATTGGTTACGTTCCTATATTCCAAAACCTGGGTTTTAGCATAACTAGGTTGACCATTCAGATACTGACGTGGCCTACAGCTGGATTCTGTGCAGCTCTGAGGGGTTAGGGCACAGTGAGGATTGGTGGGAGCATACCTTGAATGCATTGTTAAATGGTAGAAATTTAGATATGAAGTACTGTGTCTTCTATGGGGACATTTGTATATGAACTAGTAGGAGGCCAGATGTGTGTAACCTGTAATCCCAGATACTTGTTAGGCTGAGGCAGGAAGATTGCAAGTTTAAGGCTAACCTAGGCAGTGTAGTAAGCCTCCCCACCCCAATTCTAATACCACATAAAATCAGCTTTCAACCAAAAGTTATCAAAAAGGATAAGGAAGGACACTTCGTGCTGGTCAAATAGAAATATTTAAGGGGTAACTTCAGCAAGTGTTACAGGTATCTGATGAATCTCAGTGTGATGGCCTTGGGAAACGCAAAGGAATGGTGCTCTTTGCTCAGAGTGAAGCTAACATATCTTCAAGGGAGAACATTCGATGTATTTGAATTTTATGTTCACATTAGGGAGGTGAGTCCTGTATATTTTAGAAGACTAATATTTATTTTCTCTGAATTTAGTCAGGAGTTGTCAACTCATTTCTAGTTGGGTGTGACAGTAGTAAGGTGTTCATAAACCTATTGAAAATGAGTAACATTAAACGTGTGATTTATGAGATTAGGTTGTGTGCTATTTTGATTGAAGTCAACTTTCCTTTGTCATTTCAAAGGAGAAAAATGAATGGCCTATAAAACTGTAAGAGTTGATCTGTCAGAAATAATTTCCAATTGTATAATGTTTTTACAAAGTGGTTTAATTTATTTTAATCATATTTATAATGTGAAAGTATAAGATGATGATAATATTGGCTTCTAAAGTTTTAGCCAAGAAATAGCATTTTAATTATTATAGAAATGACTACAAGTAATTTCATAATTTATTAATTCTGTATTTAATTTTGACATGTTTCTCATAATTCACCATTGTATATAATACCGTGATAGATATCCCACAGTACATATATAGTTTTGTCAACATAAATTCCTAGAAATAAGTTCACCAGATAAAATTTTATACACAATTTATACTTTGGTACTTGTGGGAAAATTGTTCATTAGAAGTACTGGATTGATTTATACTGTCATATGGAACATTTCTCTAAAATTCTCTAACAATTAAATTTTATTATTAAAAAAATCAAAACACGGGCTTCTGGGATGAGTTAATGGGTAAAGACATTTGTCTTGCAAGACTTAGGACCCGAGTTTAGTTCTGGAACCCAGAAAAAAGGTGGAAGGAGAGAACTGACTCCACAAAGTTGTCCTCTGACTTGCACATGCACACTGTGTCTGAGGCGCACCAACGTGTCTCTCTCTCTCTCTCTCTCTCTCTCTCTCTCTCTCTCTTTCTCCCTCTCTCTCACATACACACACACACACACTCAGTCACACACACACAAACAACAACAGAAAAACAAACAAACCAACCCTGGCAAATCATAGCCATGTCTCAAAACCAAACTAAAACAATGACATCAACAACCAGAACTAAATGTCTTTAAACCTAACACTCAGGAGGCTAAGGCATGTGGATCTCTGAATTTGAGTCCAGCCTGGTCTATGCAGTAATGAGTTCGAGTGCAGGCTGGACTACGTAGTAAGTCCCTGACTCAACAACAACAACACAATCAAATCAAAGTAAATTAAAAAAAATTCTCTGCCATCATTTCCACAAATACAAATACATATTCTATGTGCACAATTCATTAATGCTTGCCAGGGGAAGAGAACTGAGATCCCACAGGGAATAGGTGCTTTGTTTTGGCTGTCCTTTACTATTTGACAGTTTACTTTCAGGAACAAGTAGACCTTGAAGATTATTAACTTTTTAAGCGATTTTTATCAACATGTGCATAGATCTTAGGATGCTGGAAGACAGCAGTAGCTTGTCTCACCTCTCTAGATTTCCATCTTCCTTCTGTGAGGCAGCCACTCTCCTGTCCTAGCTGTGGCCTCTGGTCCCTGCTGCTGTGTTTGTGAGTAAGACGTATGCTCTGCCCCTCTTCATTGCTGATGCTGGGTATCACCTGGGCAGTTTGAACAGAAGCCGACGATTTGGTTCAAATACTCATCCTCCCTACACTCCCCTAACCTGGATTCTGCTATTTTTAATATAGTAGTGTCAATGTCAACTAGGAAGCAAGACTATTCTGTAATTAATTTTTTCATGTAACTTCTAACTTTCTCTAGAGAGAAAAACTCTCACATTTGCTGTCATCTAGGTCTTCCCATATCTTGTTGAACTGAACAGCTTTATAAAATCAAATGCTCTTCAGCCAGAAATTTTTCTCTATCTCCTGATTCCTCTCTTGGGGGGGGGGGTGGTGGTGGTGGTGGGACAAAACAGATTCACTGAGACCCGTCCAGCTTCTGCTTCATTCTGAATTGGCTGGTTTTTAAGGTGTTGCTTGGCTGGTAGCCAGGAAACTCCTGTCTTTTCTCTTATATTGACTGTCTTGGGTTTAGCATCCTTCTGCCTTGCTTTATTTACTTGCTTTCATGGACTAACACAGAGAGACAGAGGGGGAGGGGGAGAGAGAGAGAGTGTATACACAGAAGTCAATTTTTGAGAGCTTTACAAGACTAACTGTGTTAGGGTTCTATGCTAAGAAGTGAAATGTCTATTGCAGTCCACCTCACTGTTCCTAAGTGGGGTTCTCCCTCCGTTGTGCCTTCTTTCTCATGATCTCATTGATCTTCACAAATACCTTCATCTCTCACTGCAACGAATAAAAGCAAGGCCCAGAGGTTACCACATCAGCAATGGCAGAGCCAGAGTCAAGTGTCAGCTGCCAACTCCAGGCTGCTGCCTTTCTGTACACAGCTGCTCCTTACCAGAGAGAGAAATACCAGTGGCAGGCTCCAAGTGCTGAGCTGCGTGCCAAGTGCACAGCCGTGGCTGCAGAGTGAGTCCAATTCTAGGTCCCCATTTGTGTCTGGCTCCTGACAACTTCTAGTTCCAGACGGCTACAGCTGCAGTTAACCATGGTTTGCTACAAAACTTTTCCATTCTTGTTGCCTGTGCATATGCGTGCATGTAGATGTGTACATGTGCACAGATATGATGGGGGGGGCTTTATAGTTATGTTCTGAGCTCCTTCATATGTTTAAAATGTCCTGCTTGCTGTGTGTGTGTGTGTGTGTGTGTGTGTGTGTGTGTAAGCTCAGGGTAATTGTTTTTATTGCTATTGCTACTGTATTTGCTATAAACATCCCTTCCATTCTTTTGCTGATGGGATATGCCTCGAGGCCTAGGAGTTTGCTGTTGGTGGTACAGTTTAGCATTTGGTCTTTTTGTTAAGTGAAGTTGGGCGACTGACCACACATAGGGGAATTAGATTAACCTACTTCTCCCCTCCCCTACTGAAACAATGGAAAATCTTAGATTAATGATCCTAGAGTCACTGGGTTTGCCTGGCTCTCTACAGCTCTGAGAACTGAAAATGCCCAGCTGTCTAAAAGCTTTAATCAGGAAATGAGCATGAAATGGCATTGTTTTGTCACAGGATCGAAAGAATGTATTCTCGATGATTGAGTTATCCTGGATTGAAATGTATATAAACATTCTTTCACCAAACAATAAACAGGTGTTTTTATGTTGGTGAAGGAAAAAAATCAAGAATTTAATTACTTGGGAGTGGCTTGCAACTCATTGGCTCTCACATTGTTCTGGTCATTGCTCAAAGTTAATAGTACAATTTTCCTTGTCTCTTCTGTTTCAAGTACCGGTTTATGGAGTAAGAGAAGAGCTGATGTAGGAAGCATTTGAGTTATGTGAGCAAAGCATGGTTTGTGACTTCTAGCACAGGGACTCAGCTGTAAGACTCGCTGGGCCAACCCTAACCAACTAACTCTTTGTCTGCACGGAACTTGCTTTCTACATCTGTCAAAACCAGACAATAATGGCCCTACTTCTTAGTGATGTTGTGAGCATTAAGTGTTTTATTCTGTGGATGTTTTTAGAACAGTACCTTGCTCATAATTTGTTCTTGTTTGCTTCAGTGTGCATGTGTGTGCGTGCGCGCATGCGTGAGTGCGTGTGTGCGTGCGTGCGTGTCGGGGCCAGAGGCCAATATTTGAATGCCTTTCTCTTTCATTTTCCAGTTTGTATTTTGAAACAGGGTGTCTCACAGAACTTGGAAGTCAGCAGTTGGTCTCGATTGCCTGGGCACCAAGCTCCTGGTATCCGCCCACCTGTGCCTAACCGGTACCAATCAGCATTATAGATGCACACTGCAGCTTTTCACTTTGTGTGAGGATTACAGACACACACACTGCTGCACTTTGCTTTTTAACATGGTTGGAGGGAAGTCAAACTCAGGTTTTCATGCTTGCATGGCTAAAAGTTTTATCAATTGAGCCATCTTCCTAGCCTCTCATAATTCATTCTTAATAACTGCAAGCATATTTCCTCATCTTTAGAAGGCACAGTAAAAACAAAGCTTATGTTCATTTTCATGTATTTTTTCTCATTAGGCTACTTATGGCATTGTGTATCTTTAATCCCAGCATTTGGGAGACAGAGGCAAACAGATTGCTGTGAGTTCTCAGCCGTCCAGGGCTACACAGTGCGAACTTGCCTCAGAAAACCAACAGGTCTCAAACCAACAATAGGGGATGAAAGATGATTAAGAACTATTTCTTCCCTTTAGGTACCTAAGTGATAGACATAAGGTCCTATACTTAACATGCAGACAGTGCCTGGGAGGGATTCCACCATAGGGCCATGGGAACATAGGCTGTCATCATCAAAGCTGTTAAAAAGATGGTAGAAGTGGTTATTGACCCTTGGCTGATACTTCCTCTTTCTCCTTTTCCTCCAAAAGCAAATATTTTATTCTCAAATGTAGTCCATTAGTTTCTGCATCTGAAATGATGGCTTCAGGGATCAGGTATGATGTTATATGACACATTTTTCCAGAATGTAACATTGATTGGGAAAGTGTCCACACCTTAATTCCATTTGAATTCATATAATTAATCTTTTGGAACCTAATTAATCAGTCCAAACTGTTTAGCTCTTGGTTCAACTCTGGGCACCAAAGAAACTCTGTTATATCAGTGAGCAAGCCACAGTTAAGGTTTAATATTGCTTCTTTAGAGTCATTTTCTTTTTTCTTAACTGCTGTTAAGCCACTAGTTTTACTTAAAATTCAGGAGTCTTGTGTGGGATCTGGTGCTGCATACTTCTCATGTTTAGCACTCAGACATCTGAGGCAGGAGGCTTCCAAGTTGAAAGCCAGAATGATAAGAGTATCAAGCCCCATTTCAAAGCAAACTATCTTGAATATTTTTGTTATACTACTGAGAACACAATTGACTATGAGACCTATTGTAATTTTTCTCATAGTTCAGTTTTCACATCTCTCCTTTTTGATGAAATGTGTGGCTGGAGAACTTTCTCTAAATCTGTGTATACGTTATCATTATTGTTGACGCCGGGGGAAGAGGGTGGAGCTTACATGTAGATGGCCTGTCTAGCGTGTATGAAGCTCCCACTTTGATCCATCCATGCCCCTGGGGGCTGGGGGGGAATCAAAACCAACCGACCAACCAACCAATCAACCAAAACTGAAACAACAGATCTAGAGTCCTAGTGAATAGCCAAACTTATCAGGGGATAGTTTAATTTTTGTCTCCAGAAAAGGAAAAAAAAAAAAGAAAAAGAAAAAAAAGGAGGTAACGTTTTGTAGTCTGGGTGAGAAATGGTAGCCCTGCTTCAGTTATCTAATTTTTCTATTGATGACACGAATAGCTAGGGGCTGGAAAGAGGATGGTTTAGTCAGTAAAGTGCCTGTTCTGCAAGCACAAGGACCTGAGTTCCTAGCCCCAACGTCTACATAAAAAAGCCGGGATAGGGCCCACATCTATAATTCTTATACCGGATGGAATGGAGACAAGCAGATCTGTGGAGCTCATTGGTCAGCGAGCCTCACCAGTAAGTACACCATGGGTTCAGTAAGAGAGCCTGTCTCATAAAATAAAGGAGAGAGCAATAGAAACTCAGTGTTGACTTCTAGCCTATGCACAGATACGCACAGACACACACCAGAATAACTAGCACATGGCACCAGTTAAAAGGGACAAAAATGTATGCTTTATCTGTCGCTTGGCTTCCTTGTTTCCATCCCTAGAGGAAGCCTTGGTTATCAATTTACTTTATGTGAGTTCTGTATTACACATTAAGGTGTGGGCCCCAACTTGTCTAAATGCCAGAGTGCATTCTTATGCTTCTAGACCTAGCACTGTGTCTAGGCGAGTTTCCTTACTGATAAATACAAGCAGGCCTTATTCCTGGTGAAAATTGCATGGTGAGACTTCATGGTCACAACCTGTCTAGTGCTACTCTAAATGATGCTGTATCAGGTAATCTTTGTACACATGTCATTTTGCATATGTGAAAGTATATTTGTAGTTTAAACCCTTCCAAGTGGAAATGCCATGTCAAAAGTCATAGGCATTTAGATGTTTGATAGATAATTACCATGTTCCTTCCCACAGAAGTTCTTGTGTTTTATATACTAACTTATGTTATCACTGAGAAGTATGAGAGACACTCCTTTTCTGTACTCTTGCCAACAGGCTATTCTCGGATTTTTGGTTGATGCCTATCTAATAGATAAAAATATCTCATTGTTATTAAAATTGTGTCTATCCTTGTCTAGACTGTCAACTTCTGGAGAGGTTTGTACTTTCAGTTTCCAAATCCCCAGTTCTTTAAGGGAATACCAACTGTGTGTTAGTCACTGAGATGCATGCTATGCAAATAGCTAGTATCCTGAAAATGGCAGACTATACCCTGAAGACATGTAGACATTATGAGAAAATAGCAAGAACAATAGTGGGTCCTCCTGGGTATTGAGCACTCTTCAGACAATGTTGACTGCATGCCAGTGTGATCTACATTTCTCTTATGAGTGCAATTAAGCATCTTTTAATATGTTTGAGCCATTTGATCCCTAGCACAAAGAACTGTACCTTACTATTTTATTGGATTATTCATCTTTTTGCTAGTACTTTGAAGACGGATTTCTCTTTATGTAACAGGTAATATTCACCAGTTTGTCCTTTGTCTTAGTTGATGAACTTTCTGTTGTTTGCGTTTGCTGTGTTGTGTTTACAGTTTTCAACCCTTTGTTTTGTGGGATCTGGATTCTGTATAAGAGTGTCAAATTGCCTCCCCTACTTTGAACTATAAAACAGTTCCCTTCATGTTCTCTTTTAGTGCTTTTAAGATGTGTTTTTAAGAATGAATAAATCCATGGTCACAGTTGAAGAAAGAATTATTATTTGCTTTAAAAATGAGTCACTGGCAGTTTCTTATTCATATTACTTTGTTACCACTCCTAAGTAAAATTTGCATCTTGTCAGGTAAGACACTGAAGATGCTTCAGTGAATTCTAGTTATGTCTCAGTGTAGATGACATAGATCTCATGTTTTCTCAGGTTTGGAGATGAACTTAGCCATCTTTACCATCTGGGGATGGTTGTTATGCCCATCACACTATAGTCAATTGGCTATTGATTTGATAAGTGGACATTAAGAGCCTTCTACAGCATGTCAAAACACTTGGTTGGTATTGACCCTGTTTGATACAGTGGTAACCACCCTATATGTCTGGCAGGTTGTGGGCAAACATAAAGATACTAGCTGTCACACAGGTCATTGTGTTGTACACCATGGAACAGTGTTCTTTCTTCATGACACAAGAGTAGCCCTTAACATCTTTGTCCAGTATCTAGCACTGTCCCTCCTTTTGGTGACATCCATTCCTATCTTATAGGTAAAGAGATTCTCTGATCTTGTCATGTTCCTGTCCAGGTTAATTTTGAGGAGATAATACTGTAAATATATAACATCACAAATACCCAGTTGAAGATTGACATAGAAACATGACAGTAGGTATTCCTGCCGCATCAAAACATCTTTCCTTGTTAGCTTTAAGCTGAAAATGAAATTGGTACATTTATAATTACATGTCAAAGTGCTTCTCTGAGTGGCAGCATATTTTGTAAATACGAGAAAGCCATTGTGGCATGAGACATCAACATGCTTTCATTATGTAATTTTTAGGGGAAATGTTGAAATGTTTCTAACAAATAACAAATAACCAATGTGCCCACCATCCTGTCATATCAAACACTCATATTTTGTTATATTTACTTCTGTATGTGTATCTGCAGATACACATGCATGCACATATATTTCTCTAATGAAAACTCTGTATTTTTAGTTTGATAGAATAACTCGTGTCATTTCTTTTCCTCCCTCTCTCTCCCCCCACACACAGTTTTTATTTTTTTTTTTTTAGATATTTATTTACATTTCAAATGTTTTCCCCTTTCCAGGTCTCCCCTTTGGAAACCCCCTATCCCATCCCCCCTCTCCCTGCCTCTATGAGGTGCTTCCCCACCCACCCACAGTTTTTTAAACACTCTTTCTAATCCAGCTGAAGCTTTCCCTGTCCTATTGCTTTTGCTCTTAAGAGTCCTTGCTGTGTCTCCCCAGGTGTGCTGAGACAACCAGCATTTGATGAGGGAAGCCACATGCTGGGAAAACAGTCTCTGCATGCAAGGAACTCAGTGACAGGATGGCCTCCTCAGACTTTGGTGTGGAGGAGAAAGCAGCGTGGTAGGGAGCAGGGTGCTATTTCTAGGATTCTCTAGCTGGTTAAAGGTCTCTTGGTTAGTGCATTTGGCGTCATGGTTTGTTTTAAGTGAATTCCTTGTGAATTCCTTCTACTTCCTTCCAGTAATTCTGAGATGTGATTTCCACAAACTAATGCAGTGTGTGTTGGGGGTGGTGCACACAGCTGTGATCCCACTTCCATGTCTGACTCAAAAGCAAGCTTTTCCTTCAGAAAGGAATAAATAGAATTGAAGGCAGATGGCCAGGGATGCCTGTTTCCCTTATTATCAGTCAACTCTGAGCACTAGGGACCCTCCTGACCCGGTGTATCCCTCCCATTCTAAAAGGAAGTCTCAGGACACACATTCTGAGCCAGTTAGTGGGATGCTGAGCTCCTGAGCACCCCCTGGTGTCCATGGCACCAGCTTGTTCTGTGTGCATCTATTACTGGCAACCAGAGAGAAGGAAATGTTATAAGCTAAAGGGACAGACAGCAGCTGGGGTGGAGAGTGAGGATCTATTGAGCTGATCGTGTAAATAAGATTAGACACGTCTTGGCTCACTCACCTAATATGCTGCATCTGGCTTAGTGTGGCCATCCGTTACCTTAATGTTCATCTCAGAAAGCTTTGCACAGCCTGAGAGGAGCATTAAAATATGCAAATACTTACTTGTCATGTTTCTGGTCTTCTAAGACAAAATCTTAGCATGTTTAGAATTAAAGATTATCTTCTTGTGGTTTGAGTGCTCAAGTTCTTTTTTATTGAAATAACCTACAGTAAAGTACAGAGGCTTTACAAGTGAAGTTCAGTGAATTGTTTATTTATATGCCTGTATAGCTAGCTCACTATCACCCAACAGGCTGTTCTTGCCTCTTCATCTTTTCCTTCCCAACTCTGTAGAAACCTCTCCAAAGGTGACCACTGTTTTAAGATCTCTCAACCAGTTTTGCCTGTTGGTGGACTGTAATGAAATTTTACGGTATGCAATATTTTGTGTCTGGTTTCTTACACTCAGCATTATTCCTGTGAGGTGTGGTATTATGTGTAGGGTGTGTGCGCACGCGCGCTTGAGCACGCACGCATGTGTATGGGTGCACGCATCATGCATGTGGGTGGGGTTAGAGGAAGAGGTTGGGTATCCTACTGTATTACTCTTTATCTTGATTCCCTAGAGACAGGACCACTCACTGAGTCTGGAGCTAGGTTGGTGACTAGCAGACCCCAGTAATCCTCCTCTTTCCATCCCATCCCACCACCATTCTGGGCTTCCAGGCCCATGCAATCACACCCAGCTTTGTCTGTGAGTGCTGTAGATTGTAACTCAGGCCCTCATACTTGTACAAAAAGTGCTCTTCCCAACCATCTGAGCCATCTTCCCAACCCCAGTGTAGTTTTTAACATTTTAACCTAACTATTTAATAATGACAGCAAATAATATTTTGCATGGTAGTCCTCAATCCATTAATTTTCTTCAAGATATCTCTCTGATGACACTTTTAGCATTAGACAACTTTTGCAGATGGTGAAAGGGCTACTTGGAGATTTGAAGCATTGCTTCCGAGGTCCTGCTCCTGATCAGTGATGCCAGGACTACTTCTAACTTTCTGGATCAGAGCATTCAATCGCTTTGGTCATCATGAAGCCTGTGCCCTACCCTCTCTCGTGGATGGTAGCAGCCACAATGAGAGAATGAAAAGGAAGAGAAGTGGGAGAGTCCTCCCCAAAATTTGCCTTTGGTTGGTGTTTGACTATGTAGTGTTTTGGTTGAAGACTGACCAAGCAATTTAAGAAGTCAAGCTAGTAACCCCAAGTACTTGAATACTGTGTCATGGATGGGAGAGAAAAGGAGAACCAACTAGGCAGCCAGCCACATCCAGGCAGTTCCACTTATTGGAAAGTAGACTATTCATTCTGGTTCAGCACCCAGTTGCATACAGATTATGTGTTGGCTCAACGAGGTTGCTCTCTGCAGGCCCCTAAATATGTCACAGAAAAGATTTTCACTATATCAACATGGTCGAGGCTGTTTATTCTCTGAATATGGGTCAGCCATTTCAGCTCTGCAAAGCCCAATGGATCTGGGGAGCAGTGACAGTCTGGAGAGTTCTCTGTTTCCTTCTCTCGGGCATGCATCAGAGGCATAGCTCAAACATCCTTGCACTATTGCTGAATTGTTGATGGCCTTAGTTTTACTGTACATGTCATATTTCCATTAAGTGTTGTTGCTAGGGTTTCTATTCCTGCACAAACATCATGACCAAAAACCAAGTTGGGGAGGAAAGGGTTTATTCAGCTTACACTTCTACATTGCTGTTTATTACCAAAGTTAGTCAGGACAGGAACTCACACAGGGCAGAAACCTGGAGGCAAGAACTGATACAGAGACCATGGAGGAGTGCTGCTTACTAGCTTGTTCCCCATGGCTGGCTCAGCCTGCTTTCTTATACAACTCAGGACCACCAGCCCAGGGATAGCATCACCCACAATGGGCTGGACCCTCGCCCACTGATCTCTAATTAACAAAATGTCTTATAGCCAGATCTTATGGAGGTATTTTGTCAATTAAAATTTCTTCCTTTCAGATAACTGTAGTTTTTGTGTGTCAAGGAGGGTAGGAACATGGAGGCAGGAGCTGATGCAGAGGCCATGGAGGGAGGTTACTTACTGGCTTGCTTCCCCTGGCTTGCTCAGCTTGCTTTCTTACAGAACCCAGGACCACCAGCCCAGGGATGGCACCACCCACAATGGGCTCGGGTCTCCCCCACTCACTGATCACTAATTGAGAAAAAGTCTTACAGCTGGATCTCACAGAAGCATTTTCTCAACTGAGGCTTCTTCCTCTCTGCTGATTCTGGCCTGTGTAAAATTGACACACAAAACCAATCAGTACATTACGGCATCGGATTTGAGGTGAAGAGAATCTGGGTTTCTTTTCCACCTAAAGAGGTTTGCTGATAGCCCCTATCTCTTGTACTGTATTTAAGTGGTACTGTAATGGCTAATTTATACACGATGCCATGTGCATATAAATCTCCACAAGCCTTTGTAGCTCACAGTTCTACACCAGGGTGTACAGCCTCTAACTCTGAGACACTAGTAACTAGCATTTTAACAAGTGGGCTTAATTATCACAAAACTGAGACTGAGGGTGGGGGACTATGAACACCCAGTCAGGGGGAAATCTAGCATCCTGCAAACTTGGCTCAGAACCTCGGAGAGCTCCAGGTGTGGCTGCTCCAACTGGCAGGCAGGAGTTGCTTTAGTGCCAAGTATACCATCCTGTTCAGGAAGGAGTTCTTTCATGTGCATGATAAAGGACTTGGTAGACTTGAGCCTAGATAATCTTGGGTTTATGGGTAGAGGTACAGTGGATCCTTTAAGCATGCAGAGAATCTTCAGCCATCTCTAGAGCCTCAAGCGGAATGCTTCAAGTGCCCTCGCTATAGTCATGGCACTGGCTCTTTGGGGGAGGCCAGAGGTAGCATTGTACATCTGGTCTGTGTCCACAGATGACTCTGCTTCTTTGTACCTTTGTGCCATGGTCTGCTCTTGTATCCTGACTGTGTCTCAAAAGGAGCAAATGGAAACATATCTATGAAAAGAACTTCACAAGTATAAAGTTGTATTACTGGGGCCTTCATCATCTGTTTTTAGACGATCCCAATAGTCACCTGTGATGTCAGTATTCAATGCAGGTGCAATATGGGCCAACTTGTATTTGCATGGTAATTGGTGCTGTGGGGGCAGGATGCACACCATGCATTTCTAGCTAGAAGCAGCCATAGAGACTTGCAGCTTGCTGTGATTTAAAAAGTTTTGAATGAAAAAGTTAGGCCTGTGGTCTTTTTGAAGCAAGTAGAGATTTCAGAAGAATGGCACATCAGATATTTGTTGTAGAAATACCCCTGGTTGAGTCATGGAGACTAAATTGGTAGGGGAGAGACTGGAGGTAGGCAAACATGTAACTGAAGCAGAGCTCAGCGAAGCATGGCTGAAAGATGAGCCTTGAGGCTAGTCAATTGGGGTTCTAATTCTGCTCATTTACCTAGTTCTCTGGGTGTATTGTTATGTGAATGGGACTTGTATATAGCTGAGACACTGCTAAGTAGGTACAACCTCTAGGGTGGGCTTTGGCACATTGTGTACAGTCATATCAAACCTGTCATTTCTGGCGCTGGAGAGATGGTTCAGCGGTTAAGAGCACTGATTGCTCTTCCGGAGGTCCTGAGTTGAAATCCCAGCAACCACATGGCTGCTCACAACCATCTGTAATGAGATCTGATGCCCTCTTCTGGTGTGTCTGAAGACAGTTACAGTATGCTTACATAAATAAATAAATCTTTGGGCCGGAGCAAGCGGGGCCGGAGTGAGAAGGAAAAAAAATCTGTCATTTTAACTTTGAGCATACAACTGGTGGTACTGATACCATTCCCAGTGCCATACAGCAGCTAACACTATTCTCAAAGCCCCAAACAAGAGTTCTATGAATAGTAAATAATAACTTCCCATTTCCTTTTCCCCACTCCTAGGTAACCTCTAACTTAATTCCTGAATGTATATATTTTAAAGATCTCATAGAAATGAAATCATATATTTATCCTTCTGTGCCTGACATATTTCACTTAGCATGTTTTATGCTCATCTGAGTTGTGTTGTATATCAGAACTTCATTTTTTAAGGCTGAGTATATATTGTATAGATGTACAACAGCCTGCAAATCCCTTTATCTGTTCATGACCCTTGAGTTTCTTCCTTATTTTGGCTGTTATAAATAATGCCGTGGTAAGCACTGTCATGTGCCTGTCTGTCTGCATGTCTGCTTTCAGGATTTTTGGAGTATATCCCTAAGAGTAGAATTGTTGGTCCTGTGGTAGTCTCTGTTTAACTTTGAGGAACTACTGCAGTATCTTTCACCATTCTATATTTTCTTCAATCACGCAGAAGGGCTTCATTTCCTCCAAAGTCTTGTCAGTTCCTGTTGTCTCTTTCTCTCCTTCTCCTTCTCTCCTTCCCCCTCCCCCTTCAATGCAAAATGTCTTAGCAATTTGAAGGGGTACCTTATTATGGATTTGATTTCCATTTCCCTAATGATTAATGAGTGAGCATTTTGTCACAAGCGTATTGGCCACTTGTATTTTTCTTTTGGAGAAGTATCTAAGGCTTTTTTTTTTTTTTAAATCTTTGTTTTTAAGACAATAGAGGAAGAATGAAAAGAAACACAGAGAGGAAGTGGTCAAGCCAGACTGGGAGACTGACTAGATAGGGGACAAATGCTGACGTTTTTCAGCATAAGTGGACAGATAATGGGGTGCCAAATAGGATAGACCTCCTCCCCCATGAGAAGCAGTGGTTGGAGGAAGGTATGAACCTTTCATGGGCTGCACTGAGCAGAGGCATTGCTCAGGCTAGGAGCTCGCAGAGTTCGCTGCCTTATCATCTACCCAATTGTTTTTATTTTTGTTATTGATTTTCTGGAAAGAGTGAGTATCTTCCACCTAAGAAACAACTTAAGAACTTTAGTCAAATATAAACAAGCATGGGGTACAGGTGGGGAGGTAAAGGACTGTGGTGTGTGTGTCTAGGCAAGCTTCTGGTTCTATTTTTCTGTCCCACTTGCTTCTGATAGGTTGGTCCTTCACAACCAGCCTTCATGTTATGCTGCTGTATGGCACTTGGACCTGTGCACTGTTGAGAACCATAGCTTCTGAGACTTCTACTGATCATTTTAACATCACAATCCTTGTTCTCCTTGTCACCTCATCCCAAATATATGCTGTTGACAGAAGGGTAATATTGCTACCATGGTCTACTGAATATCTTGGAATTCCTCCATGGCAAAGATGTTAGCAACCATTAGAGAAATAAGTGTGCTTGATGGCTTGTTTTCTTGTCTTCAAGAGCCATAGCCGGCTGGCAGCCATCATGTGGCTCAGGCAGACAGTGTTTGCAGATTGTCCCCTGATGCCATCTGCCTGTGAGGCTACAGGAAACCCCAGCAACTGCTGTTGTAGCAGGTGCTGGGGGCTGTTGAGGTGGGTGTTCCTGTACACACACACACACACACACACACACACACACGCACGCACGCACGCACGCACACATGAACAGTTTTGTGTGATATGCAGAGGTACTGCTGTTGGTGTGGGGATTAGCTCTGCCTCCTTAAGGCTCAGGAATGTCAGCCCAAACTCTCAGCCCAGCAGAGCCCTAGCCCAGTTGCTGGTTTCCGGTGGGGCCCTGGTAAAGGAGCAACAGAGGATGAAGCTATTGTGAAGGAAGCTAGTGATTGGCTTAGGAGCAGAGGCAATGTTTTGACAAGCATTGTTGTTTTCTTTCTACTTAGTGGCTGACTCATTTTGTCAAGGGGACCAACCTAAGTCCTTATCCGCTGTTTTGAAAACACACATGCCTTAGCTAAGTCTTTCCTGCCATTTAGCCGTGCTTCAGGTCTAGCCCCCTCAGCTTTAGTTTTGCACCTAAGGTAGTATGATCATGGGCTCAGACAAGTGTAGAAATGCCTTGCTGGATTGGATTTGGGACTATTAATGATTTTACAAAGAATTATCTAGGTTATTAAAGCAATATAAAATATGTGTTGAGTATCCCTTACCCAAAGTACTTGAGACTAGAACCATTTCAGTTTTAGGATTAAAGGGTGGTCTTTTCATGTACCTAATGAGATACCATACAGGTAAGTTCCAAATCTAAAACACAAAAAGAATTTATGTTCCTTATATACACATAGGCTGAGAACAATTTGGTATATGATTTTCAGTACACTTCTGATTTTATCTGTAACCTATCACATGGGGTCAGGTGTGGACATTTCCACTTGTAGCATCATGTCAGTGCTCAAAAAGTTTTGCATTTGGAGCAGTTCATGTTTTCTGAAAGGAACATTCAGCTTGTGGCTATATTATGCATCAGGTTTAAAAGATTCAGATCTCTCTCCCCCCCTCCCCACACGCACACATGTGCGCTCTATCATTCTGTTTTATTCCTTTAAAATAATTCATTTTTAAAAATTTTTATGTACATTTGATGTTTGGCCTACATGAACATCTCTGTGAGGGTGACTGGACTCTCTGGAACTAGAATTATAGACAGTTGTGAGCTGCCATGTAGGTAGGTTCTGAGAATTGAACTCAGGACCTCTGGAAGAGCAGACAATACTCTTAACCGCTGAGCCATCTCTCCAGTCCCCTGTTTTATTCCTTTGATATGGGGTTCTCACTGAACCTGGTGCTAGGCTGGTGGCTAGCCAGTCCCATCAATTGCCCTGTCTCTTCCCCAACCCCTAATGTGTTGCTGGAGTTACTAGTAGCAGCAGACTTTCCCCATGGGTTCTGGGGATTCTATCTCAGCTTTTCATGCTTACAGAGTAGGCACTCTTACTCATTGAGCTATTGCCTCAGCCTGAATATCCAGCTCATTAAAATCACATCTATTGATTGATTTATGTGGAGGTCAGAGGACAACTTTCTGGAGTTGGTTCTTTCCCTTACCTTGTGTGTCCTGGGAATGGAACTCCGGTCATTTAACACATTCCTTTACCCACTGAGCCATCTTTCTGGCCCCAAGAGTCAGATCTTGAATGAGTTTGGTAAGAGTCTACCTAGATGAAAGTCAGCAAACATTTACTATTAAAGGTCAGATATTTTAGGCTTTGTCTCTGTAACAACTTCTCTTTTTTTTGAACATTGACAAATATTTTTATTGTTACACAAAAAGACATCTTTAGCAAGTCAATTTGTACATACAAAAACTTCTTATCTGATCTAAAAGTTATCTTGAAAGACTCATCACCTATTTGCAACCATATGAGCCTTCCTGGTACACCAATCACAACTGTAGTCTCAGTTATACATGTCTCTTCAAAAGGATAGACCCATAAAATCTCAGATAGAAGTCATTGAGAAAAGGCTACTTCAAATCTTTGGTGCTATCTACCACTCCGGATTCATGCCTGTTGTTCAACCTTGTCCCAGACATTTACAACATTCTGTAACAACCTCTTAACTCTGAAATTAGAGCATCAAACCAGCCATCCAAAATATACATGAATGCATTTGCGTTACAATGAAATTTTATTTATAAACTAGAGTGGTAGGCTGGAGTTTGCTAACCTAAACTGGTAGTTATTATTTTTTTTTTAATTTTATTGGTTATTTTATTTACATTTCAAATGTTATCCCCTTTCCTGGTTTCCCCTCCACAACCCCCCTATCCCATTCCCCCTCTCCCTGCTTCTATGAGGATGCTTCCCCACCCACCCACTCCCACCTCAGCACCCTGGCATTCTCCTTCACTGGGGAATCAAGCCTCCATAGGGCCAAGGGGCTCCCCTCCCATTGATGCCATTTAAGGCCATCCTCTGCTACTTTTACTACAGCTGGAGCCATGGGTCGCCCCCCCCCCTCCACCTCTTTGGTTGGTGGTTTAGTCCCTGGGAGCTGGGGGGGGGGGTCTGGTTGGTTGATATTGTTGTTCTTCCTGTGGGGTTGCAAACCCCCTCAGCTCCTCCAGTCCTTTCTCTAACTCCTCCATTGGGGTCCTTGTGCTCAGTCAGATGTTTGGCTTCGAGCACCCGCCTCTATATTGGTCAGGCTCTGTCAGACCTGGTATCAAGAGATACCAGGCTCCTGAGAAAATAATCTTGGGGAGTAGAGGGAGCGAGGGATCTGGGAGGGAAAGAGGAGGGGGAAGAAAAAAAGGAGGGCAGTTCAGATACTGGAGGAGATGGGGGAGAAGTACGGAGGGTCAGGAATTTGAAAGGAGGTGTGTAGCCATGGGGGAGGGAGAACTGGGGGTAACCGATAGTCATTATTTTTATCTGTCCTTTAGTTCTTATCCTCCCCCTCTCTCAACACCCCCCCTTTCTGGTCATGAATTAAAAAGCTTGAGGAACTTGAAGACTACAAATGCATTGAAATTATCTTTTGAGTTTAGTGTAATTACCAGCGTGGTGATGTTTTGTGGATGGAGTTTTGCTAAACCTTTGTTGAGAAGAATAGAAATCAGAGCTTTTGAAGTAGGGCATGTGTTTGGTTGAGGCTCGACATTGTTTTTAAAATGTAAAAAGAAGCTATAATTTAGAATTATATGGTGGTATTTACATTTCAGTTGTTCTCCTGATGTTCACATTGGAATGGCTCCAGTTGTATAAGGTAACCTTACTATACTAGGCATTATTGCATTTTATAGGACTAGGTGTTTCTTTAACAAATGTAAGAAGGAAGTTATACAAATTCAGACAATGGTATTTGTCAAATGTTGTGTTGTAGTTATGTGGTATTGTTATAGTTTATTTCCAGAGATAAAGAGGTTCCCCAAAACTTCAACCTATAAATACTTTCTTCCCTTTCTGTGTCCTCACAGGAAATAAAGAAAGATATGAAGAAAGACCTTCTCTCTAACAAAGCTCCAGAGAAGCCCATGCACGATGTATCCAGTGGAAACTCTTTGCTTTCTTCTGAAACCATTTTAAGAACCAATAAACGAGGTATGGTAAAGTGGGAGACCTTTCTCCCTACACATGGGTACATCTGGAAATCCTTGTATGCATAATGTCAAATTGAGTATTACCAAAAAGCTGAGGAATTTGTCTTTCTGGTTTTCAGTATAAATTTTGCACACATACACACACACACAAGTAGTACACATGAGTAGTTAAAAGAGTTAATTTCTTTCCAGGAGAAAGCTGAGCAAACTTGTAAATGCTTTCTCTAAGGGTTTAGCTTCAACCTTCATACCTATTTGTATGACTGGAAGGTGAATCCACAGAATGATAAGATTCGCTCTAATCTGAGTGTGTCTGTCCATACCCTCCTTTGAATTATAATGCACTCTATTAGCATCTGTCTCTTTAACTGCACAGCTCCCTAAACACAGACCCTGCCTCCCTGTATTTATAAGGAGGGGTGTTCAAAGATATAGCTAGTGTATCATCTAACCCCAAAATCTCTATCAGTCTTGTTTTCCCCTTTGTTGAGGCATCAAGTCACTGTCAGGTACTAGTTTATTAAAACTGCTTTGTTCACCATCTGCCCTGGTAATAACTATTGTTGAATGCTCTGAGAGAGAGTCTTAAGATTTCAGAGAGGACTCTACTTAGTTCTGGACTGTTCTTGACTTTGGGTCAGCCAGGGCCCACAGTGAGCTGAGCATGCTCATAGAACGTTAGACTTCAGCTGCCCTCTTTTCCTGGGCTTATTACATCCTTAAAAAGGAATTGAGAGCTCTTCAAAACCAGCAGGAAGAAATGTATTAGCAAAGGGTTCCATTAACAAGGGGGAAAAAAAATGCAAGTTTACATAACCACAGGGAAGAACAGCTAATCTTTCATAAAATTTAGACAGCATGAGAATTTGTCCAATAAACTACCCATTGATCCTAATGCTGGTAACATTGGCTTTGTGTCTCTCTCCCTTCCTGGCTCTTCCGCTGCCCCCCTCCAGCTGCTCTCGGTTCCATTTCCTATTTTGAATTATTCACATGAAATATTGGCTAGACGCCCAAGTTGGTTAACCACTATAGGGCTTTCTTTCTTCCTCTTCCTTTAAATCTCATTGTATAAAAGTTGGGGCTTTCCCATTTTAAGAATTTAGCTTAGGTTACTATAAAACTTAGGTCTTGCCAATGTGCCTCCTGAATTATTTTTAAAAATATTTTTTGACACAGTCTCACATACTGTGTCTTAAACAGTCTGACAGGCTCTAAACTTAGCCCAGGCTAGTCCTGAACACCCACCCTCTTGCCTCAACTTCCAAAGTACTGGTATGACACCATGCATAGCCTGAGCTAATAAGCTCAGTTCTCCATTCTTGCATATAAATTCCCAAAGCTCAGAGGAGACTTTGAAAAGTTGGAGTCTTGTGGCTTCTGGCCTTTGAGTTCCCCAAATGGAATCTCTTGTTCATCAGAAAAATGAATTCCAAGGGGTGGTTTATTTGACTTTTTAAAACCTTCTACCTTAGCCCTACAGTTGGTTTAAAACCAAAATTTTATAGTTAAGGCTTTTACATGCTAAATGCCAGTAACTATGAGACCTGAACAGGCAAAGGCATCCTGTAACTAGGAAGCCCATAACAACTCATCTCTATTCTGTTCTAGGCTTCACACTGACCTCCCGGGTCACCTGGGCCAAACATCACTTCCCAGCTGAAGGGAGGCATTGTGTACCAGGATGGGTGCTGTTTGGTCCTTCCCCACCCCATCAAGACTAACACTATTTTGCTCCTCCTTATAATAAACAGTGTGTGTGGTGGAGACTGATTGGCCTTGTCAAGCCAGATAAATAGTTCATTGTACTGATCTCAAAAGCTACGTTTCTTTCCCACCCCAGATCAATGCAAAACAAAAACAAAAACAAAATACCCCCCAAAACAAAGATCTGAGGCTAAATCTGTGAGAGGTCATTCTAGTTCGTCCTAAACTTCTGTCTGAATTTTTCAAGTTTTTGAAGTCCACCCCTCCCCTTTTGTTTTCAGCAAGCTTTGTTCTTAAGACCGTTAGGATGCTTCAGTCTGTCTGTATCATCATAACTATGATTAAAAGAGGAACTAATTCTTAGGGTTTGATAGTCTGTTTTGATTTGCTAATGGGTGGGATCTTTCCTCAAGTATATGAATCTACCTTGTAATCCCACCTTGGACCCTGTGAGAATTTAGCAGAAAACACAAATTCCCTTCAACTTAGCTAAAGGGGGGGAAGGGCGCTCTTTTCTTTCTGTGAGCCTTATTTGATTCAGGCCTGGAATTGGTTTAATGAAGAAAGAGGCCATTCTAATCTGTCTCTGACTCTGAACTTGAACCTTGTCAAGCCCGAGCTCGAGACAGACTTAGCTGAAGAAGTTTTTACCCAGCTGTATCCAGCTGTTACTGTATTTTGTGATATTCCTCACTTTGTGCCAATTGCAGACAGACTGGTTTTAGGACCTGACAATCTGGAGTAAGCTTGCCTTCCTCTGAACAAGGGCAGAAGAACTCGGAGTCTTAAGGAGTCTCTTTATAACTCTGAGAAAGGGGTAGGGACCCGGAGGATGAGTATTAGGACATGGCTAACATTAGTTGTGACATTTGCAGTTACTCAGACTGATTTTTGGAGGGACAGGGATGACTCCTTGGGTTTATTGTTTGAGAAGAACAGACATGCAGCTAGAGTTCAGAGAGAAAGCCAACCATCCCAGCTGGCTTGGCAGCCATCAGCTGCCCATTTGAGTCTCTAGAACATTAGGTAGGTGAACCCTGTTTCCACCTCAGGTCACAGTGACAGAACCTTTGGCCCAGATATGACTTCTTATTTTGTAATTTTTTCTGTCATTAAACCTATACAGAAAAAGGATGGGCCTTCCTAAATCAGAGCATGAATGGATAAAGGGAATGTTTTTGTTGTTGTTGTTGATGATGTTGTAGGTTTTTTTCAATGTTCAAAACGTGGGTTCAGGAGCAAAATTGAACAAAATGGAAGTTTTAACAGTTACAAGCAAATATGTTCTCAAAGATGAACAGTTGGTTTCGAACATCTGAATGCTCTTTTCTACTTGAATCCAAAACAAAATAAAAACATTAGGTTTCATCTGCAGAAGGCACTCCTGATCAGCTTTCTCCATGTGATGAATTATATGTCCGAGCTGTAGTCTATATATTTTGCTGACCTAGGTGAAGACCGGGTTTATGCTAAGGTTCTGGCTTCTGTTATTAGCAGGCAGGGAAGCTGTGTCTCAACATTCTCCTCATTGCGGCCTGTGATTTTGGACATTGTTCCTTTTAAAAAAATTTTTTGATGAACACCAGCAAACACTCTACAGGATGTGATTATTGCATGCCAACCATGCACCCCATTTAGTGCCTGGTGCTTGTATGAAGACTAGAAAATCAGCAGGCAGCCCTGCCTGCAAGCACTCCAGCCTATATGGCACATGGGAAATGTTGAGAAAGCACTGTCCATTCCTTATATCTTTTTAAAGGACAAGGTGGGGGTATATCTCTTACTTACTTTTGTCATTCTTAATGTGAAGCCACTCTGTGGGTTTCTGGTTGGCTTTATGTGTCCTTGTTTCTATTTCCAGTTTATCATGAATTCAGTGTTTGGTAAGTGTCTATTGTATTTTGTGCATTTCTTATTCTTTGCTATTATTACTGTTATTGTTATGCTCTTCTGATACAAAATGTATTTTATAATCATCTTTTTAAGCCGCTCTGCTACTTTGGCATCTGCCTTCTGAAAGATAAACTGCTTCTTACCATCTTTATTTAAGGTTATGCATTTGCACTTTAGTACCCTTTCCAGAGATAAATGCCCAAGGATCTGACAGTTTTAAAGATGTTATTGGTAACAGGTCTAGCTCTGATGCTGTGAGGTGAGATCATCTGTCTCACGTGAGATTCTAGTGAGGATGGGGGGGAGGGTTGCTCCCTGTGCTGATAATGTGGATCTGACTTTATAGAACATTGCTTTGTGGGTTCTGTTCTGGTACATTTAATCTTCCTGACCAATCTGACTCAAAGCCTTCCTTAATGGAAGGACCAATAAATACTCTGCCTCTGGTGACACACTGTTGCCTTAAAGATCAGCATGGAAACCTTCAGAGTTCATTTTGCATGTGGATGGGTGGTACTTGCATGCCCTTCACATTAATATGGGCCTCACCTTTGCCACACGGAAGTGCTCTCCATTTGAGACTACTACCTGTAGTTATCCAAAGAATTTAACTAGTGTGTAGCCTTCTTTTCCTTGTTGTATCAGCAATGGTCTTTTTGGTCTCTAAACAGATCTGGCCAAGTGACCGCTCTCTCCTGTCACTTTTCCTGAAATGGATGTATTTTTTTTAAAAGGCTTCCATTACTTCATCATTTATCTTGGCTGCCTGGGATAATATACCAATGGACCAATTGTCCATTGGAGTGATTCATGAGAATCTGGGGGAGGGTGAGAGCATGTGCATATGTGTGTAGATCTGCACATTCTGGCATGGAAAGCACATCATGGCTCAGAGGCTCAATGGCATGGAAAAATATTTTTTGAGATAATGTCTCCTTATGTAGCCCAGGCTTGCCTCAGATTCACTAGCAGTTCCCTCGTTTCAGTCTCCTGAATGCTGAATGCTTGGATTCCAAGCATGCACCACCATGCCTGGCTGACATGGATCTTGAAGGCCTTGGACTCTTTGTTGGAAATAATCTGTAAACAAAGGATACAAAAAGTGTTTGGGGATTTAGCTCAGTGGTAGAGTACTTAATGCTAGTCTCTGTCCTTTCCTTTGGGGGAAAAACACAAAGCAAAACCAGACTAACTCCTTTGGCTTCCTGGTGATCTGTTATTTAAGGTCTATGCAAAACCTGTGGTTTTGCTGGTAGAAATGAGGAGGCTATTTTCCTTTCAAATGTGAATTTCCCCGTGGCTAACTAGATATCTGAAAATGTGGCATTTTGTGTCAGATTTTCCTTGATCCATTTAAAGCCCATGTTCATGTCACCTGGAGACTAGCTTTTATGGACTGATGGGAAGAGTTAAGAGAAGGCATCAATGTTGTGTGGAAGGTATTGGTTACCATCAGAGCTGATCTTTCCTAAGGAAAATGAGAAACTGGAAGTGAGGAGGTAGGAAAGAGAGTCACTTCATAACATGCACACCTGCATATATATCTGTGTATGCATCTGCACTTCTTCCAGAGGCCTCTGTTCTGAGACCTTGTAACTAATAGTCCTGACCATATTTCTAGGATGCTTTTGTGGGAGCCTGTGTTAGGTTGATGGTGGATAATGTGTTATCCTTGCTCATTCATTACTGAGAAGTTCTGCCAGTCCAGCCTAGGGATACAACCGTGGAAAGGGATAGAAAGAAGCTCTGTGGGGGGTTATTGCTATTGCACATCTGTGCTGTGTGTGTGTGTGTAAGTTACTGACAAAATTGGTATTTAGAATTGTTCTTCTATTATATATTCCCCTTTAACCCCTGTGTCCTGTCCCCAAGATGTTAACACTATGTAGAGTGACAGATATTCCATCACACATACTGGATTTCCACCCAAGTCAGTCCCTAAAAGACACTTGATGTGGGTTTGAAGTGGTGGCACCACCTGGTGGCTCTCTGAGGAAACTTCTCCTCTTGCTCACCTTTGAGGCTGCCTTTGGCTCCCTAGACCCCGTGTTCTCATTCACCTCAGACCCACAACTTCTCATTGTAGGCAAACATTCCCTTCAGCCCTCTGCTTTCTCATCTAAGATTTGCTAATTGGACTCAGAATCTGTTTCATGGTCTGAAGTGGAAACTTAAGGGTTCTTTGGAAAGTCAGTTGTGTCCGATGGTGTGTTGCTGGGGCAAACACGTGAAGGAGTGTTTTCCTGAAGTGGACACAGGTGAAAGACTAAGGCAGACTCATGAAGGAATGTTTCACTGAAACGGAACACCATCCAACACAACTGACTTTCCAGAGAACCATTAAGTTTCCACTTCAGTGATGCTTGCTCTACCTGTGATTCCTTCACTAACCAGGATTTTCTTCAATTAAGAATTATATATAGCCAGAATAAGCAGTACGTGGGAGGCAGAGGCAAGCTCTCCCCCCCCCCCTCCTTCCCTCCCTCCCTCCCTCCCTGTGTGTGTGTGTATATACTAATCAGGATTCTTAATAAATTCTGTTGGTTTCTATGTTTTGGAACAAAATCTCACAATGTATTCCAAGCTGGCCTAGAATTTACTGTGTAGCCCAGGCTGGCTTTGAACATATGACAGTCCTCTTCCCTCAGCCTCCTGAGTGCTGGCATTACAGATATGAGCTATCACACCCAGTTCTTTTTGATAACTATTAAAAAACAGAGACACCTATAGGCATGAGTTTAGGTGCAGATATTAATTTAGACAAAACAAAGCTTCATGCTGAAATCCCTGTAGGTGAGCCAAAGCCTCCTCATGGCTCCAAGTACTTGTAATTACTTCTTCACATCTTGTTGAACCTGTGTTTCCTCCAAGGAGCAATATGTTTTATTACTCATGTTGTTTTCAGTTGCCAGCATGCTCGCTTCATGCTTTTTTAAAAAAAAATTCTGTGTACAGCCTCTTGCCTGGTTCGAATCATCCCCAGTTTGGATGTTAGGGACCATGATTATTTTGATAAGTAAAAAATGTCTGCTTTTTAAGTCTCATGATATTTTGTTGTTTGGGTTTTGTTTGTTTGTTTTTGGTTTTGTTGATAAAATTGCTGATGTGCCTTATTTCAGCTGTACCTGTGGGTTAGTCTGGGAACTTAATGACCATGTACACCTTAGTTCCTGTGGGAAAATGCATTCAGAATTACCGACCCTCTGCAGAGAGCACAGTAGACATCTAAATTCCTGTTTGATTTTTCATACTTCTGGAAATGAAGCCATAACTTGGGAAAGTCATTAGGGATTGTCAATTCCTCTGAAACAAGAGTAAACTTCAGGCAGGCAATGCCTTTAATCCCAGCACTCGGGAGGCAGAGGCAGGTGGATTTCTGAGTTCGAGGCCAGCCTGGTCTACAGAGTGAGTTCCAGGACAGCCAGGGCTACTCAGAGAAACCCTGTCTCGAAAAACCAAAAACCAAAACCAAAACCAAAAACCAAAAAAGAAAAAAAAAAAAAGAGTACAGCTGAACAGCAACATAGACTCTGGCATAATCCAATCAGAACATCGTGCTCTGGGGGCAGGACTGCCTTCATTATATTGTACCATCATATAGAGTTCTTAGTTTTCTTAGACCTGAGTACTCAAGTTTGTCCAAATAAACTGTGTTAGGGCTGGAAATATGGCTCAGTCAGTGAAGTGCTTGCCACACAAGCATGAGGACCAGAGCACCCATGGTGGTCAATACCTGTAGTTCCAGTGCTGGAGAAAGAAGGATTTCAGGGGCTTGCTGGCCAGTCAGTCTACATAAATCAGTGAGCTTTGGGTTCAGTGAAAGATGCTGTATCAAAAAGCAAGATGGAGCTGAGTATGGGTGCACCTGCCTTCAACCCTAGCACTTCTGAGGCAGAAACAGGCAAGTTTGTATTAGTTTGAGGCTCACTTGATCCATATAGTGAATTCCAGGCCAGCCAGGGATACATAGTAAGACTCTGTTTCAACCAACCAACCAACCAACCAACCAACCAACCAAACAAGGTGGACTAGCAATAGAGGATAATCCTTTATATTGACCTCTAGCCTCTGTATACATGTGTACACATGTGCACGTGTACCTGCACATGCGCACACACACAAACACAGAGCTTCTGTATTGTAACATGTAGTACTGCTGTGTGTTTCCATGTGGTAGGTAGGCAACCTTGCACCAAGTATGGCATATTCAGACAGAAACCAGGCTAGCATTTCCAATGCCTGTTGTGTAGAGTTCCAGCCCTAGGAAATGCTTCACATAGGAGGCATGAGATGAGACAGATGTGCAGTGAGAGGGAGGAAATTACCTGTCTGATGGTATTTCAGCTGTACTACTGACACCCCCTTAGGGACTGGCAAACACATTAACATATTGCGTCCTCTCTGATGCCCTGTGGTAAAGAAACCGGCATATCTATGACCGATTCACTCTAGCTAGCACTCCCTGTGAGCTGCGCTAGGCTTCCACAGCAGGGCAAAGAGTTTGCTAATCATCTTGAAACCAAGACCCGGGGGATTTTAAGTCAGAGTGGAAAAGAGAGAAGTGGCTGACAGCACTTTTAAAGCTGGTGGCCATGAAACTGGAGTTAGATGTCATTTGGAGAGAACAGTCTCTGAATGTGAAACTGGGAGCTCAGTGTTACAGTTTTACAAGTGACAAGCAGAAAGGAATCTCTCCCTAGTCCCTCAGTAACTTGTTGGGTCATGTGTGCTGCCATTACTGTTGCCATCAGTAAGAGTAAGAGAGCAACCAGCAGCTTCCCCGGTGTGTTCCTGTGTGTGAGAAGGAACATGTGTGAGGGTGGAGTGGGTGAGACTGGCCTGCATGGTCCATTTATGTTTCTAGACCTGCATAGATCCTGCAGCAGCTGTGCCTTGTTGCAGAGTGACTGTTGGAAGACCCCACACTCCATCCTGTGGCATGAGCAGTTTCTGTGAAACTTGAATTCTATTTTCCAATTTCCCCATGATTAAAACAAAGCTGCTGCTCTTTGTTAATTCCCTGGGCAATTTTGAGTATTGAAAAATAAGGACAAAGGATAGGTGTTGGGCTGAAGAGATAGCTCAGTCAGTAATGTGTTTGCCTTGCATGCACAAGAACCTGATTTCAATCCCCAGAACCCATGTAAAGCAGCTTGGTATGGTGACATGCATTTATAATGCCAGTGCTGGGGAAACAGATAGGTAGAATCCTGGGGTTTGTTGGCCAGCCAGCCTAGCCTACATAAAAAGTTCCTAGTTAGTGAGCATTCTAGGCCTGTTTTAAAAACAAGGTAGCTGGTACCCAAGGAATATGCTTATGATTATCCTTGGGTCTCCATATACTTGAACTCCACATGAACTCAAACACACATACATACATGCACACATACACAGACACACACACACACAGAGAGAGAGAAAGAGAGAGAATGAGAATATGAATGGGCATTAGTTAGGGAAAGGCCATGAAATAAGGTAGAATCGCTCAGTAGATATAGTAGTAGTATTTACTAAATGTGTTAACTTGCTCCTGAGACCCCCAGAATGTTGGGAAGACATTAGAGATTTGTAGAAAATACTAATAGAGTGTTGTCCACAAAGCAGTCAGTGATCAGATGCACATCAAGTACTCTTCAGGATGGACCAGATGCTAGGCTGTAAAAGAAATCTCAAACTTGAAAAAATTCACATCATACCAAACATGTTGTCTGACCACAATAGAATTAAATTGTAAATCAACAACAGAAGGAAATTGGGAAAATCCACAAATCTATGAAAATTAAACAGCATATTTCTGAATAACCCATGAGTCAAAGAATTCACAAATTCTAAAATACTTTAAAATGAATGAAACAAAAATAAAAGTGAATTTCCTGAAGATTAATGTTGTTAATATCTATATTTAAGAAGGAATCTTGAATAAGTAACCTAACTTTGTACCTTAAAAAAGGAGGAAGGCCGGGCATGGTGGCGCACGCCTTTAATCCCAGCACTCAGGAGACAGAGGTAAGTGGATCTTTGTGAGTTCAAGGCTAGCCTGGTCTACAGAGTGAGTTTCAGGACAGCCAGGGCTACACAGAGAAACCCTGTCTCAAAAATTTAAAAAAAAAATGAGGAGAGAAAATCAAAATGAACAGGCATAAAGATGAACAAAGACTATAGTGAAAAGAAATGAAATAGAGAATAGAAAGCCAACATAGAAACCAATCACGAAGAGGTTGGTTCTTAGCTGGATGTGTTGCCTCATAGCTGTAATCTTTGCACTTAGTAGGTGGAGTCAGGCAGATCAGGAATTCAAGGCTATCCTGGGCTACATAGAGAATTTGAGTTTAAGGCTACCTGGGCTATCTAAGATCTTGTCTCAAACAAAATAAAACAAAACATACAGTAAAAGGAAGTCTATGGACTAGTTGACACAGTTGGTAAATGTTTAACTATAGTGATCAAGAAAGAAGTTCTAAAGCCTCACATGAGGAATTAAAGAGGACATACCTGTCAATCTTAAGAGATGTTAAAAGGATTGTAAAGGACACTTATCAACCAGCTGTACTTATTGATGGAACTTTAAAGTGGAATAACAGATTTGGAAAAACTGTGTGGATTGCAATGATCCTGCCTTTGCCTCCTGAGTGCTGTTTAATTTCCCTAGATTTCAAACTTCTAACTTCTATGTAATCCAGACATTGATGCCCAGGTAAAATGTGAGGATACATATTCATACACACATATATACATATATACATACATATATTTGTACATGCATTGTACTTGGATTATTCCTAGCTGCATTATTCATGATTATCCCCAAGGAGAAACAACACAGATGTTCAGCAGCTGATGCATAAATGAATGAACAAACTTTGGTACTAAAACATGGATGAACCTCCACAAGCTGATGCTGGGTGGAGGAAACTGCACACACATAAGATAGCACATTATTTGATTCCATTCGTGTGAACTACCCAGAATAAACAGATTCCTAGAGACAGAAAAGTTGATTAATATCGGCCTAGAGCCTGGGGATTGGAATGAGGACACCTGCTAATGAACATGAGGTTTCATTTGGGGGTGATGGAAATGTTCCAAAATTAGATTGTTGGGTTGGCTGTATCATTCTGTGAATATATAAAACCCGTTTAATTATATACTTGAAAAGGGTGTGTTTTATGTTACATAAATTATATCTCAATGAAGCTGTTGACAACGGAAATCAGTACATGAAGCGGTGTTACAGAGCAGCTCCTTGATGGTGCCTGGCTGTCTATCTGCCTGTTTTCTTTTCTGTGCTGTTACATCCCATCCCCCAGCTGAGGGCTGCGATGTGCCATTTCTTTTATTTAAGTCTTTAAAATAATATATTTCTCAGTGAGACTTTATATTTTTTGATTCAATCAGTTGCCTAGGAGATAGTGAGTCTAGGGGATCAAAATGACACTGTTTTGCTAGAGATGACCTAAATATTAGATAATCGATTCGAGAAGGGTAGAGAACTGACTGTGGCCTCCTATTGTTCATTTCTTGAGGAAAAAAATGAGATTGCCTGTAAATCAAAAGCCAAACCTCTTATAGTCTACATTCTGCACTTCCTGGAGAGCGTCTGTGTCAGAAAGGCAAGGATCCCATTTACATTTCCAATTTTTCTTGCCATTGTCCTAACTCTGCACTGACTATTTGTGCTCATAAGTCTTTATCTGCAGTGCTGATGATTTCTTTAGGAAAGATGCTTAGATGTGGAATTACCAGACAAAACCATGCATTCATTGTATGGAACTTTGATCCATTATTATCGAATTCATTTCCTGATGCTTACAACTATTCCACACCCCCACCAGCACTGGGGGATGCTTTGTACAGCTTTAAGCTTGTATTTCTCTAATTGGTAGAGTGTTTGAATGTTTTTGTTTCTGTCATTCATTAGTAGTCTTTGCTGTTTATATAGAGATCTTTCTAGTTTTCTTTTTTAATATCACTTTCTCACTCATGGCCCATTTTGCTTTCTAGTTTGATCACTTTCCATTTTTTTCTATTTATTTTAAAGGAAGAGTACATTTCTAAACATTTAATCTGTAGAAACGTATTTCTCATATAGAGAAGTATATTTAATGCTTTTATAGTTCCTCCAAGTAAATTCCCAGCTAGTTTTTTTGTAGTAGCTTCGTTTTTAATTTTAAATCTTATCTGCATAGAAATTTCAATATATGGGACTAATATACAAATTGATTGTTAATTTGGAAGGGCACTTTTTCAGGATCATTTCGAGAACAGCTCTTCCCTATGGGTTTTTGTTACTTCATTTATCATATACTGCTATTTCCCTGGATCTTCAGTTTAATGCCGTTAACTTGTCTCAACATTCTTGCATCATATACTCAATTATGAAACTTTATAATACATCTCAGTATATTGTATAGCACAGTTTTATCTTTTCTGTTATTACTCTTCATTTGGAAGGACTTTGATCTTGGGCTAGGAAAATGGCTTCTCAGTAACGTGAGTACCTGAGTTTGATTCTCAGAACCCAATATTTAAAAAATCCAAGTGTGAGCCGGGCAGTGGTGGCGCACGCCTTTAACCCCAGCACTCGGGAAGCAGAGGCAGGTGGATTTCTGAGTTCAAGGCCAGCCTGGTCTATAGAGTGAGTTCCAGGACAGCCAGGGCTACACAGAGAAACCCTGTCTCAAAAAAAAAAAAAAAAATCCACATGTGGTTACATGCACTTGTAATCCTCCTGTTGGGGAGCCAGAATAGGTAGATCTCCTGGCCCCTCTGGCCAACCAGTCTAGCCTAGTTTGTGTCTTCTAGGCCATTGAGAGACCTTCCCTGAAAAATACAAGGTTGATCTCTGGTTTTCATATGTACACATGTACATATATGCCCCCCACATACACATGAACACACACACACCAATAAAGTTTTACTATTGCTATTTGTTTATGATAAATTAGTGTCATTAAGTTAAAAAATTCATTAGATTTTGATTTCAATCTTATGAAAATTAGAGGGCAATATTGAAAGAATTGGTATTTTCCCAACTTTTTGCTTATGAGTTTCTTGTTAGCATGAAATTATCTTTAGATACAAGTATATAAATTGAATCCTTCTCTTCCCCTATTCTTCTTTTTAAACATTGTGGTAAATTAATCCTTGCAAACAAAAACATATCCACCCCAGAATTCTAAACAGTTGATCCTGGCCATCCACTTCAGTCCAGTGCCCGACATTTACCTGTATCTTCTTGCTTCCTTCTGATAGTTTTTCTTTAACAGATTGTGGACAGTGTTGCCTTTTTAAAAAATGGAATCTCCTTCTACTTAATTTTTTTTCCAATTGTTAATATATGTATTTTAACTTTGGACTGTTTCTCTTGTAATATACCGTTGTGAAGCAATCTTAGAGTTGAAAACAGTAAGGGTAGAGTTAGTATATATCAGTTTTAGCTCTCAGAAGGTGGGTTGGTCAAAATAATAAAATACTGGATTTTTTTTTTTTTTTATTTTCAAGGTAGGATTCCTACATGTGGTCTTGGCTGTCCTGGCCTTGAACTCACAGAGATCCACCTGCCTCTGCTTCCTGAATGTTGGGATTAAAGACATGCGCCACCACTGCCCAGCAGATGCTGGAATTTTAAACAGAGCATTTTAGAAACAAAAATCTCTTAGCTTGGATAGAACTTTGCAATGTGCATACATATGCATACACACATGCACTTGTGCAGATTAACTTCACATGTGTGTGCATGCACATTGCACCCCGTCTACTATAACCCCATGAGTAGTGTTAAGGGAAGTATCATAGTTGGTCCATTTTAAACGTACTTTGATCTTAAACTCCCTGAAGGAGAAAACTACATTTCATTCCTCTTGGAGCCAACTTGACCTGTTGAAGGAATTGCGCACTGAAACTCAGATGCATCAACTCTTTTGGGAAAAGTTAGCAAAAGGAAAAATACCCGAGGGTCAGCAGCCTTACTAAGTTATCTGTGTAGAAAAGAAGA
>JADRCH010007527.1:1729670-1750422 GCA_019843965.1 Rhynchomys soricoides
CCCGAGGGTCAGCAGCCTTACTAAGTTATCTGTGTAGAAAAGAAGAAGCTGTTAAGGCACTTAATGGCTTCTGAGAGAAGTGGAATCACTCTCCTCCAGGGGTGAGCCCTCTGGTAGGTTATTCTCTCCCAGTGATCAGCTCGGAACATGGATATAAGAGTAATACTAAATGGACTCACTAGGTTTTGTGTGTGTATGCACATATGCATTTCTACATATGTCTGCATGTGTGTTTGTGTGTGTATGTGTATCAACTAAAGATGGAGAGGTTGTGAATTTGAGAGTGAATGGGGGGTATGGGAGGGTTCGGGGGGAGGAGAAATGATGTAAATGCAGTATTCATATATGAATTCTTTTTAAAAAAAATAAGTAATTTTAAACATTTAAAAAGAAGCTGTTAAAATTCTGCAATTCAGAAAGCTGATCTTTGGTCCCTGAGTGCTGAGGGAGAGGAGAGACTCAAGAAGCAGCTGGTTGGTAAAGTGGGTCATGAGGCTAAGGAGTGAGCCTAGTGCCTGGCCTGATAGTGGTGCTTGGTTAGCAGAGTGCAAAAGCAAATGCACTTGCACAGGAGGAAGTCTGAACTGGAAGCTACATCACTGGAGTCACGTGATGGCTGTTGGAGCCGGTGATATGGTAAATGTTTGGAGAGGAAACCCCAGAATTGTTCACATTTACTTTAGTATACCTCAAGATACTAGTGGGAAAATGCATCCAGGGCAAGGAAAGGCTTTAACTTCATGTCATTATTTGGTTGTTATCGTTATTGTTTTGTGTGTGTGTGTGTGTATGGTATATATCAGTGTGGGTGTGTGCATATATGCATGCTGGTGTGCATGTTGTGGAAGCCAGAAGTCGACCTTGGGTATCTTCCTTGATTGCTCCCTATCTTACTTTTTTGTGACAGCCTCTCACTGATCCTGGGACATGTCAATCTGACTCCGATGGCTGGCAAATGTGCCACCTGGTCTGCCTGACCCAATTTCCTCAGGGCTGGGGCTACAGATGACTCTACTGACCCTAGCTTTTACATAGGTGGTCTGAGCTCAGGTCCTCATGCATGTGTGGTAGTCTCCTTAACAGCTGACCCATCTTCCCAGCTTCATGTCATCATCTTAATGTGTATTTGATCTTATACCTTCTCCCAGGGTATTCTAAATGAATATGTATAGTTCATTTAATTTCATAGACAGCTACATGTACACTCTGCTCTTTTCTTTGGAATTTATGGGTCAGACTTAGCTATCCCCTTTGCTTTCTGAGCTTCTCCCTTTCTAATGTTTGATCTGGTGATGTTTGTCATCACCTTTGTCAGGAACAGGGGGCGTGTTAGTTTAATTTCTATTGCTGCGATAAATACCATAGCCAAAAGCAACTTGGGGAGGAAATGGTTTATTTAATCTTATACTTCCACATCGTAGACTTTCCTTCATCGAGGAAAGCCAGGACATGAAGTCAAGTAGGAGCAGCGACAGAAACCACCAAGGAATGTTGCTTACTGGCTTGCTCTCCATGGTTTACTTCCTTTTTTCTACAACCTAGGACCACTTGCCCAGGAGTGATAGGGCCCACAGTGGGCTGACCCCTCTTACATTAATCATTAATCAAGTTAACAAAAACTAATCAGCACAGAGAGGGAAAGTTAAAATAGTAAGCAAGAGTGGGTTGTGTGATTGGACCATGAGAGTATGGCAGCTCTGGTTGTCAGGAGTCTGGTATCAGGACCATCGGCGATTAGATATGCAGTCAAGTCTAATAATTGGTGTTTCTGCCTGTAGCTGGCTTCTTGAAGATTTGGGATGTCACAACCTCTGTGGGGGATGATGCCAGGAACCCTGCTCCTCTCCCCATTTTTCTTCCCCTTTTGTCTCTTTCTTTCTCCCTTGGAGGATGGATTCTTGAATAGAATCATTCTTTACAAAGGAAAAAGTATAATTTCGGAACTTTTTTTTAAAAAACAAAGGGATCACCTTTTATTTCTTTTAATCCATTCCTGGGGCACATTTTTTTTGACTGAGTAAAACAAACAGATGGCATAGCATACTGTTAATAGTAATATTCTCTTTTAAAATACTGTTCAAGAAAAGAAATGATACCAGTTGTTTTATGCTTGACTTTTAACTTTAAAGCAATCTTTGATAATATCACCAGGAGAATAGTGTTTGTTTCTTTTGAATAAATTAGTTTCCTTTGTGATTCACTCTGACTAAAGCATTGTGATAAAGGGTAAGATATTTGGAATTATATACAGAAAGGGAAAAATTACCCAATTTTCTGGAGTGTCTGATATGCTATGAACAAGGATTAAAAACCATGAAATGTAAGAAGTGAAAAGTCTGTAATATGTATGTTTATATATAAATACACACACCACACATACACACACCACATGCACACACACCACATGCATATACACCACATGCACACGCACCACATGCACACACACCCCACAACCACACAGTTGTAACAATTTATACTGCCCTTCTGTCCTTGTCTGGTATCTATGTACAGGTCACTGTGATATTTGAAAGACTCTTGTCTCTTAGTATGTAAACTGTATTGCTATGCATAACATATGGCTTAAATTAAAACAAAAAAGATTCCTTCTTTCTGCTTTCTGTCTTGGCAGTATGCCATCCTTCTTTCTCCCCTGTCTTACTCTGTTTCCCCCTCCTTAACTCATTCTCTGGGTTCTAACCTCTTATATAGTGGATTCCTTGGGTGTGTATGTATTTGTCCCATTGGCTCTTATTTACATCTATATAGACAGCACAGAAATAATCTGAACCATTGAAATCCAGAGATGACCCACCAAACCTTTTTGCAGTGTAGCTCTAAGTCTGTTGTTAGAGATACTTACATAGGATGTTATTTTATATTGGTCTGTTTTCCCACTGATCCTTTCTGGAGAAAGTGTTCATAAATTTAAAAATGACTAAAACCAGACAGCAAGAAGGAAGAGAAGCAAGGATCAGTTGGGTGGTTTGTAGGATCAATCTCTCCATCTACATCAGCATAAATTACCAACTATATTGATCCATTCACATTGATGTATGAACTCATTCTGCAAAAAGCCCAAAAGAAATGGAAAATGGAAAATGATCATTTATTAGAACTGATGATTGTCAGCTTTGCTTTGGAACAAAACAAAAGCACAGAGATCTGAATGCCTTCCCTTTCAATATTACATTACTGTAGGCCAACAGACTTGGGTGAACCAGCAAGACTGGATAGCATTGCAAATATCTTGTTCTGTTCAGAAGCTAAAAGCAAGACTGGAATTTTTTTTGAGTCCAGAAACTCATGTATATATTTTACTGTTTTTCATTCATACTTCTACCCAAGTTTGTCCAGAGACCTTCATGCATGGACACGAGATACCTGAGCATATAATTCTCCATTTTACCAGTGGTTATGGCTTCTAGCAACATCTTTCTACCTTTTGTTTACTTATCTTAAAAATATTGTGTATGGTGGGGCAGTAGTAGTCCACACCTTTAATCCTAGCACCCACGAGGCAGAGGCAGGTAGATCTTCGTGAGTTCAAGACCAGCCTGGTCTACAGAGTATCCAGGACAGCCAGGGGTACACAGAGAAATCCTGTCATGAAAACAAAACAAAACAAACCCATTGAATGTGTATGTGTTATGCATAGAAGTGCAGGTGCCTACAGAGGTAGAGGATGGGATCAGGTTCAGCTGGAGTTCCAGCTGGACGAGTGGCCTGATGTGGATGCTGTGAACTGAACCTAGGTCCTTTGTAAGAACAGAGTGTACCCTTAACCACTAAGTCACCTCTCTAGCTCCTCCTTTCCCCTCTGTATCAGTTCCTTCATCAATTCACAATTGATGGTGAAGTTTCTAATAACTTTAAACCTGGTAGCCATTGCTAGTTTCTGTTCCTGTCTCCATATGAGCAGAACCAGCACAGCAGATCAAGGCTATGGTGCTGTTTATCTGTAGTTCTCAAATCACTTTCAACTGTGTGCCCTCAGTCTGGTCTATTAAGCATTTTGAAATGTTTCAGAGCTTGAGGGTCCCACCCCTCATCTTGCAAACTCTTCCCAGGATCTACAGGAAGGAATATTGAGATGCCCATGCTACCCACATCTTGTTACAGGGAGCAAATGTTTGTTGACTCAGTCGAGTGTCTACATGGCCTGTCCAAATCTTTTGGAGAGCACTGGAGATTTCTGGTTGTTCAATAGGATAGTTTAGTTAGTTTTGGTTGAGAAATGAAGTTACAATGGTGTTTCTGCTTTTGATAAAACACCCATTTTCACTCACTCCATAGCAGTGGATGCTTCTGCCACACACTCTCCACTCTGCTTTGTTGTACATGGCTGGGCAGGGAGTGAAATGTGCATCCTATCTGCATTCTGCTCTGCACTCTTCAGAAGGCTGCCTCCAGAGGACTTTCACACCATCTCTGTGTTTATTGGGTGTGGGATATCATTATTCATGGGGAATTGGGTTGAATTGCTATGTGCCAATCCAGTCCCTCAAGCTTGTTAGATGATAGCTGGGGATGGGTTGGTAAGTAATATGTTTTCTTTAGCATATTTACTGTTTCAAACTAAAGCTATATGAGACATATAAGAAAGGAGCAAGAAAGAGCTCAAATAAGCGTGCATGTATACATATTCAGAGCAGTATTCACAGTAGACAAAAGATGTCTGTTCAAGGATGAATAGATAAACGAAATGTGACTGATACATGCAATTATTTAAAAGGGAGGAGATTTGGACACCTGCTACAGCATGGATGAACTTTGAAGACATTATGCTAGGTGAAATAAGCCAGCCCCTAAAGACGCACATGAAATGATTCTTTTTATATGAGGTGCCCAGAATAGTCAAAATCATGGAGGTATGAGACAGAATGATAATTTCTAGGACCTGGTGTCAGAATGGGAACCTACTACTTAGTGGAATATTGAGTTTGGAAAATGAGAGGGGAAAGAGTCGTAGATGGTAGTAAAGACCCAAGAGTACGAATCTACTTATTAAATGTATTAAAATGTATAAAGAAAATGACTACAATGGTAATTTTGTCTAATATATCCTTTACCATGGTTACAAGGAATCAATGGGAGCATGAATATTCAGTACATATCTACCCACTATCACCAGTTAAGAAATTTTGTCAATGATTATAATGTAATGTTTCTTACCCACCACATTGGGTATGTCATGGGAGGAGGTAAGGATGGAGATAGTGAGATAGTTCTGTGCTAGGCGAGATTTCCTAAGCTCTTGTTTATATTAGATAGCTAAAGTAAATATATGACTGGTAGAAAATTAGTAGTTTTTTTTTTTTGAGTCAAGAGCTCAGGTACTCCAGGCTGACCTCAAACTTGGTTTGTAACCAAGGATAACTTTAGACTTCTGATTCTCTTGCATCTATCTTCCAAGTGCTGGGTTTACAGAAGTGCTTTACAATGACCAATTTATGTGGTGCAGGGAAATAAAACTGGGGCTTAATGCATGCTAGACTTGCATTCTTACCATGCCAAAAGAGCTACAGTCCTGTTTCTATGAAATTAATGCTTTTTATGTCCTTTAAAATTAGTGTTTTGAGGAGGTTAGGGAGATGGCTTAGTTGATAAAGTGCTTGCCATGCAGGCATGAGGACTTGAGTTATCCCCAGCCCTTAGATAAAAGCCAGGCTCACCAGTCCCAATGGATACATCTACAGAACAACTCCTGTACCGAAAGCTCATGGAATGTTGAGGAAGAGGGAGGCCAAAGGATCATAAGAGCTAAAGGATCGGGCAGTATGCTGAAAGACTACATCTCCTAGTAATGTCAGAAGCTACCACCATAAAGTCTCACCAACATGACTGTCCAAATGTGACTGAACAAAGACAATACCAGTAGACATGTAAAAATGGACAGGGTAAGATCACAAGACCTCAACTCTACACAGAGAGCTACAGACAAGTGAGATATGCTCAGAGCAGGAGAAATAGTCTCCCGCAGGGAAGACTGCATCAGTTGGTTATCCAATGCCAAATGGTCAGCCCTGAAAAGATAGACATATAAGTAATATCATACAGACTGAGCAGGTTATATTTGGGAATATATATGTATATACATATACATATATGCATGTAATAACAGTTAATTTTCATTAGAGGCCATGAATTTGAAAGAGAGCAAAGAGGGGGGTCTCTGGGAGGAAAGGGGAGGGAGCATGTTCTCATTATACTCTAAAAAAGCATATGGGCAGCACACATTGTAGTTACTGGGTTTAGAAAAAGAAAGAGAACATAAAGTTGTCTGAGTAGGGAAGAGGAGGATCTGGGAGGAGCTAGGGGAGGGAGTGAAGAAGATCAAAATACATTGAAGGAAATTCTCAAAGAACAAATAAAAAGTAAGAAACAAGAAACTGGGCTCCACTTCTCTGACCTCAGTACTGGTGGTCTACTCCCTTCCTCCTTTCATTTCAGCTAGGGACCCTAGCTCATGAGCTGCTGCTGCTCACATGCAGGGCAGTCTACTGTCCCTCCTCACGTAGACTTCTCTAGAAACACCATCACAGACACAGACCAGAGATGAGTTTCCATAGAGTATCCTGTCAAATTGACAAAGCTTGATCATCACACCCCTTTGGGTCTAGGCTCTGGACTGCTACATTTACTTGCAAGGAAGTTCTCTTAGGATCCGATTCTTGAGAATCTAGGATTTAAGAAGTAAGGGTGCTGAGCAGCATGGCAAGCTGAAGAGAGCTTTGGACACTGGGTCTGGGCCATTCCTTGCTGTTGGGGGTGGGGGGTGGGGTGGGATGAGGACAGATGTTTGATAGGGATGTCATGTCTAAGCTGATGATGATTCAGTCTTAGCAATGCTTCTTGTTCTTCCTGTTAAAAATATCAAAAACAAATAAATAAAAATCTTAGTCTCTAATTTAGACCCTTTTTATGTGTTATAGATCAGGCAAGCAAACCTGGCCTGATGTGACAAAATCTCCCCCACCCCCGTTTTTTAATAAATAAAGTTCTATTGGACTTAGCCCTAGCCAGTCATTGGTATAGTATGTACAACTTCTTGCACTATGACAGCAGTTATGTCGCTTGGTCCACAGAGCCTCAAGCAATCTCTGGCCCTTTACAAATCACATTTGCCAACCTCTCTGTTAGAAAAACTCAATTCCTGCCTTCCAGAAAGTTTGCTTTTGCAAAAAAAAAAAAAAAATAGAGAAAGATGTATACTCATGTGTAATATAGAGACAACTCTATAATCTGACCTGTTGAAGTAAAGACATTTAACTGTTTAAAAACTATTTAAGTGCTGCCCCAAAATAGTATTGTTGTAGAGATAATTGTACATTTATTTTTGTCCCTTCTATGTTTTTCTCTGCTGTTCCTTTTTACTGTTCCACGAAGGAATCTTCACTGCTTTTTCTAGCCTTAAGACTTCTAGATTGACACTTCCTAGATGCACAAATTCTAAATTTACACTCTTCATGACACTCGGTTCCCTCCTTCTGAGGGGTAAAGGTACAGATCAGTTGGGAAAAATGAAAAGTCTGAATGTGCATTACCATTTTCTGAAGCACACCTTTGGGTCTTTCCTGTACTTATAAGGAAACAGGAGTTGTTTAAAGACAGAGGCAAAGTCTGTTTGCTTTGAACAAATAGGTGGGTGGTATGTACATTACTACGAACATGCTGGGGAAACGGCTGCTTAGAACCCTTCACTGCAAAGGAGATTCGAGAGGATGATAGGAAAGCAGAAAGGGGGGATTAACTGGGGAAGAAAGGGAACCAGCTGAAGATGGGAGGGGGATGAGGACAAAACATAATGACCCATGGGGGGTGGAGATGGTATGGAGAAACCTATTCCTTTGTATGTTAATCTAAAAACTTAATGAAAAACCTCTTCATTCACAGCCAGCCCTTTTCTTTCACCTTCAAGGCTCATTCAGTTGCTTTGAAACCCTCCCTGTTCTTTGTGTATCACTCCAGAGGGGCCTTGGAGGAAACCTATTTGCAGCCCTACAGGAAACCTCAAGTTCTGCATGGTTTTGTTACTCTGACCAGCATAACCAGATGCTCCGTCCAACAGCTTTGGTGCTTTGTCGCTTACTCTACACTGTTATTTTCCTTCTCTTTGAGTTTGCATATTTTCTTTTAGACTCATCCTCAATGTTCTTAGGTAGACCCAGTATAAAGAATAATCTCCAACCCCTTCCCTAGTCATACATACTTCCTGGTTCCCGATCATCTCTATCAGCTGCTCTCTGTCTCTGCAGAGTTCCATTGATATAAGCTCTAAAAAGCTGTGAGTATCCAGTCAGGAAACGTGTTAATTGCATATGAGACAGGCTGATTCAGTACACCGTAGCATACACATTGATATCTTTTTGTTTTTGTTTAAGAACAAGGTCTTATGCCGAGTGATCCTCCTTCTTTATCTTCTTGTGTGCCAAGAAACATGCCAGTGTTTTGTTTTGTTTTTAGGCACAGATGGGGGAATCCTACTGTTCATTTCTTAATTATAATCTTTTTATTAGATTAGGTAGAATCTTAAAAGTCTTTTTGTATTGGTCCACTTAGATTTATACCATTTCTTTAATACTCTATGTAGTATACCTATGATTTAACTAATCGGTCCCCTAATAGGAGGACATTTAGGATGTTTCTGATTTTTCACTGTTTTGAATAATTCAGCAGTAAACATTTTGCACAGATCCATCTATATCTGTGGTGGTTAGTTTTTTGTCAACTAGCTACAAATTATCGTCACTTGGGAGGAAGGAACCTCAATTGAAGAATTGAGGCTATCAGATTGGCCTGTGGGCATGTCTGTGGGACATTTCTTTGATTAATGATTGATGTAGGAGAGCCCAGCCCACCTAGAGGGGTGCTACTTTTGGGTCCTGGGGTGTATAAGACAGCAAGCTGAGCGAGCCAGTGAGTGTTGCTCCTCCATGGCCACTACTTCAGTTCCTGCCTCCAGGTTCCTGTCTTTACTTTACTTGATGATGGACTCATAAGATGTAATAAACCCCTTTCTCTGAAAATTGCTTTTGGTCAGTGTTTTATCACTGCAACAGAAAACAAAGACATTATTTTAAGCGAGTTATCTAGAATATAACTTCTTAAAAGTGGAATTATAATTTTTAGGTTTTTTTCCTGAAAGAAGTAGGCCTTTGATCTCTGCTGAACTTGATGCCCCTAAAACCCTTTACCCTCTAGTGATACCATAGAGATAAGGCCTTGGTGGCAGTCAGACAGTTCCTCCAGCAAGTCCTGCTGTAAATATTGGAATAAGCTTCCTTTCCTTTGTGGATGATGTATATCTTCACTATCTGACAGGCAGCAGGGATCCCCATGCAGAGAATGACAATCCTGCTAAACAAGGCCAAGAGCCACAGGTTTGTGAATTGCTACAGGTATACAGAATCCCCGATATCTCTTTGTCCCCAAAGGAGTGGCAAGCATATAGTTTTTTCTAGAATTTCAGTAGATAGGAAAGGGAATGATGGGTCAAGCATGGGGGCAGTGGCAATTGTCAGCATGAAAATTAGCTGTTTTGGTCTCCTTGGAAGAAGGGAACATGGCCATTGTGCTTGGCTTTGACAAAAAGTGCCATATGACAGAGTTATTCCTCATTAGCTACTGACCTGAGTAAAAAGAAGACACTTGACAAGTGGCCTCATGAACACTGTGCCCACAAGGCTATTTTAGATCATGATTCGTGAGGTCACCTGAAGTGATTCTTTGGTTGTAGTGTGCATCTCCCTGACCTATGAGACATTCCATAGGAGTGTTCATTCCAGTTGGAGTGAACAGACTCCAACTGTTATGTTTACTCCTTTATTTGATAAAAATATTCTTCTTTTGGGTTTCCTTGGAAACCACAATTTTGAAAGCAGGAATTAAAGATTCTTCACCAGTAAAACCTATAGACTCTCTCATAAAGGTGATGTTTATAAATTAATTGAATCTATAAGATTGCAAAGGAAACCAACCACATCAATGTAGTTCTCCAAATATTGCAGAAACATATGTAATGAGTTCTCTTTGTTGATGTGTTAAAAAGCAAGATCTAGAAGGGATCATGTATGTAAATGAAGTAGAGGTGAGTGTAAATGACATTTCAAGAGAACTGCAGTTATGGACTGAAAATCCTGTGATGAAAAAGAAAGAAAGAAACGTTCACAGGTGCTGCCAATCTCCATGTAGTATGTTGCCTTTGTTTATGGGGATAATAAAAAGCCTCACTTTAGCTAGAGGATGGTACCATTTTTTCTTCCCGTCTAAGTTTATTCATGTATTAGTGCTAAGGATGGTAGTGGACATTCTGTGCAAGTGCCCCATCACTGAGCTGCATTCTAAGCCTCTATACAAATTTCAGATTTCACTGAATCATTTGTAAGAAAATGCAATTACATTTATTCATGTATGTCCTGATAGTATGCTGAGCCAGTACACCTACATAAAGGTCAGCAGTTAACTTGAGGGAGTAAGTCCTCTGTTTTTCTATCACATACTTCCTGGGGTTAGAACTCAGGCCCTCCAGCTTGGCAGTAAGCACCTTTACCTATTGAGCCATCTCTTTGGAGACAGATCCCCTTGTTTCTGTTCAGAGACAGAAATTAAGGGTCACTGTTTATATGGACCTCTTAGATCCCAAGGAACGAGTTGTGTAGCTTTAAGCTTCTATTGATTTCAAAAACTTCATCAGCACCCAGGTCTCCCTCATTCTCTGGACCCTACTTCTTTGTTCTGATAGGGATGAGAAGGGAATCCATGTTAAAAATGAGTCAGCTTTAAAAAAACAAACATTGTCACTACTCGTGGCAGAGATCTTCCTTTCCTCCAAGAGATGCTTATGTGGGACTTTCTGTCATCCTCTCAGTCATCTTCCTACCACAGTGCCATTTGTTGGTACTTTAAAAACCGGGACATTCTCGATTTGATTATGATGTTTTCCTCTCAGCTTCTCTAAGACTCAGAAAGAGATATTGATCTCAGATGAGAGTCTCTGGGATTTTTCTAGATGCCTTTCACAATTTTTTAAATGTTCATCTTTTCTATTGTCTCCTCCTCTGTGCCTCCCTCTTCCTCCTTCTCCTCCTCCATTTTTTTTTTTTACCATAAATGTTTGGTGTCTGAGAGATCCATTTGTCAGCAGCAAAGATTGAAAACACCTTGAAAATATGTTGGAGGGCAGAGTGTTGGGGAGAAGAGAGAGGTCTTGCTTATGCCCAACAAATAACCTATATTTAAAATCTTTCCTCAGTTTTTCCTTTAAAATTCTGTATTCTCATTTTGCTTGAATGACTCTGCATGGAGTATTTAAAAGTAGATCAAACAGAACTCTATAAATATGTTGAGTTCTTTTGGGCATTTTGCCCAAATCAGCCTTGCTAAAGCAGAGAAGAGCAAAGTGCTTTAATATGTTGGATTTTCTTCCCTGCAAAAATCCAGAATTCTTCTCCCAAAGACTAGCTGCCTAGGCTGAGGAAGCTTTGGTGAGGTAACCTCTTGAGTGGGAGGTGCATTGAAAGGCTAAAGCCAAGGTCTGAGAGTAGCTCAAGGCAAGCAACAGAACTGGTGTGCTTAGAGATCTCGCTGATTATATTTTTTCAGTATGATGCTTTTATGTCTCTCTGATGGGGCAAAAAAGGCTGGTGAAAAGAAAATTGGTTGAGCTGGTACAGGTAATTTAACAAAGCTGCTTTCTTCTAGATTTATGAATGTAAAACCAAATGTTACAAAGGATGGAGTCAAGTAAAAGGAAGCCCTCCTGTAAAGTAGGTCTCTGCCTATCACGCCCATATTGTACACAAGGAAACTGATGCCAAGAGCCTGCAGTAGTTGCACGTGGGAGCCCTCTGGCTTTGTGTATCTTCTATCTTTTGAGCTGCAGGTGTGTTTGACATGACCATGATGCTTCCAGTGTGAACTATGTATCTATGAGCAGGAAAATCACAGCTCATATTGGCCTTTCACAGTATTTTACACACTTGTGGAAGACGTTTCATGAGTTTGTCATGTCCATGACACCAGAATTATAGATGTGGCTTTTAAGTATCAGCATGTAGCATGGTGTAGTCTGTAGTTCCTGGAATGGGGAGCCAGAAGGATCAGGAGTTCAAGATCACCTTTAACAGCATAGCAAGTTCCAGATCAGAAGGACTGGGCTGTGTCAAACCCTGCCTTAAAAGCAAATAAACATTAAAAAAGTATTTAAACAAACAAAAACCAGGACAGATCAAGCAAAATTGTTAACACTGAAAATATACATATGCAAATTCACTTTTCAGAAAGTCAGTTCAAGGAGATTGGTTTTTTTTATTATTTTTTTTATTTTTTTTAATTTTTCCTACTTTATTTACATTTCAAATGTTTCCCCCTTTCCAGATCTCCCCTTTGGAAACCCCCTATCCCCTCCCCCTGCCACTATGGAGGTATTCTCCTACCCACCCGCACACCCACTCTTGTCTTTCCTCCTTGGCATTCTCCTCTACTGGGGGATCTAACACTCTCAGGCCCAAGGGCCTCTGCTCCCCCTGATGGATAACAAGGCCCTCCTCTGCCGCATTTGTGGCCAGCACCATGGGTCCCTCCATATGTATTCTTTGGTTGGTGATCCAGTCTCTGGGAGCATCAAGAGGTCAGGCCAGTTGCCACTGTTGCTCCCTCCCTGGAAAGGCAAACTCCCTCAGCTCCTTCAGTCCCTTCTCCAAGTCCTCCATCTGGGACCTCATGATGGTATACTTAAGTGACCCGAAAAACTCCACCAGAGATCTGCTACAGCTGATAAGCAACTTCACCAAAGTGGCTGGATACAAAATTAACTCAAGCAAATCAGTAGCCTTCCTATACTCGAAGGATAAACAGGCTGAGAAAGAAATTAGGGAAATAACACCCTTCACAATAGTCACAAACAATATAAAATATCTTGGTGTGACTCTAACCAAACAAGTGAAAGATCTATATGACAAGAACTTCAAGTCTCTGAAGAAAGAAATTGAAGAAGACCTCAGAAGATGGAAAGATCTCCCATGCTCATGGATTGGCAGGATAAACATAGTTAAAATGGCCATCCTGCCGAAAGCAATCTACAGATTCAATGCAATCCCCATCAAAATCCCAACTCAATTCTTCATAGACTTAGAAAGAGCAATTCTCAAATCCATATGGAATAACAAAAAACCCAGGATAGCAAAAACTATCCTCAACAATAAGAGATTGTTCCTATTGATATTCTTCTGACAACTCACTTTTTTCAAGCCAATTGTTTTTAGGAGGCACATATGGTGTCTCATGTAGCCTAGGCTAGCCTTGAACTTGAGATAGAGTGAAAGAAGACTTCCTGCTTCCACATTCTGAGTGCTAGGATTACAGATGTGTACCACCATAGCCCTTTTTATGTGATGGTAGGGCTTCATGCATGGTAGGCAAGCACTGTACCAACTAAGTTATATCCACAGCACCTAATCAGCCAGACCGTCTCCAGTGGTATTGTTAAACAGGGTATCCCAATCTGTAATTTCTAGGGCTGGGGAGGGACTAGATCCTGCAGTTGTGTTCTTCCTCCTTTTCTAGATACACAGTACCTGGGCCCACGTACTGAGTTATGAGTGGGTATTTGTGAAGAAGTAGAATCATCATTGCCATAATAAGACATGTGTGGGAGTTTGGTAAATGAGTCAAATTTATTGAAAAAGGTGAGCACAAAAAAGCCAAGAGGTGTCATATTGAAAGGGTGCAGATAAACTGATGATAAACTGATGCTTTCAAATAAGGAAAATAAAATGGAGCAAGAACAAAGCAGAGGTGGTTAGGGAAACCCAGATAAGTGTCCTCATGTTGTGTTCAAGTTTTCTCTCTTCTCTCTTTTCTTCCATTTTGTCTTAGGATTTCCATTGCTGTGAAGAGACGCCATGACCATGGCAACCCTTATAAGGGAAAGTATTGAATTGGGGCTATCTTACAGTTACTGATGTTTAGTCCATTATCATCATGACAGCACACAGGCAGACATGGTGCTGGAGAAGGAGCTGAGAGTTCTACGCCAGGATCCGCAGGGCACAGGAAGAGACACTGGGCCTGGCTGGAGCATTTGAAACCTCAAAGGCCTCCCTCTAGTGACACACTTCCTCCAGCAAGGCAACACCTCCTAATCCTTCTCAAGTAATGCCACTTCCAGATGATGAAGCATTCATATAAATAAGCCTATGGGGCCCATTCTTATTCAAACCACCACAACTTTCTCTCTCTCTCTCTCTCTCTCTCTCTCTCTCTCTCTCTCTTCTTCCTCTCCTTCTCTTTTCTCTTCCCTGTCTTTCCCTCCCCCTTCCCTTCCTCCTCACTCCCTTCTTTGTCTCCCTTCTCTCTCCCTACCCCCTCTCCCTGTCCCACCCCTTCTCTCCCACCCTCTTTCACCTCCCTCTCTTTCTTCTCTCCTCCACCTCTCCTTTCTCCTCTCTCTTCCCCCTTTCCGCCTCCCTCTCCTCTATGCCTCTTCCCCCCTACACCATCTCTGTTATTATAAGAATATGAGTGAGTAAGCAGTCTCAGAAGATAGACAGGGATTCTCCCTGTCCTGTTTAGGGATGGCCTGGCCAAGTAGATGGGGAGGAGTCAGGCCAGGGAAAGCAATCTTGGATTGGTCCTAATGGAATCTTGTTGTCTCCTTAGGACACTATTAGCAGTATTGGAATACTGACTAGTATGAACCATTACAGATGGTTGTGAGCCACCATGTGGTTGCTAGGAATTGAACTCAGGACCTCTGGAAGAGCAGTCAGTGCTCTTAACTGCTGAGCCATCTCTCCAGCCTCTCCTGTTTTCTTAATGGGTTTCTTGTCACAGGGTGGCCAGTACCCTCTTGTCATTCAGTCCATGAAATAAATGCATCTTTTTGTCTGATTCAGTTAGTACTTATTTACTTGTGAAATAAGAACTTGCCATTAATGTAATTTAAGCATGTTAAGCATCTATGAAGATGAGCTTCACAGAACAAGGTAATTATTTTAGCAGATAGCTGATGTTGTTTGAAATGAAACCTATTTCAGCATATTATATGTTCTTTGTAAAATCAAATTGATATGCCAGTGCACTTAAATGAATCTTTATGCCCCCCTCCTAACTGCTATCATTACTTTGGTTGTGTTGCTTTCCACATCATTTTCTGTGCTTACACAAACGTGTCAGTATACATATACATTCTTTTTTTCATAAATTTATTTTTACTCACATTACATCCCTCTCACTGCCCCCTCCTCAGTCACTTCCTCCCAGAATTTTCCCCCCACCCCTCTCCTCTGAGTGGGTGAGGTGCCCACTGGGTATACCCCCTACCCTGGCCCATCAAGTCTCAGTGAGGCTAGATGCATCCTTTCCCACTGAGGCTAGACAAGGCAGCCCAGTTAGAAGAACATATCCCACATATAGGCAACGGCCCTTAGGATAGTCCCCACTCCAATTGTTCGGGACCCATATGAAGGCCAGGCTGCACACCTGCTGCATATGTGTGTAGAGGCCTAGGTTCAGCCTGTGTATGTTCTTTGGTTGGTGGCTCAGTCTATGAGAGCCCCAAAGGTACAGCTTTGTTGACTCTGTTGGTCTTCCTGTGGAGTTCCTAACCTCTTTGGGGTGGCAATCCTTCCTCCTGTTCTTTTATAAGAATGCCCAAGCTCCATCCACTGTTTGTCTGTGAGTCTTTGTATATGTGCTCTTTCACTCATGGGATTGTATTAGGTCATCACAGATTGATGGCTGAATGGATAAATTTATCTGTCAATAAACATTTGTTGAGTTCATATTCCATGTTATAACCTAGGTAATCAGGCATAAGTAAGATAGTGTGATATCTGGTCACATGATATTTGGTCTTTTGATAGTTATGGACACATTTCACATCATTATTTATGGGATGCTTTGTATTTAATATGCCATGATTTATTCAGGCCCTCCCCTCCTAGTGGACATTTAGAATGCTTTACATGTAGATCTCTGAGCTATTAGAAGCATTGCTGCCCCAAACCTTCTTAGACATGTGTTCTGGCAATCTAAAATAAATGTGTTCTGTCTTTTGGAGGACCTAGGCATGATTTCTTGCTTATAGAAATCTCTGTTCTACTGTTTAGTATGAATAATTGAAAGTGGACTGTAAATTTGTAAGAGGAAACAGAAATAGATTATTATATAAGTTTGTGGAGGTTTTGTGCTACATGGCTGGTGGAGAATGAGGGACCTCTCACACAATGACTACACTACAGTGTCTGCCCTGTTTCCATCCCCATAGTGTCAACAGTTGAAGATGCCACTTACATTCTTTCCTTTTCTTTTAAACAGGATGTTACTAAGCAGCCCTGGCTGGCTTGGAAGTAACAGTGTAGACCAAGCTGACCTTTAGCTTGCAGCACCCCTATCTGTCTCCAAACTGCTAGGATTAGAGGTGTGTGCTGCTGTGTTCAGGGGATGCCATCGTGTTTTAGGCAGACATGTAGTGGGCTTCCTGTTTAGTACCACAACGAAGCATTATCTCTCCTTTTCTCCACCATTCCTGTCCTGGTGCTTCTTGGACTGTCTGGGAATTTGCCTTCACAAAACCATGACCCATAGGTAATATGCGCTGTAAGTATTCATTAGTTAAATGATCTATCTGTTCATTTGTCAGACACACTCTGGACTATATGCTGAGGATAAAGGATAAGTAAGAGGGGCCCATTAGCTCCAAAGGAGGCAGTATATTTCATCAACTGATGATGGCACTATGGACATCTACATTCTTGACTGTATTAGCCTTTCTTGCCTGGTATAGTATTTCTTCCACTGTATTTTAATGCTTTATGTCTGCACTTCCCTCCTCTTGAGCCATTCAACTGATTTTGGGCTATCTCTCCAAAGCCTTTCCCACATCTCTGATACTAGCTACCTTCTTCTGAATTGTTTCCCTTATTGCCTCATATTCCATGCTTCCCTATCCAGGGATTTTTCTCTTAATTTTCATGGTCCCCACCGAGATTCTGTCTTATTCTTCCTTCTTAACTGTATCTTGGGTTGATGCCTAACTCACATGCCTTAGATAAGTTAAATAGTCTTTCACTGCTTGTCCCCAAACACCCCGAGCTTCATAGGGTTGGTATGAGGAATTTAACATCACATAGGAGATGTTAGATGCTCATCTCCTTCATAGCCAGCACAATGAAGTCGGTTTTCCTTATGTAATGATTGGCTCTGTCTGTCTCCTTTATTACCTTCTATAGTTCAAAGGCACTAAGAAATGAATCCCCCTGGCTTTTACATTTTTCTCTTGGGACAAAGTGAGGACTAATATAGCTTCACTGTTTTCTTCACAACCATTGTCTTTGAAGTAGCAGGCAAATGGATTTCCTGGTTTCTGCCACACAAAGCTGTTGATTGTTTATACCCCTTGGAGAACAAAGCAGGCTCAACTCTGGGGACTACACGGTGCTGGCAGTGATGATTACACACTCCATATTTCCCTTGCAACAGTCCAGTTGCAGCCAAGAGGGCTTTACAAAGAAAGACCTAGGTGGTCCCTTTTGTTCTGGAGTCCGCTTGCTGCCTTCTAAAGTGCCCTTCTCTTGCTCTGGGATGTACCACATTCAAACAGTCTGATAAGTGGCAGTATTTCTAGTAGAAGGCATGGTGCAGAGTCCACACTTTTCCCCTTTCATCTGGAATTCACTTGATGTCTAAAGTGCCATGTTTAGTTTATATTGCTTTTCCATCCTGTGATTAAGAAGTCTGCCTTCTTAAAAAAAAAAAAAGTCTGTCTTCTTATATAGAAGCTCTCAGCTTAAGGGCAGCTTCTTCAAAAAGCTTACATGCTGCTCACTAACTTGGGGAGTTAATGGAACCTCCAGTCCCCAGATTATCAGCTTGTGTCTGATAATGCTTCATGCCAGAAAAATTTTCTTCATCCTCTTATTCCCAAGAGTACATCTTCAGAGCTCAGAACTACTTAGTGCAACTGTACCAAAGGCCTGTGAAAGAAAACCACCATGGCAGCATTCACCTGGGTTATATGTTAGGATAATACTGCCAAGTATTTAGTCATATGACTTCTCTTCCTTTTTGGAGAAGACGCTCAACATGGCACCACAGTAACATAGTAATAATGCAAAAAGTCCCATTTGGTTTGATGTTCTTTGAACAGTACATCTATCTAAATGTCTGTCCACATTGGCTGCATTCAGGGAGCTTCCAAAAATTCAGATGCCCAGTCTATATTTTAGACAGTTGGTATCTGAATTGCAAGAGGTGGGGTCCCAGCATTGCTATTTTTTTCTCTTTTTTTCCCTCAAAAATTTGTTCATACAAATTTCAAATTACAGAAAAGCTAACAACATTGATATACTCACCTAGATAATCCAATTGTCACTCCCTTTTGCTTTTTCTTAAATAAATTCAGAGTAAGTTACAAACATCAGGTCACTATCCCTAAATACTTCAGCATATATTTGTGAAAAATCAAAGACTGTGCTGTATAACTGCAATAGAATTAACACACTCAGAAAAAGTAACATTAATGTAACATGATTATTTAGAATTAGCCCAGACTCAGTTTTCCCCAATACTCCCCACAATGCCCTAATGTTATAAGCTTTAAAAACACCAGGAACCAAATTAGGGACCATGCATTATAGTTGGCATAAATCATAAGTATTTTATAATTTTACATATAATGTTTATGTGTATTTATGGGGTACCCAGGTTTTTTGTTTGTTTTGTTTTTTGTCTTTGTTCTGTTTTCTTTTAGAATGGACTTTTCCCCTCATATATTCTGGTAATGGTTTCCCCTCTACTTCTCCAAGTTCCTCCCCACCTCTCTTCCCATCTGGATCCTCACCCTTTCTGTTTCTCATGAGAAAACAAACAGGCATCTAAGGGATAATAATATAAAACAAAAACAAACTAATTGGAATAGAGCATGACACCAAACAAGAAAAAGACAAAAAAAAAAATACATATCTCACCACATACACACACACTCAGAGAGAGCTGTACATACAGGAATCCAATTTGTGGGAAATCAGATTTGTTTGTTTTGTGTTTTGAGAGTAGAGTAGTTTCTTACCCTTCAGAAATATTTTGTGACACAGACTTTAATAAAAAGAAACAGTCAGGATAGTTTTTGTAGACTGTACTTCCTTACTTTGGTTTCCTGATCGAAGCCAGTGTTTGTGCACAGTATTCTGTAATTGCAGCTGGTCAGGAGTCATGTCAGCTTGCTTCTTGATTGGTGCAGCAATCCTGTATTTCTTTTATGATTAATGGTAATTTGAAGGAGATACCTGGAGGTTCTGTAGATACCCCAGTCCTCAGTAAGATTCACCCAGTGGTTTCAGGAGACATTGATTCTTGCCAGAATCATTTCTGTGATATCTACGAAATGGAGATTGTGTGTGTTTGCATTTCTTTATATTATTAGTCAATATTCTTTTGGTACAGAAAGAGCTTTTGTTTCTCACCCCTTAACTCTCTAGACTTATCTGCCTGCCTATCTATCTTGTCACCTGTTGGAACATATCAGACAAATTATAATACCACTCCTCAGTACATGATCTCTTGGTCCCTCGGGTGCCACAGAAAGGCCTGCAAAACTGATGCTTGTGGTCTTTCATAAATTTTGATGCATCTGATATTTTCTTTTTGCCAACACTGAATGAAAACATTTTCTGTGGAGATCTAGTTCCTCCAGGGACTGCCATTTAGGAAGGCATCAGTAGTTTCCTGAAAGGTCCCAAAGAGACATCAGTGTGTAGCCAAGACTGAGAATCAATGGGTTCACATCCTCCAAGGAGTGACTGCCTGTTCCTGTGAGATGTTTTTCTATTGCCTATAATTTGTGGTACTGAGTTGCTACCTTGGGTTTTGATTTTTGTAAGCATTATCATGTGGAGAAACAGCAAGTTTCAGGCCCTTCCACAGAAATTATGTTCAGTAGGTCTGCCATGTACTTTAAGATCCTGGTACATATGGTTCCCAGAACAATCTAGGAAAAATGCCTGAAGTAACCCTGGAAATGGGGAATTGGGGACTTCTAATTTTTCTCTTTGACTTTAACAGTGCTTTCTCTTTTATAATTTGGTTACTAAGTAGCTCTGTCTTTCTTTGTCTCTCTGTGTGTGTCTCTGTCTCTCTTTCTTTTTCTGGGATTACAGGCATATGTTAATGTATCACCACACCAAGGCTGTTTGCATCCTAAGCAAGCATAACTAACAGAACTACATCCTCAGTACCCAAATATCAAATACTTTAAGCCTTTATGGCTTACTGCTGTTGGGAAAGATGTGGACTGTAAAAAAGTAGATTTTGTGAGTGTCAGATGTCGTCAGTTGACCCAAAGACTTTCTGTTCATGATGTTACTTGGTGTGTGTGTGTGTGTGTGTGTGTGTGTGTGTGTGTGTGTGCGCGCGCGCGCGTCTGTATTTGGTCTAGTGAAAGTTTCACATGCCATAAGACTGTAGGATGAAAGGTCTAAGACATCAGTCATGGTGTGGTTTCTAATTTCAGCACCTTATTATCTAATTTCAGCATCTTAGAGAAGGGGAGTATACTGTAATGCTTCCCTGTATAACTGGTACATTTCTCTTATGTTGGATCCTGTAGGTCCCAGTTACTAGTAGCTGCTGGAAAGTTTTGTGATTTGAGTCTTTTCACTTTCTGGTTTTAACTTTTAGCCATGTACTATGCTAACTCATTCAGTTGTTTATTATTATTATTATTATTATTATTATTATTATTATTATTATTATT
>JADRCH010007527.1:1750432-1886404 GCA_019843965.1 Rhynchomys soricoides
TTATTATTATTATTATTATTATTATTATTATTATTATTATTATTATTATTATGTGGTGTGTGTGTATAGCTTTGTAGAGTCAGTTTCCCCTTCTACCTATATGTGGATTCTGAGGATCAAAATACTTTTACCCACTGGACCATTTCTCTGACCCCTATACATGATTCTTTCTGAAGCTTCAGCACAGAGCTGAGATTTATTTTAAGAACAGCCAGCTGGATGGGCAGTAGCATCTTTAGAATTGTGTCACCAGGTTTGAATACAAAGCTTTCTACTTATAAGCTCTAAAACCTCTGGTGAGTTAATTGATTGCTACGTCTTCCTCAAATTTATTGTTTATAAAAAGAGAGCCAGTAATCTACCTAGAGATCAATCTAGAAACGAAATGGCACAATACAGGTAATGTACCCAATAGTCTTAAGCATTGAGTATAAGTGCTCAATATATGTTAGCTAATGTTATTTTGTTAACCAAGTTTGTTAGGAATGGAATGCGGCTGTTAGTTCTAGTGAGAAACTTAAGGTTGTGCCTGCTTTGCTATATGTCTGTGCTCATGTTCTTGCATATGGGCACATATTCATGCATATGTATTTTAGAGCCAACATGCTATCAGGATATTAAGTAGAGATGTAGCAAATATGCATTGGGATGTTTTCCTTGTTTTTACTTTTGGGTAAGCAATGTATGTATACACACTTGCATGTGCATTATGTCCTTTTCTTTTTCAATTATGCATGAGATGTTAAAGTGGCCTTGCCTTAGAAACACAGAAGTGACCTAACAGTTGTGGTGGTGTTGCCACAGAGAAGGGAAAACACATATGCTCCTCTTTCCAGTTTGTCTAGCATAGATGCATATTGTTGGTCATGCTTAGTGTGTGTGTCACAAGTTGGTCTGAGCAGGAAGATGGTGGCTGAAAATAAGAGATTCCAAATCCCAGTTGTGGGCAAGTCATGTTTGTTTTCAATCTTCAGGGGAAAAACCCCCAAAAGGAAGTGTCACTGTACTAGCATTTCAAGGAAGACCATGATTCACTAGTAAATATCAGTGAACTAGTAGGGCAAGAAAAAATGGTAAGAGACACCCTGAAACTTTTTACGTTATAGTAGGCGAATGCAGTTGAAATAGGATTTCTCCCAAGTTTGTGCTCCTCCTCATACCCAAACTGGGTTATGAAGCCAACACTCAAGGTCAGGTCAATGATGTGCAGAGCTGAGGTCCAGAAAAACAGGAGGCTTACGGTCTGGGAACTTTCTAATGAAAGGCAGAGTGAAGAGTTGGTGCAGTGTCACAATATTACAGGAAGCAGTGGCTACAGATTGCAGAGAATTTGGGACTAGTGAATTGATTTGCTTCATCTGGGACTGGAGAGAGAGACCTCTGAACACAAGCAAGGAAAATACTGCCACTTACTAGCTTAGCGATTCTGAGTAAGTCACTCGTTTTTTCCTCCTTTGCTCAATCCCAAGAGTTGCTCATCCCAACTCTTTTATTTATAACGCATGTGGTTGAGATACAGTGATATGGGCATCAGGAAGTGTGATGGCCCATGCCCGTAATCCCAGCACTTGGAAGGAAAAGCCAGGAGGGTCATAGATTTGAGGCTAGTCTGGACTACCTTGGGAGACCCTGGCTCAAGGAACCAAAGAAATTCCTCAGAGGAAGAGATGGTCTTGAGCTAGCCTCTTGTAGAGAAAATTAGACTTTGTGCATAGGTTCAAGTCAGGTCACCTTTAGCACCAGCTGCCTCTGAATCTTTCATTTTATCCTCTAGGGCTTTTCTTGGTATGTTGGCAGTGTACATTATAAGATTTTATGGCACCAGTTAAGTAACCTCTGAACCATTTAAGAAATATTGTCTAGCTTGATAGAGAGAAATTAGTGAATGCATCATTCCTTTGGTACCATGTAAGCTTTTATGGTCTCCAATGCACAGATTTAGATGAGGTGAAGTCAGATGAGTCTGTTCCAGGTCCTAAATCTGTTGGAATAATCTGTTCCCTAAAAAATATCACTTTGTTTTACAGTGTTAGGCTAGGTGCTATGTTTTAAATTCTCAAAAACATTTATTCATGTGGTTTTGTGTGTGTGTGTGTGTGTGTGTGTGTGTGTGTGTGTGTGTGCATGCGCGCATGCACGCAGGTGTTTGAGCAGGCCAGAAGAAGGTATTGGGTCTTATACTATGATTTTCATTTGATAATCTTTGTCTCCTGGCAGTTATATCATCCACCCATGCAGGACTATTCTTTTCAAAAATGTTATATTTTGAAACTTGTTCATTAACTAATGAATTTCCATGAGGCTTTTTCATAGATTCTTAGTTTTGACTAAACCACCCAGTCCTGTTGCTCTCTCCTGTTCCTCCTCCCCATCTCTAATCAGCCCTTTAACCCTCTGTATCTCTTATTTCCCTAGTCTTCTCTTATTTCCCATGTATTTTACTATCCTTTCATTCATGTTAAAAGTTGGATTTTGAGTACCTATGATACTGGCTTCATTTGGGGTAGCCTCCCCCTCACCCCTAATTTCCCTATTACTCCTCCCTCTCTTCCCTGCTTAAACCTTTCAGTCTCGAGTATTCCACTCGACTACTTCATTTTACATATAATCAACTCCCCCCCCCACTTCCTTTAACAATTATATCTAAATTTTATGGCTTTAGTTAGAACCCTCTGGGCCTTTTGATGTTATTTCACCTTGGTCTGGATTTGGTGGCTTCTGTGATTGTATCAGTTTTCAGACATTTGTTATTTCATTTCGTGCTTAGAGTTGTATTTTCAGAGTTAATTTCAACATAAAAATAGATAATGGGGGCCTGATTCCATGGCCCAGTGCATAGAGGCACCTGCCACTAAGCTCACAACTTAAGCTCGGCACCTAGGATCTACATGGTAAAAGGAGAACATGACTTCCCCAGGTTGTTTTCTGACCTTCATGTGCACACTGTGGTACACATATAGGTCTCCCATCCCCCGAAATTAAGTAAAATGTATAATAAAAAACCCTAGAAAATGAAAACTTACAAGTTCCTAAAACTTTATCTCAAGGGATGTATATGGGAGGGGGGGTGCCTCTGATCGCCCTGTCACCTGGATTTTCTTTGCTAGAATGAGAAGTGCATGTCATTTAGTGTCTAGTACCTCATTTGTTGGGAGCCATAGCGCAGCAGTGGTAGTTTTTTCATTTTTCTTTTTGAACTAGGATTTTGCTGAGCAGCCTACACTGGCCTGAAACTTAGGATCCTCCTGCCTCAGCCCTCTGATCAATGGGCTTGCAGATATGTCCCATCATAGCCCGCTTTTTGACAGTATGCATTGCACTGGAATACCAGTCCTCTAGCCTTGTCCTTTAGAGAGGCAATGTGCTTAGGTCCTCTGGCCCATGCAGAGCCAGGTCCTCCTTACAAGGTTATGTGACTCAGTCAGCTAACAGGGCACATTGCTAGCCTAGGATGTGCCTGTGAGCTCTGAGTTTGTTCTTATCAAGATTCAGGAGCTTGTGACTTTGTGCAAAAAGGTGGAAATCATTAGTGTAGTGGCAGATGTGATTAGATGAGATATTGATTCTGAACTTCTGCCCTCTTCTTTGTGTTCAACCCTGTTCTTCCTTAGGGAGGTGGTACAGACAGAGAAAAATGAAAGCAAAAACTAGGCCACTGGCTTTTGAAAAATATTGATCAGGAAGAGCATAGATGTAGTTCCAACACCTTCCCCTTTGTGTGATGTCATGGGGGAAGTGTAGGGCTAATATGCCCTGTAATCATCCCGACAGGGACTTCCTTTTACAGGGAAAAGCTTAGAAAAGAATAAGAGTCTCCAGAGGCAGTACCCAGAAATAATGCTGGCCTTTCTAAATGCGCTTCTTTGAAGTTGTTGATCCTGTTGATTTTCTAGGCCATGTAGTGGCATGAAGGAATGGTTTGAGGTATTCAGTTGTGAGCAACAAACCTCTGAGCAATGCCCATCTTGGTTCATAGTTCTCCTACACCACTCCCTGCCTCCACTACCACTATTGCACGTCATCCCACATGCATGGTTTTTGCTCCCACAATGCACATAGGCAGTATGGATGTCTGTTAGATGGTAGGGTCTGTATTTGTACCAGCGCCAATTCAGAGCCCCCTCTGGTGGGACCCATTGTATAAATGGCATGGTGTAACAGTGTCCTCTGAGTGAGGTATGGCTCTGACTTTTAACCTTGACTTGCCTGGGTTGTGTCTATGGAAGCAGCCAGACATCTTGCTAATGGATCCCCGGGGACACAAATGGCTATGTTGAACCCTGTGGGACTTTTGAAATTGTACCAAGAATAGCAGAAATCCAATTGGCTTTGGGTTATCAGGCTTGAGGTCCACTGTGTTGAAAGGGTGACGATTAGTAAGAGAAAGGCCAGGCCACTTTCTTGTTTGCTTTGCACACTTGGGGGAAGTGCTCTTTGCCTTGCTAGCATCAGAAGTAGACTATCCTTGTTTATTTAGCACATCACATCAGCTTTCATTACAAACCAACAGCGGCCAATAGAAAGTGCCATCTATGGAAGAAGGAAACACTGTGCTTCAGTGCTCCGGGGTGATGATTCTGCCTTCTATGCCAATGGATCAGTTGCTCATGTTCATGGGTTTCTGACCCAGCAGCTTTTCAAAACACCAAGAAGCATTGTTCTGCTTTCTAATGCCTCTCTAAGAGACCAGGGCTGCTGTGCCTCTAGCTATGCCCCGGAAAGCATATTTGAGACAAATCAGCTTACTTTGCCTGCATGCCTAGGAAACCTCTCTTTAAAACCTTAGTATGGGATGTGGGAGAAGAACCGTATCTAAATATTTTGCTTTTCCCATTCAGGAGAGCGACGGAGACGCCGATGCCAGGTGGCATTCAGCTACCTGCCCCAGAATGATGATGAGCTTGAGCTGAAAGTCGGGGACATCATAGAAGTTGTTGGAGAGGTAAGCAAGTAGCTGAGTTGACACTGTTGCCTCATGTGGCTATCCAACCCACCTGTGTACCCAGCCATGTCGAGCCCTTGCTACACGTGCACAGGCCCATTGGCCTTAACAATGGAGAGTCAAACTCAGAGAGACTCTTAAGATCATCTAGTTGAGTCTCCTAGGGAGAGTAGTCCTTTCAGAGGAATTCATTTAGGCTGGGTGGGGAGGTCAGATGTATGGCCATCTGAAGCCATTGTCTTTGTGCCCATAACACTCAGAGTACCTTTGAAATTTTAGTGCTGTGTCCTCAACTTCCCTGTCTCTTTAGTTAACAATGGACTCTAAGTGATCACAATAGCAGGGGGCCATCTCTAGAGATTCAGTTTTCATCGTGGAGAATACTGGATTTCGAGAGAATAAAAGTGGCATGTGGAATTTATTGGAAGACCAAGTTATGTGACAAGTATGATAAGGGTTTTTCTTAGTCCTGTTCTTGCATGGCTTGGATGCTGGAACCCTGACTAGGGGTGGCAAGGGCATGAAGAAGTGGCAAACACAAAGACTCACAATCTAACCTTGGATTGAATAGACTGGACTCTATGGAGAAGCTGCAGCTGCGACCCCCCTTCCCCCCCCCCCAAAAAGCAAACCAAAACAAAACTCAGTGCATTTATTATACACAGTTGATCAGGGAAGTGGGGTTATTGCACACAGCTGGACAAGGAGGCAGGGTCATTACATTACAGATAAAGAAGGATGCAGGGTTTTTACATATAGATAACAAAGCAGGGTTATTCCATAGAGATAAAGAAGGAGGCAGGGTTATTTTACACAGCTGAGCAAGCTTGTGCTTGTGCTTCCTCATGCTTTGGGGATCTCGTGCCTTGGACTCTTAGAACCTCATCATTCATTCTGGTTCAACATTTGCCTCTTTTAGAGAAAGAAGTAAAGTGCCACTTGCATGTGTTTTCTGGATATCAGTTGACATTACGGGTGCTCATGGTTTATAAAAAAACAGGGTGGAAGTTGAAGGGGTCTGGAAGTGAGCTATCATTGGGGTAGTACTGGCAGGTCTGCTAGCAGAAGTCAGGTTTCCAGATTCTCATGGAAACCTAACCTGCCTTCAACTGCCCACTAAGAGATCTGTAATATGAGAAGGTTGCTCCAAGGGAACTGTGAAAGAAGAAAGCTTTGAGAAAGACTGAGGTGATCGGTAACTTGATGAGGGCTGACTTGGATGCCAAACCCTATAGTGACTGGCACAGCAATTAAACCAAGACCTTTGGGGTAGCTTTTCTAGAGGACAGATCATTGGCATCTCTGCTAGTCAGTTTGTTTGTGGTACGGCCTGATAAGGACCGCTTGCATTGCTTTCAGGTTTCTAACTTGTATAACAAAGGTGTGTGTCCCTAGAGAAGCCGCTAATGAGGTTCCCAGCATGGCACTGGGAGAATGTGCTTTGTCTGTTTCTAAGTTTTGGATAATTTGTGCTAATATATTATTCAGCCTTTAAGAATGTCTGCTGGCAAGTAGGGCACTTATTGTAACTTAGATGAATAAGAAATGAATGGACAGCTGAGCAGAACATCTATTTACTGATGGACAAATTTCTTAAGATCAGAGCTGTGGAAGAAATTCTATGATAAACAAGTAGACATGACTAATAAAAATGTTAAAATTGGTCTATATTGAGGTAATTAAACATAGAGAACAACACATAGGGAAAATGTATGGTTATAAAATGTTATAAATGTAATATATAAAAATATATTAAGGTGCCAGGCAAAGTGATACATGCTTTTAATCCCAGTACTCTACGGGTAGAGGCAGGCAGATTTCTATGAGTTCCACGTCAGCCTGGGCAATATAGTAAGACCTATCTCAAAAATCAAAAACAAACAAAAATATTATGAAGCTGTTAGACCAATACCAAATGACATAGGAATTTGCCATAAACACAAATTCCATAAGAAAGAATAGTCCTTTAAAAACATTTTTATTGTTCTGAGCCAGGGGTTCTCTTGGTAGTCCAGTGAATCATTTGAGCTCGGATTCCTGCTGCCTTAGACTTCTGAGTGTTGGGTTACAGGCATGTATTACCATGTCTTGCCATGGAGAAAAATTTTAACTGTGTGAAAATATCCCACTGTGCTATTTATTAAAGTATAAATTAATATAGTAATTAGTAGATTTCAGCTCACTAGAAAAATATTTACTGGCTGGACTGTTGGCAATGCCTAGTGTAAGTGGTGAATTTGTATAACTATATGATAGTTATATGATATTTATGTCAATAGCTATAAAGCTATGACTCTGATCTCATTCCTAAGAATTTATCTGCAGAAAATGGTTAACAAGAATGCATACAGGGAAGGTGTTAATTGCAGCAGTGTTTGTAATAGTGAAAAATAATCAAGGAAAAGAATTAAGTTGTAATATCTAGCTAGAAGATGTGAAGCCATTAAAATGCTTCACGCAGAGCTCTTTAAATATGTATTTATTATGATGTTTTGCATTATAATTATTGGCTATATTCCTCTAAGCTGAGAGTTTTTTAAAATGCAAAGACCCTGCTTTTATGTGTCTTTATATTTGAGGTACCTGGAATAGTGCATGAAGCCTAATATGTATCTTGGTAAATGCTTGCTGAAGAAGTACGTGAATAAATGGAACTCTGAAAACAGGGGCTTGCTTTTGTTTTTCAAAATAAATGAACAGATTGGAACACAAAATTGCAGACACCAGGATGTAATCGTGTGAGAAATAGATCTATATGTATGTGATCCAGGATTGAAAGGGAACAAGAATTGAAAATGCCCTTGTCATAGAAAATGGTTTTCCTTTACTGTCATAACAATGCTTTAAGAACACAAATCAAGAACAAGACACATGACCAGTACATTTCTTGAGAAACGCCGAACACTTTTGCCTGTCAGCTGTGAGGAAAGGGACCATCGGAGAGGAACAATTGCTGCACTTGTGATGTGATTCACCTAAAGAACACAAGCCATTGACCCCACCTGCAATACTTTTCTGCTCATTTGCAGCTAGATTCTAGACTGCACTTGCTGTTCCCTTCATCAGGAAAGAGGGGAGGGGGGAACATAGAGTCTGAAGGCTAGTTTTTAATATTTTTTTCAAAATCATATCAAAACGTCTCTATTTTTTAGTTGATTTGAGATCTTGCAGATTTTTTTTTTTACCATGATCAATGTATAAAGATCTGCCCTTTTCTCTACTGATGCATGTTGTGTATAGGCTTATAGGCATCTCTTCTATGATTCTGTTAGACTAGACCGAACTGAAAAGTGTTCAGAGTAAATGAAATCCTTTAAGTCCTAGGTACAGATGGAGGTAAGAAAACAATAAAAGCCTTGTGATACTGTTGAATCGAGCAATCTGTTAATGAATGTATAACATATTGAGACTGGAGAGATGGCTCATCGGTTAAGAGCACCGACTGCACTTCCAGAGGTCCTGAGTTCGATTCCCAGCAACCACATGGTGGCTCACAACCATCCGTAATTCCTGTCCCAGGGGATCCAGTACTCTCTTCTGGCCTCCAAGTATGCTAAGCATGCACAGCTATATGTGAAGACAAAACATCCATACACATAAATAGATAAAATTAATATTTGAAAGTATAACATATTGTACATGAACATATTATAATTATATCTTTATTGATTGATAGTTTTGAGTTGTATACGTGATAATTCGTACCTTTTTTTTTGGCTCTTGACAGACAGCTCTTAGGATCTTGACTATGTGGGCAAGTTTTTAGAAAACAATTGAGTCACAGAATTTTTAAAATGATATATGTGTATCTTAATATCTAATATTAACTTAAAATATCACAATCTATATTTATGTTCAATACAATGTTATAATACAGGGTCAGGCCTATATCCAGTATTTATTATATTCATGTATGTATGTATTCATGTATGTATGTATGTATGTATGTATGTATGTGTGGGTATGAGTGTGGCCAAGGTCTTTTCTGTAAGTGAGGTTTGCTGATTTGGTCTCCTTGTTTTGTGCATTCACAGTGTACTGTCTATGACTTGCACTGATTTCTTTAAAGTGCGTCAGTAGCAATGAATACGAAGCAACGGAAGTATACTGTCCTTCTGACATTCTGTAGCTCCCCAACCCCAGGTTTGTTTTCCCTCTAGCTTGGCAGCTGTTTTTCTTTTAACCTTCATTTTTTGCTACCTTTATTCTTTCTTAGCAGGAACTTTGTCTTCAAACACCCAGGTTTTTGCGCTATTCAACTAAGCACATACCCCTGGTAGGCCTAAAAGGTTTAGAAAGAAATAACTTTTGGCCCCTGTAGGAGAAATAACAGGTATTTGTTTGGCAGAAATTAACTATTAGCCTGCAGCCCTCAGCCTTGGTGAAGGAAGAGAGCAAGGGATAGTCCTGGAGGGGACAAAGTGGAGGTTGTGCTAATAAGCCTCCCATCCTCCTTCTGCCTCCTGGCTAGGGCATACTCGGTTTGGCCGTAAGAAAAGCCATCATGGCAAATTTAAAGGAACCAAGCTGCCCATTTGGAAAGAGAGTGGCAAACTCTAAATTCCTAGATTGATTGACATTTTTACCCCCTGCAGATTGTGATTTTTAAATAAGTCATTGTGAATATACGCATGGGTCATTTTGGCTCAGCATGGAGATGACAGAGAAATGCTAGTGAGGTTCTCAATGCAGATGAACGAGCTGTAGGGACAAGGTCATCAGGAGCGGATTCTGTGGTCCTCTGGAATTTTTCCTTTTTTGTGTTTGAGGACTACCTTGGAGCTTCTGGTTTGGTTTTTCTCCTGTGTTATGTGGAGTCTAAGGAAGGAGGGTTTTTTTTGTTTTTTTGTTTTTTTGTTTTTTTTTAAACTGTGTCAAATGAGGCTGGTCTCAACAAATCTCTCAAAGCGGTGACTTGAGTACTGTTCTGAAAGTTTTGGTTTCATGTCCTTTTCTTGTGATTAATTTTAGAGGCATTTCTCAGTGGTTCCCAGTCAGGCTGGCTGGTGACTGAGGGATGCAGATTCTGAGTTAAAGCCTGACCTGGCTTTGTGGTTTGCAAAGATGATAACTCACATGTTCAAAAACCGTCTGCATTCTTCTTCATATGCCCATAGAAGGAGATTGGATCCATTCACCTCCAGTTAAGCAGGCTCTGGAAATGCTTTAAAGCTTTCACTCAGGATAAACCTCTGTGTGGGTGGATGGACACATCCTCCGCCTTTCACTCTTGCTCGAGAGAAGTCAAGTTCAGCGATCTCTTTCACAGCACATACACTAAAATTGCTGGCATTTGTTTAAAAGCTGATTGGCTACTGGGCGATCCAAGCATGCCTTCATTTTCCCCTATTAAGACTGTATTACTTTACAAGCAAGTTTCTTCTCCTGTTTTGTATTTTTAAAGACATGTTAATAAAAAAATCTTAGTATTGGAATTTGATCATCTAGCTAGTTCAAGCTGTTCTACAATTGTCCTCTGTTTAGCATAGTGGTGAACACATCTGTTTTCCTAGTGTATATACAGGTATTGAAGTATTCGTACTATGGTGAGGGATGCTGTGTTTAGAAGGAAAGGGAAACTGGGTGTTGTGATGCATGCCTAGAACCTCAGCACTTGGTTGGTAGAGGTAGGAGGATCAGTTATTCAAGGTCATCCTTAGCTACGACAGTAAGTTTGAGGCAATCTTAGGCTGTGTGAAACTCTAGGTCAAATAACAAAAAGAGTAGAGAAGAAAGTAGCTATATTTGAAGCATCAGCATACAGAGCAGGCTACAACTGTATAAAAGAAAGTATTTGTGGTAGATTTGCATTAACTATGAAATTTCTTAAATATTTAAATGCTTACATCATAAGTGAAACTACTTATAGACACACCGAGATTCATTGAACAGAATGTGCACACTGAAACAGGCTCAGTTTGGTCATGGAGAGGACTACAAGAGCCTAAGACTCTAAAAAGAGTGACAGACGATGGAATTAACAAATGCACAAGGAAGTGAAAGCTGCAGTTCCTCATGGAGGGTAAAGAAGATGCCACCCAGGAACAGAAAAGCTACAGGATGCCTACACTGAACTTTCAAGGAGACATTTCAAGGAGCTTTCTTCCCTGGGCTTTTGCTAAGGCACAGGCATCACCACAAGTGATTTTGACACATGAAAAAAGTAGCAAGAAAGATCTTGCACTCTCTTGGTTCATTCCGTTTTCTTTTTGTTCATATTTCCAAGTTAGAATGATGGTTAAGGCCTTACCAGAGTTCTTTAGGAATCCGAGGATCTGTAGAATAGCTATGACTTCTGGGAGCAGGGAGACCGTGGTGCTCTGCTGAAGGATGCCTCCAGAAGCCTTACACCAGTGGTTCTCCAAACCCCTAAGGCTGTGGCCCTTTAATATAGTTCCTCGTGCTATGGTGACCCTCTGCCATAAAATTATTTTATTGCCACTTCATAACTGTAATTTTGTCACTGTTATGAATTATAATGTAAATATCTGATACACAGGCTATCTGATATGTGGCTCCTGTGAAAGTGCCATTTGACTCGGGTTGAGAACCATTGCTCTACCAGAAACCAAATTCTCTCCCCACCCTTTATTTTTCAGCACAGCCAGGACCTTGTTGCATAGTCCAGGCTAGCCTTGGATTTTAGATCCTCTTGCTTCCACTCCCTGAATGCTGGCGTTCCAAGTGTGTGAAGCCATATCTGTGTCTAGAACCCTTTCTACTCCATTGAAAATCATGGATATTACTCTGTCTTGCATAAACTTTACATAGAGATTCTATTTAAAAACTCTGTTTCCTTTTCAGTTATACTATGGATTTCTCTTTTCAAGGCCCCTTCTTATTAAATAGGTTTTCTCCAAAGGAAAGGGGGGAAAGGATTGAGAGCAAACACTCCTGCATGTATGAACTCTTTGATCCTACCTAGAAAGCAGTGAATTCCACAGGAATTAGGGGAAATTACTGACAAGGAATTTGGTACTTAGATAATGCTTATTCTGAAGAGACAGTTATTTAAAACAACCACAATGGAAAATAATGTATATGTCTATATGTTCAGGAAGTGGCCCCTTTAAATATTTCTTCATTAATTCCACTGATAGAAGAGATGTCTTCCCTTGAAACAAAGTTTACTATGCCATTGTGTATTTATATGAAGTTGTAGAACAATCAAAACCAGTCTAAAGTGCTTAAAATAAGATTACTGATTGACTGGGAGAGGGCACATAGGAATTTTCTGGAGTAATAAAAATATCCTGTTTGTTTATAGAGCTGTAGCTTTCAAAACTGACCTAAGCTTTGTAAATTATATCTCAACTTTAAAGAAACGTGATAAATAGTCTTTTAGTTTTTCTAATATTGTGCCATTTTGCAAAATACTGTCAACCCCCTTCCACAGGTGAGAGACATCACTAGTGTTGAAATTCCCATGTAGTTACTTCTGGAGAAGTATGTGTTTGTGCATGTGTGCATGCCTGTGGGCATGTGTGTGGAGACCAGAACAGGGTGTCCGATGTCATGTTCTATTACTCTGTACCTTACTGCCTTGGAAAGTTTCTTTCAGAACTACAAGTTTACAGTGTGTTGGCTAGGCTAGCTAGCTAGCTAGGGAGGTTTTGGGACCTTGCTGTCTCCTGACTTTTTACTTGGGTAGTAGAGATTCTCACATAGGTCCTCGTGATTGTAGAGCAAGCACTTGTACCCACTGAGTCATCTCCCTAGCCCCTATTTTTTGGGAAAAAATTGAGGAAGGTTCTGGAACTGTTAAAGTATAAGCCTTAGAGTTTTATTTGCCTGTTTTCTTTCTTTCTTTCTCTAAAAAAGAAAACTGCTCTTGAAACAGTGAGACTGACTTCATTGGCTTCTCTGTGTATCTCTTTCTACCTCCTGCCCTGCTCCATCTAAATTTACTCTCCCAGTGTGTTCCTGAAGGGGATTTGAGTAACACAGTAGTTACTGATTGAAAGCAGTGATCGCAACCCTAAGTGGACTTTTTTTCTATGCGGCTGCTTCTACTCTCAGGTAGGCTTTAGATTTGGTAAAACTTTATTCCCTCCCTCGTACAACTGACAGGTAAAGAACAAAAAAATCAAGGGTGTTATGTAGGACTTGTTGAAAGAAGGTAAGTATCCAGGGGAAAACATTCCACCCTTTCATTCCTGGACATCTCCCCTGCTTAACAATGTAGGCCATGTCTGCACAGCTAAGAGGCTGAGTGTTGAAATCACTCTGTTGTTTCCTCAGCTTCCAATGGGACTAAAATAGAGAACTTCCTTCCTTGAGCCCTGAATCCATTTCTTGTAATGGCATGGGAATTCTGCCCGTGCCATTGGGATGGAAACTGCCTAGCCTTTCTCAAACAGCACTAATAAATGGCTTTGCTCCTAGCTAGGAGCCATTGGGTAGGGTTTGCTCTGGGGGCACAGTAATGGGGCCTCAAGGTAGCCACATTGACCAAAGGGAGGGACCCCTAGGGTTTGTTCACAGCCTATATCTAGGACCTACAGAAAAATGATGATCAATTGGGATTGGGTGGGCATAGGAAGAAGGCGGGCATCTCCCTTTCCTTTCTTACTGTGAGGAGAAGTTGTGAACCTTAGGCACCGCCTATAGTCTAGACTTTATTGCAAGGGCACACATTTCCTTTTCTGTGTTCAAATATAGAAGTGTCAGTACAGGCTATCTTAATTTCTAAGCAGAAGGTGTGCAAGCTGTGCAGGGTCTCCTCTTTTGTTCTAGAAATCTCTCCATGATGAGTATGTACGTGCTCACATGTACAAACACATGCTTGTGCACATATGCGTGCTTGGGTTTGAATATGATAGCCAGAGGTATCTTCCTTAATCACTTTCTATTTTATTTTATGAGACCGTATTTCACTGAGCCTAGAGTTCATCAGTTCTAAAGAGGATGATCAGCAAACTCCAAAGATCCTCTTGTTCCTGATTCCTCAGTCTGGGATTACTAGGTTGCATTACCATGTTTGGGTTTTGTTTTACATGGGTACTGAGTCCAATACAAGTCCTCTGTTTGCGTGGCAATCACTTTACCTATGGGGCCAGTTCTTAAACTTTGGGATAAGGTCTTTATCTGTTTTGATCACTAATGAATCTATCCTAGGGTCATAAGGCAGTACAGGATAACTGTTTGGTAAATATTGACATCACTAGAATGGCCACACAGGTTTGGTGTTGTAGGACCTGACTCTTGTTCCCTTATGCTCCTCATAGGAAGGGACCCCCTCCCCCACACCTCTTTCTTTTATGAGGCAATCAGGACTAGATAGGCTGTAATAGAGGATTTCTTTTAATGATTTGCCTGTCATGAATGTGTTGGCACTGTGCTTACTAGGGGGATCATCATTCTGGGCTTCAGTGTCTTTGTCTTTATGTAGGAAATTAAACTAGATGATCTCAGAAGACAGCTAGTGTGAATACAAGGGTAATATTTTCTCCTGTCTCCAGGCTCAGTCTTGAGACTAAAGCAGCAGACCGTAGGAAGAAATTGTATTACCTAGCTCTTAGTGGATCTGGTACCAGGCTTTCCCCCAGGAAGGACTCAGGTCACAAAGAAACACCCCTTGTGTCCATGGAAGCTGCAATTGGGAAAGTATCCCCAGGTGATGAGCAATGGTTTTATTGTCAACCCTTCTATTTGCTGTGTAGCTAATGATATACCTCTGCTGTTTTCCCACAGACTCCCAGGCTGTGCAGTGACAGTGATACTGGCATTTGGGGGTGTGGCAGGGTGAAGATACGTTTGTTTTCCCAGTAGGCAGCTGCTGATCCTACACATCAGGAGTGCTTTCCTGGAATCTCACACTAGAGCTGCTTATTGGGAACATGAATATTTCACACACCATCAGACTGAATAGATGGAGTTGGTTCAGCCTCCCTCTGCTGCCAGGAATTGTGCCACAGATTACTTACTCAGTTGTGGATCCTGCCCTTGGTTTTCCCCTTGCCCTGTGATTCCTGAGAGGAAGGAGGTTATTTTAATGGTCTTTATTCAGGGCTAGCATAAGGACCCCATGCTACATATCTTGTGACTATCGATATGCAGACTCTTAGTGAATCCTTCCAACTCTCTTAATCCTATCAAAATCCTCTTGAAGGAATAATATACATCAATTGAAGTAGCATAGAAACATACAAATGCTAGTCAGTAGAAAGGATGTTATTAAATACAGTGAACTGATACTGAGTAGTCATCATGATAATCATACCTAGATGCTGTTGTGTGCATTCTTGCATTCAGATTTTGTGGCCATGCAAATGTAATCACCACTCCACAAATCTGTACCCTATGAGTTCTCTAGTAACCATTGTAAAGGTATTGCTCTGATTGTCTCCATTCTCTGGCCTTTATCAAGTCCTCTCCCCTTTCTGGAAAGCTCCGAACATACCTCCTCTAATCTTAGCTACCATTTCTAATTTCTTAATGGGCCTATTTTAATTTTGACTTATCTTTTCTCAAATCTGTCTTTTATTATTCCAGATGTAAGTGAGCTCATCTTGATGTAACAAGTTTGACTTGTAATAATTCATTTCTTTATCCTGCATTGCTAGCCTTAGTCTTTACTCACACCTTATCTTGGTACATTGCCACTTTCTGCAGAAAAAAACTGGGACTTGTCATATATAATTCTGCATTCCCCAATTCTAGCAAAGAACCATAATGCGTTTACCTTTACCAGAGACAAAGGTCATGCTTAAATATGGCATGTGTGATGAATTATCAGTTCAGTTACATAGATATGGAAGGAGGAATTTAATTTGGCAGGAGAAAATGAATAAGCTCACATAACTGCTAAGTTTCAGGGTAGAATTTGAACTGGGTTTTGAGTTTTAATTTTCCTTTTTTAAAAATTTGTTTGAATTATTTAAGTTCTTAAATTGTATTTGTTGGCTTGCACTGGTAGTATATAAAAAAAAATCTTCAAAGGTTTTAGCTCTTTTTTTCTATCATCCCACATGGTTTTGGTAATGTCATACTTGCTTGTCCTCAAAATGACCGTATTTTTCTCTCCAGGAAGCCAACTAAATATTCAGACATCTACTTTGCTCTTGGTGGATCCATCTCAAATTCTTCAGACAACTTCTCTTTCCCCATTTCACTTGCCCCCAGCTAGTTGGTCAAGACTACTCCATACCTCAAAACTGAACATACCTTGTCTGTTCTCATTACTTTCCTGGTCTAACTCCCACTTCCTCCTCAGTTGGCTGCATCCTTCTAGCCCCCTGATATTCCTTTCCCCACATTCAGAGAAACCCACAGGAAAATTCTGCTCTCAATTGCCTAGTTTTGGTTATTTTGGAAAACCTTCCTTCCCTTCTCCTTCCCTCCCCTCCCTTCTTTGTCTTCCTCCCCAACATTTCCTCTTTGTCTGTTGCTTGTTTGTGGTACTGAGAATGTTACTTAGACTTTGTGGCTGCTGGACAAGTACTTGTCTAAGGCGCCATTTTTCCAGCCATTTGATCTAGCTAGATAGTCCAGGCTGGCTCACAGGTACTGTTTATCTTCCTTGTTGTGTCTCTCCTGAGTGCTGGAATTATACACTGTGACCATGCCTGGTTATAGTCACAGGGTTTGTTTGTTTTTTTTTTTTAAATAGTGGTCTTTATAAAACAAAACACATAAAATTACATAGTCACTCTGGTGAAGTGCACATCAAACAAAGGCAAATTTTGATACAGTAATCTATGTGATAGCTCCTTAATACATTAAATAACCAGTGCCACCCAGCAGGTACATTTCAAAGTACTAATGAGCACAAATGATATTTTGAGGTATAACATCTATGATGTAATAGGAAAATATTCATGATTTATTCCATGATAAGTCTTTAGTTCTACTATTACTGGTGTGCTACCTACATTCCTAACCAAAGGAAATACCAAATTTCAGTTAGAAGTTGACTACAATGAAATGTTAATTTTTGGCCATTTTTGTTGGATTTCAGGTTTACTCCCTTTACTTGTCTGAATCATAAGACCATGTGTCCTGATTTCTGTTGTTCATGGTAATTTTAAAGCATTGGGTCCCTCTTCTGTGTGAGTTCTACTCCGTACCATGGAAGTAAGAGACATGTCTAACCTCATCTTGTACCTTTGTTCTCTTTATACAGGTGGAGGAAGGATGGTGGGAAGGTGTACTCAATGGAAAGACTGGAATGTTTCCTTCCAACTTCATCAAGGAGCTGTCAGGGGAGTTGGATGAGCTTGGCATTTCCCAGGATGAGCAGCTTTCCAAGTCAAGTAAGCATGTCTACCATACTGAACAGGAAAGGGAAGAGACCAGTGGGCTCTGTCGTAGCCTCCCTTATAGACTGTTGTTCTATGTCAAAGGGGTATGATAAAAGCTTGTGGGTATTTTGTTGGCTCTTGCACTTTAGCCCACTATGATTAGTAAGTTTATCACTGTATAGATGTGACCTATAGCTATATATTCTGTATGTCTCTGGATAAGTGAGTACCAGCCCTCAGCCATGGTAGTACTGGCTCATGGGTGGCACATATTGTTGTGCTTTCATATACTTCTAGAATGTCTTTTGCCAGTGAGTTTGTAATTAGTTGTTTTTTTTTTTTTTAAATAAACTCAATGAGATGATCAGTATTCCCCCATGTCCTCTGAAGAAGTTAGGAGAAAACTAACAAAATTATTGGTGGCAAGGTACTATGTACAAGATAAATGCATGCTAGTCCCATTGAATATATGACATCCAGCCCCACCTTGGATGAGGAAGTGGTTCCCTTTTGTAATAGTGAGAACAAACTTCAGGTCTTTTTTTCTCCAGGGCCTGAAGGTTTCCTTCCAGCTTCTCTGCTGCCCTTTCCAGCTCATGGAGCAAAAGGTCAGGACCGGGAAGCTTTGTTCTCCCAGTCACTAACCCATCTTCCCGTGTGGACGTCTGTGTTTCTCTTGTGCTGTGTTGAGCCAAGGGCATGGGCATGAATGCCGTAGGAGATTCAGCTATGTCGTAGTAGTGTGATGCTACTTGCTGCCTTTCTTTCATGACAAGAGGAGGACAACCCAGTCTTACCAAAACAATTCTCAAATACCTTCACTTTCCAGTTTGAACAGTTTAATTTAAACAGTATTCATCTATTGGCTTGGTATCCCTTTATTCATCCAGTAGTTTAATTGGACAAATGTTTGGTTTGGAAGTTGAAGCCATTTCCAGAAAAGTACTCAGGTGACTTTTTTTTTTTTTTTGGTGTCTCAGCAGTGGCTTTGGACTATACAGCCAGCCACAAATAGAAGCAACTGTACTGGCTGGTTGTCTCAGCAGCTGCAGCAGGATCCCTTCCTTCCACTGATAAAACTTGAGAACCCCCTGCTCTAAATTCCATTCTATCCTCAAGTCTTGGATGGGAAGGGTTGGGATGGCTGTTCAGAACAAGTGAAGTACTGAGGAACTCCTGTCACCTTCTGTGAGCTGGGACAAGTGCTTCTCCACTAATGTGGGCCAGCTCAATGAGTAGAGTGGTGAGAGTTTCTTTTTGCCCCTTCCCCCAATCCACAGTAGAATATTAACTGCTCTAGAATCTTCTTTTATACAGTAGAATAGTATCATGTCCGGTAATAAGGTCCTGCATTAATAATACTGTATCTCTGGAATATTGTATATTAAATGTTTTTTGTTTGTTTATTTGTTTTTAGGGGGATTTTTTGGAGGAGGGTTATCACAAACTTTATTTTCATGAGGAAATGAAATCTAAGTTCTAACAGCAATAGTATGCATAAACCACCTCACATAGGAAGGTCCTCAGTAAATGGTAGCTCTCATTGGTAAAATAGACTTGGGACATGACCAGTTAGTGTTTAGCTGTTTTCTCTTTGCTACCATGGCCACTGAAGCATCATGTTTATGTTTTAAAATTACTTCATAATTCCTTTGCTGATGCAGAGAGGGAGATTGCGGATTGCCTCTTGGGGAAACTCTTGACCTCTTGGCAGTGACCTAATCTTAGCAATATAGTCTCAGAAGTAAAGAGTTTCAGGAGATTACACTCCATAGTTTTGGGAACTATGGAAACAAACTATGCCATGGGACGGTCTTCTCAATCATTTGGCTGTTCTTTGCCTATTCCTTACACCAACTCAATTATTAGACATCTGTTTCAGAACAAGAACTGTCCAAGAGTTTCTGTAGCTCTGTTGAGTCCAGATCTCCAATGCTGAGAGGGTATGTTTTTCTAACAAGGATAGATAAACACAAAACAGTGTTTGCCGTAATCTTCCTAAGTGTACAGTTAAGAAAAGCAGGGCCCAATATGGCCCTATCTTGCTTGTATTTGTCTATTCCCTTTGCCTTCTCTTTTATTTCCTTCTTCTAGTCTTCGTTAATTAAACCTCTGATGAGCTCCTGTAGCTACTAATATGTTTCCTGGTGCCTTGAAGAGTCAGAGATAAATGAGGTGCAGGGAGGGCCTTGCCTACAGCCAACTCACCTTGCAGAAAGGAGGCATACGTATCCCCAGAGGCTCAGGAAACTTCCCCAGGAGCTGACATTTGAGTGAGAGGAGGGTAAAATGGCAGAGAGGCCAGTCCCATGGCGATGTGGAGGAGTAGTAGTCAAAAGGGCTTCAAAAAGTGTAGATGTGAGAATAATGTCTTTGTTGCTTTATGAATTGTAACCATACCCTGAAAGAGAGGAGTAGCATCTTTCAGTGTTGTGGTGGTGTTTTCAGTACTTGTCTATACTCGTGATTTGCTTCATCATAGGATTATCTGAAAATGTATGTCTAACCAGATCGAATTGCTACAGAAAGTATGTATATGGTGGAATGCATCCAAGTTGGACCTTTGATTTTATTATGATCTGCTTATTCTCTTCACCAGAGAATAGTGTTAGGACTTTGGAAATGCTTTACTTTTTGGGGAAAAACCTTTTATGTTTTGAAGTAATTAAGATTCATAGGAAGTTGTTAAAATAAACATGAACTATATAGGGAGGATCTATGTGTTCTTCATCCACGTTTCTCCAGTGATTACATCTCCTATAATTACAGGAAATACATATTTGTTCCTGTCCTACAGTTGAAAGATATTAAGTATAGTTGGTGTAGAAACAGCTTCTAGTTTTTTCTCTGTTATGAGCCAAAATGTACTTGATCAGAGTCTTTATTTGACCAGCCCACTTAATACTCTTTGTAAAATTTTCATAATGATTGCTTAATTAATACATGACTTTGGGGCTAAGTTAAATCCTAATCTTTCTAGCATTTTGGTAATTTTTAGAAATTACAGTGCTACCATATAAATATCCTTTTAAGTGCTGCCCAACAGTAGGGTGAGGGTTTTCTTTGTGACTAGAGCTAAAATGTATGACCTGATTCTGGAGAGAGCATTGTGTCCAATGAATTCCTATACATTTTTGCTTCACACATGGACACAAACAGTCCTCCCTTTGAATACATGCATTCTTATTTGTATACTTTGCAAATAATAATTAAAGCTATAACATGTGTCTATTAATAGATGCCTCTGATAGAGGAAGCATTGGTGGTGTACTTAAAAAGAAGTATTCCATTGACTACGTGTCACATAGTAGGTGTTTTAATAAATTCTTCATGAGCCCATTATTACTCCAAGGAAGCAATTTTATCTTGAACGACAGGTAAAAATTGATAGAATTTGATTTTCATGCACTTTTGCATATGACATTTGGCTTATAGATCCTTCTTCAGGGCAATCTGCTCTGCCACGGACAGAGATTTAACAATCATATGGGTTTATCCATGGTTAAGTGGTAGCAGAAACTTTTTGCATATTTAAATTTGAAAACATTTTTTCTATCCTTGGAACTTGTGACACTTTATATTTAGTTTTCAAAAATATTTTTGAGTCCTTAGTTATAGATGATTTTAAATATCAGTAAAGTATAATGAATCCATTAACAGCATGACTCTACACATTCTTAAAGAATATCCTAGGTATGATATAATTCACCAATAAATATTTCAATATGTATCAATTAAATGGTTTTTAAAGGTACCATTACCAGATGCACAGCAAAATGTACAGTGATTCCTTAAATAATTAAACATGTGCTCAGTGTTCACTTTCCTCTAATAAACTACATACACAGTGATGAGTTGACATCTTTCAAATTTCTCTGAATTTCCTTCATAGGTCCTCCTTCTGTGCAATCTATTTGCTATGTTTTCCTATTGTCCAGCTTGTGATAGTTTCATCACTGTGTGTCATTTAATCTCCCTTTCTGTAAGTTGTTAATTAGATCTGAGGACATGAGTAAATTAAGATGTGTGTGTGTGTGTGTGTGTGTGTGTGTGTGTGTGAGAGAGAGAGAGAGAGAGAGAGAGAGAGAGAGAGAGAGAGAGAGAGATATCTTTTTAGGTGGTACTAGATGCTCCATCCGGAAGCTTATAAGGTCTGTCTGTCTTTCCTTTTAAACTTAGCTATCATTATCAGACAGGGCTTATAGATTGGTACCAAACAAGATTTTTTTTTTTAAAGAATAAAATGGGCTCCCACATATCACATTAATAAATACTCATAAAAGACATAAAAAGGTGTTTAAGAAAATCAGATGTTCAAAAACAGAACACAGAAATGTTTGCATCAACAGCATAAACAGTCTTACAATACTAGGGGTGGGCAGACATTTTTCTGTCATTCAACCTGCTGTCAGAAGACAACGTGAATGCTTGGTGTAATGACATTTCAGCAGTGCCCTGGCTTATGCGTTAGGAGACCAAAATGACACGCCGGCTTTCTACACATATTGTGGCACTACCACCATTATGCAAACAGATCAGCTTCTCACGGAACATCTGGCGAATTTCAAGTCTGACTAAAGTTGGGTTGATTCTTACCACAATCATCGAAGTTGATTAATTAATTATCTTTTTATATATAATTATACATATGTTCCTATTGACTAAATAATGTGAAATGGAGCTAATCAGCAAATGGTTTCATCACACATTATCCTGACTCTGTAGGATTTATTTGGACTTAGTGATGACAAATTTTGTATCTGACTATGATCCCATTTCAGTATGTGTTTGCCTCATATTTAAAATATATAGGTATCTTCCAGTTTTAACATTTTTCATACTGCTTAATTTCAAATAAAGGTTGTAAAAGTATAATTATTACTTTTTTAAATCCTTGGGCCAGAGATGTAACTGAGTTCTTTTAGAATGTTTGCTAAGCATGCACAAAGTCCTGGATTTGACCCCCAGCACTGAATAAGTTAGGCATGTTGGCACAATCCTGTACTCCCAGTGTTTCGGGGGTAAATACAGAAATATCAGAAATTCAAGGTCATCCTCAGGCATATTAGATGGTCCAAGGCCAGCCTGAGATAGATGAGACCCTGATTCAAAGACAACCCTATAGCTACAGGAATATCTTCAATTATTTCTCATAATCTTCTAAGGGAGAAAAGGTTGTATTTTTGTATGTAACAACAATTTTCCATTTGAATTGATACTCTCATTTTCTCAATTTCTTTTTTTTTTTCAAGACAGGGTTTCTCTGTATAGCCCTGGCAGTCCTGGAACTCACTCTGTAGACCAGGCTGGCCTCGAACTCAGAAACCCACTTGCCTCTGCCTCCCAAGTGCTGGGATTAAAGGCATATGCTACCACTGCCCGGCTCAATTTCTTATTTAAAATATTTAGATTGTGATACTTTGGTGACATGTCAAGCTAAGACAAATATAAGAAGGCATCTAAGAAAGTGTGGCAAAGCACTTCCGTGATACCAACATATCTTGAAAAACTCTACTCTACAGCATCACTAGACCTCTTTCTGTTTGTTTTGTTTTGTTTTTTTTGGTATTCTTTTTTTTTAAGTATTTAGTATTTTTTAGTATTCTTCTTTAGTATTGTTTTTTAGTGGTATTGGTTCTTTGTGTTCTACTGGAAGTGAAAGGCAGTTAACCCATAGATAAAACAGAATTTCAGGCAAAGTTGGAAGCTAACATAAGCATATTCTTTTATATCTAAATTTAAAAACCTGTCCCCTCTATAGGGCTTGCTGCCTCCAAGAGCTAATGTTTAATGGTCATAGCACAATATTGACCTCCAGCGAGGTAAATGCTGCACATATGCATGAGCTTTCTGATTGCCTGTCTCTTGTTCCTCACTCAAGTAAGTGCCTATGAGTCCTTGGCCAGCCTTATCCCAGGCTACCTCTCTGTCTTGTTGCCAGTGGGCAGGGGGGACTTTGCAGATAGGCTTGACAGACAATGCAGATATCAGGACAATGGTCTGTCTCCCACTGAGGTTTTCAGACTTGCTTCTGGGGCAGAGCACATGAAAGCTTTGCTGTTCTCAAGAACATCACTGAAATATTGACTTTTTTCTTTTATATCTCCATTTTGATGACATTGAAAAGACTGCCACTTATTCATTTGTAGAGAGCCTTTTCTCACACCAACAGCTGTGCTTTCGGAATAATGGTGACATCCTTGGAGTAAAAATATGCTCAAATAAAAACTAGCTGCTTGCTGGCTCTGCTTTTGGCATGGAGAGCATAGAGTCTAAGAAGCAGGTTTGCAAAACTCTGATGCTTCTCTAGGTTGCTCTTATATAAACAGTGATTATTTTTTGAGCTATGGTGTTACCTTGTATCCCCAAACCTGGAACTCAGTATGTAGTCCAAGCTGGTTTCTAGGACCCTGCTGCTTCAGCTTCCTGAGTGGCTGAGGTTGCTTCTATACACCACTTGAACCCACACATAAGTAGTGACTTGAATGCCTAACTTTTTTGTTGTTGTTCTAATTGGCTGTAGCACCTATGCCCACAAGGACAGAGTTCCAAATCAGAGCATATTACCATTCCTGTAACACATGGGAATGACAATACCTCATCCATTTAGAATGATCTGATCATTCATAATTGGTGTCATGAAATGGAATTGACAAGGCCTAGGCAGTGACCCTATTGGGCTTCCTATTTTGATGACAGAGAGTTTTTAAGGGGTGAGAGGAGTTGCTCTTTTTTTCATTCAGTTACTTTCCCTGTTTTTAAACCTAGCTCAATGGTGCCTCTCAATCTACTAGGAAAGGATAAGCTTGACCCCTTGTTTGAATATTTAACCCATGAGCTATAACAGAACTTATTTCTTTTACTAATACATTTACTAACTGAGATTGCTCCTCAAATCATTTTACCATCTTGTGATATTGTCTGTGGTGTGTGTGTATGTGTGTGTGTTTGTGTGTGTGTGCATGTGTGTTGGGAAGGTGGGTGGGTATATGTATACTTATTGGAACAATATATGCATTTCTGCTCTTACGATCCAGTGATATTTGGGCTTTAGCTACATGTTCAGTCCTATGTATGATATTATATCAAAAATAGGATATTTGAAGCTGGATGAGTCCGCTGTCCTCAATGCTTAAGGACAGATTCTTTACTGACACAGCAAAACCTCAATTAAGATGTTTCAAGAACAACTTTTTTTTAAATATCCTTGGTGCTAACCCAAAGCATCCCCTCATATTGGTATCTGTGCCACTATTGGTTTCAAATCTCATTACTAAAATATCCCCTGTAGTTCGTTAATATCTTGCCTTGACAAATCTATTTATTCACGTTGTGGTGTTAGGTCAAACCTAGGGCCTTATGAATGCCTAGCAAGTAATGTACTACTGACCCACAGCCCATGCCCAGTAAATTTTCTGGGTAGGATTCCTTGCCATGTTTAGAATACTGAGACTTGAATATCATCGTTTACTATGTGCAGCTCTGGGAATAAATGACAGAGGCAGAAGAGCCGGATCCTTTTTATGTGTAGGTCACACTCTCCAAAGAGAAGACTGTGCTTGCCCAGTTGAGTTAATGGAATAATCCTACGTATTGGTTTTTTTCTGATTAATTGAGGTTTTCCTACTCTTAAGTTAAAATGTGAAATGGCTTCCAGGTTTTTAACTGGGCGTAACATCCATGTCCATTTGAAAAGCAAGCACCTTGCCATTGTGGTCACATGGGGACTTTGGGCTCATTCTATAACAATCTTAAACTCTACCTAATGGTCTTTAATTAATTGCATGGATGAAGCTCTTGCAGCAGAGTCATTGAAGGCAAGTTCAGTTAAAGACTCTTCCTCTTCCTTCTTTTGCTATCATTTGCTCCCCTCTGTCCCCTCTCTTGTTTTTCTCTTCCCTTCTCTTCTCTCATTCACTGTCAGGAAAGACTACCTTTGAAGGGACAATTCTGTACCGAGCCGCACCGGGAAAGACGGAGGGCCACAGACGCTATTACAGTGAGTGACCTTAACAGCAGGTGGCAATCATAAAGATAAGATCTGGGCACCTGTGGGTTTTGATGCAGCTGTGCTTTTCCCGAGCTGCTCCTGCTTATGCCAAGTGTCTCTGTGAATTTCTGAACCAAGGACATGGGCTTATTTGCCTACAATAAGTGGCATTTCCTTGGTGTGTGCTACAAGAGCACTGTCACCACCAGCTCCTGGCGCTTTCTTGTTTGCTTTCTGCCTCTCTCATGCGTGATATGTGTGCATGAACCATGTATGCAGAGAAGGAAGCAGTAGCCTTTGTCATGGTAGTGGGAGATGGCTTCTGGTGGAGACATCATCCTCTCCTGGTTACTGTTTTTTCCAAGTGGGTCATTCGTCATTTGCGTGGTTCAAAGAAAGAAGATTTTGGCATGGAAGACCATGCCAGATACAGTGTTTTGCTTTGCTCATCCAGCTAATTACCACACGGCAGACTTCTTTTGGCAGGACCCATTGCAGCCTTTTGTGTTGTAAAACTTAGGTTGCCAAGAGTTGAAGAAACGAGATGTATGAATTCATTTCATGATGCTCTTAGAACAGTTCCTGCTGCATCAGGAGCACTACACGTGTATGCGCCAAATTAGAAACCGTCAAGAACTGATGGGTGCTGAAGCTAGGGTGAATGGCACCACAGTGGACAGTCACAGGACTGAAGCAAAGTTTAGGAGACTTCGTTCTGCCTTCATCTGGAGGGAAGAGCATCCACTGTGGTGCATATTTACTTAAATCCATGAATTATATACACTCATGTGAGAAAAGAGGTTCAGACATGAGCACCAGAACTCTCCTCAAATGGTTGAAGTGAAGGTATTTTTTTTTTTCTATTTCACTCAGAACACATGCACAGGTCCCTAACATATGACTTAACATGCAGTGTGCTTCTTGTGCTCAGTGGGGAGATCTGACCTTGTTCACCTCCATGCCCTGCCCTGTTCATGTGTCTGGAAGTTACACCAGTGCATAATGTTGAAATGCTAAGGTCATTTCCAAAGCTTTATGCATTTTTGCACTATCTCATCATGGACCAGTAATGTGCCCTTCATAAACTGTCCCCTTGGTAGGTTGAACTGTCTGGGAGTGCCATCTAACATTATGAATAACGATACGGGGCATTTTATAGGAAGGTATACATGACAGACACAAGTAACTAAAACATGAAAATTAAGTCACCTTTCTCCCCTTCCGAAGGGAAAGAACTAGATTTTTGAGTTAGTACTTCAATGCAAATATTTAGCTGTATAATTTACATTTTTAAAAATGATAGAGCCAGGATGCCAGAATTTCTGGAAGAAAAAAAATCTGCCGTGTGTTTCCTTCCCAGGCCATGCTTGTGTGGCTGAGTGACTGTGCGCCTATTCCCTGTGTAATAGATTATTTCTTAAGAACTAATACATTGTTATCACAATGAGCCTGAAGGCAGCAAATCTCTACAAGTGGAAACTTGGTGAAATTAGAATGGCAGGGGAGACCAGATTATGGCTATACCTAATGGTGAACCACAGAAGAGCCCCCTGGCTTCCTCTTTTTGAAGATACACTCTAATCCATTTACCCTGTTGCCTTCTGGTGGTGGTGGTGATGGGTGGTGGTGGTGGTGATGGGTGGTGGTGGTGATGGGTGGTGGTGGTGATGGGTGATGGTGGTGGTGGTGGTGATGGGTGGTGGTGGTGATGGGTGATGGTGGTGGTGGTGATGGGTGATGGTGGTGGTGGTGATGGGTGGTGGTGGTGGGAGGTGGGTGGTGTGGTTTCTTCCTACTATTTTTTTATTTCACCCTCAATGGTTCTTTCTAAACACAAGAAGAATATGCAAGCCATTTATCACATAGAAAGAATCCATACAGCAAAATAAGAACATGTTAAAGGGGAAATGACACAATATTTAGACTCTAAAATTATATCTCCAGCATGAGTATTCCCAGAAACAATGAGTAGATAAACAGACGAATGGATAGCTAATCCAGGGGGTTCGCCCTGTTTGCACACTCCAATCCAGTCCTGTAACGTGCAGCTGGCCCCCTCCTCCTTCTGTCCTGTGTTTCTGTTCACAAATGCCATGCTTTAATTAATTAAAATATGCACCAGCAACCTTCTTCCTCCCCCACCCTGTTGTCTTAGAAATACTGCTCTATGGAAAATGGCAGCAACAAAGGAAAGCATTGTTCTAAGGTTTGACTCTAAAAGTTGTTAGCGATCTATAACAACCTTTCTATTTTTTACCAGTTTGCATTTACCAGTTGCTTCCCACTCTGGCACTTCCTCACGTAAATAGCTTCAACCTTTTATGGTATTGTGTGTGAGCAATTATTTTGTGTATTGTTCTTCTGGACTAGGTGGCCACAGGAAGCTGATGTACAGTTGACCACTAGCAAAAGAAATTTGGTGGCATTTTTTCACCTTAAAGGCATTGTATGATCTGGAGATACAGATTTAATAGTCAGAAAGCTACATGCCCTACACATCTAGAACCTTAAAGATACAGTTTAATGACAGAACTTAGTATTCCAAAAATATCATTTCAACCCTGCCCTTTGCTGTTATAATTAATGTCCTAACACCAAAGGAAGAGTATATGCCCTGAAATTAACTAGACTCAAATAGGCTCTCTGTTTTAGAACCATGAGTGTGGACAGAGCCTAGGGGCAAAGCATCTGGGGAGGTAAAAATGTTGATGCTGTCTTGCTGATAACTTTCTTATACCTTCCAACACACAGCACAAGAGCTTCAAGGGAATGTGTTGTGTTCCCAGTGTTTTCTTCGGAAACAGATTCCGCTTTGGGGAGATGGTGGTGCTAGAGGAAGAACCCTGGGGTTGGGATTCTGACCTCTGGGAAGGCAGTTGTTGTTTTTCCATCATTAACAAGTACCGCCATCTTGCTAGCAAATGCTGTCTTAATGCCAAGTTTGGTTTAATGCTCCCTTAGAGGAACATGCCTGTGTGCATTTAGTCCCCGTGAAGAGATTTAAGTCGTTGGCAGTCATGATTTTGTGTGATTTAATTGCTAATTTGTTTAAATCACTTTTAGCTTTACAGTTCCCATTTAGAAAATGATACTTTCATTGCTAATTTCTAATTGACATGAATCACAGAGTTTAGAGGTACAGTATTGGTAGTGACTGAGTGGGAAGATCAGGTACAGGCAGGGAGAGTTGGTATTACACAAGGCATGGGAAAATTTTGGATTGAAGTAGGCTTTGGCTAAAGCATGTGAAATGTCACATATACAAAGAAAGTAGAGTTTCTGAAAAGCTTTTTTGATTCACTGCTTAAAATTAAAGTCTGGGGTAGGAAAACCAAACAAAACTCAGAGATAGCCTGAGTCAGCATACTCAACACCCTGAGTACAGAAGCCCAGGCACACTGTGAGATGGCTTTTGGCCAGCTGTGAAGTTCTTCATTGTGGCCTCTGGCTGATTTCTGAACTCTCTCTCTCCTCATCCCCACTGTTGACAGGCTTAAGAGAAACCACAGGCTCTGAGAGTGATGGAGGGGACTCTAGCAGTACCAAGTCCGAAGGTGCCAACGGGACCATGGCAACTGCAGCCATCCAGCCCAAGAAAGTCAAAGGAGTGGGGTTTGGAGATATTTTCAAAGACAAGCCAATTAAACTAAGACCAAGGTCGATTGAGGTGGAAAATGACTTCCTGCCTGTAGAAAAGGTACGCTTGACATTTTTGTCTGATTTCATTGCAATGGGGAATATCCAAAAGTAGGCCTTGGGCTTTGACCTCAGAGGTTTCTGGTGCCTCTGATCCGTGCCTTCCTGCCTCCTTCCCCCCCCCCCTTAAGTTCCCCTTCTCTGCAGGAATGGTCTCCCTGCTGCTGATTTCTTACCACTCTCTTGTGTCGGTCAGCTTTCCACAACTATAGCAAAATATGCCTTGAGACAATTAACTTGGTAGGACAAAATGGCTTACCTCATGACCTGGAGAGCAGAGAGCGGGAGAGGTTTGGAATCTATAATAATCTCTTTTAAGGTCAATGACCTAAGGGTCTCCCACCAGGTCTCACATCTCAAAGGTTCTACAACCTCCTGAAGGAGGGATCAGGTCTAACACATAGAACTTTGTATGTATAAATCCCCTTTAAAGAATGTTCTTGGGATGACTTTTCAAATGGTTCAGCACTTCTTGATCTCCCTTCCCGAGAAGCCACTCATACCTGGAACCAGCTAAATATAGGACCCTGAAAGCCTTCAGATACCCCCAAATCTCTCTCTAATGCTTTGTGTTCATGTGTGTTTGTTTTGTTTATATAGTGGAAAAAGCAATTGTGTGAATTTTTTTCTAAGAGTTAGGTAGAATTTCAGACTGTTGAAAGGAAGTCTCCTGTGTGCGTGTGAGCAAATGATAGAGACAGTTTGTGTTCTGACTCCCTGGGTTGCTCCCCTCAGGAAGCTAGCTGTTTTCTTCTGCTTCTGGTTCTGGGCTGGTGAGAAGCAGACAGCATGTTGCTGCTGAGTATGCGGTTGCTATGGCAACACACCCAGAGCCATAGCTCTGTGGCTACTGCTGACGTCTACTGTGGTACACTTCTGAGCATCATAGCCTTCCTTAGGAGTTGATAAATACTGTGGAATTTTCCAAATTATCATAAGCTACACTCGTGCTGTGTTTAAGAAATGTTTGTTAATTTGATTTAGTGTTAGGATTTTGCTTTGACGCTTATGCCAGCAGGTTTGGGATAGGGCACTAGCAACATTTCTAATTCATGTCTATCATTGTCTCGTGGTTTTCATTACTCAGTGAGGTCAAAATTTAAAGATTGCATCAGCATCTGCAGCTGTAGAACCTGCACTGTCCACCCAGCCCCTAGCAACCTTCCCTAATGCCACCAAGCATTGGAAACAGTTTTATGGAGTGGGGGCAGTTTGGACAGTTAGTCCCTTAGAGAAAAGGCACAAAGGAAGAAATTGGAGCATGTTCCACTTAAACTCCTTTGTTGAAGTGTCCCTAAACAAGTTTTTCTGTTTCAATTATTGACATTGCTTGTGATCTGAAAACTATGTTGTTTGTGTCTGAACCTGACAGTTTTGTTTCCCATGGTCACATTCAGATTCTGTGAGGTAGCCACAAAAAAGGGAGTACTCATCTTGAGAAGGAATGATGGATGGAGCTTTTTTCTCCATTTTATTCGAGTATTTGAAAAGAATCTGATCACTGACTCAATCAAGGAGACACAATGTGTATATGGGTGATTTATTATTACAATTAATAATTTTTTAAGCTGGAAATAATTATTCTGTATGTTTTTGCATGTGTGTGTGAGTGTGTATATATACATGTTCACATGTGTACATGTGAAGAAACCTAATGGCGATATCAGGAATCTTTTTTCCCTCCACTGTATTCGTTGAGTCAGTCAAACTCAGAGCTTAAAGATATAGCAAATCTTACTAGCCAGCATGCTCTGCAGATCCTAGCTCTGCCTTTTGAGGCTGGAATTACAGAAGAGCGACCATACCCATGTGATTTTTACGAGGGTTCTGGGGATCTGAAGTCCAATCCTCTTGCTTGTGTGGCAAGTGTTAATTGCTGAGATATTTCCCTAGCCCCAGTTTGTTTATTCATGAGGTGAGATCTCACTGTGTGCTCATGCAACTTCCCCAGCCCCACGAGTGCTAAGACTATAAGTATGTGTATCTTCATGCCAGCTACCCCCAAGTTGATGTCGTAGCACATTTCTTCCAAGAATGGAATGCCTGTCTTATCATTTCCACCTAGAAACTCAATTCATGTCATTTGATCCAAACCATAACAACTTCCCCCACAACTTCCCCCATCTCAGATAAAGGTAGTGCTATCTCTCTCTCCCTTTTTCTCCTCGAGGTTGTGTCTGACTAATTGATCTGGAAACTCCATCACCTCTGCCTAACTATGTCTAGCATCTGCCTGTCTGTATCTCATCACCCTAATAGGGTCCCTTGTTTCTACTCACTGTTTCACTCTGTGTATATGAAACGTAAGTATTTGTGGAAGGTATAATGTTTCAAAATGTATTAACATGGTACTTTGGAGATTGCAGACATCTGTAGAATGAGGGAGCTAGGTGGAACAATTCGAGCAGATGCATAATTGAAAGTCAGCCAGTTGTGTACTTAAATGTTTCTTTGTGAAATGAAGTTGGTGGATTGGTAGTAGTGACATGAAATAATAACTTTGCCAGAGTTATGAACTCTGAAGGTATGTGTGTTATGTATGTGGGTGCATGTGTGTGTATTCTGATTTCTGATTCCTAGCAGAGTGAAACCATGTGCTAGAAGTTCCCTTAACCCAGTGTGAAGCTTTGGGAGCAAACATAAACTTCCCAGTTTGTTTGACTGGCTGCAGGCAACATTTTTAACATCTGAAATGATTTAACATGATCTCTACTCCCTGTTGTTGATGCAATGGGTACTTGTGTTGATTTATGGCTGTTGTGTTATTACATAATCTGACTTGAGAGATGATGAGTATGATACTGTTTTATTAGTGTACCGTCTGGTTCTTTTCACTTTTGACGTGGTTTTGTATTCACTATTTATGTTTAAAGAAGAAAGTTTCCTTTTAAAATGGGGCTTGTTGATTTCATTTTGCAGAAGCACAAATTGGATCCTGCATGACAAAATTTGGTATGTGAAGCCAAACATAGTCTCCCACTTAGGGTGAGGCAGTTGTTCTTCTGACGTGGCTGACTTGATCATTTGTATGAGGAAAAAAGGAATCCAATTATCTTTGATAACTTCAAGTGCCGCATTTATAATTTCCATTCAACTTTATAAAGTATTAAGACCCAATTCTCAACATTGGGTGTCTCTGTTGATCTCTCTACACTATATTTTTCCACAGGGCTTCCTCATTAAACCTGAAGCTCACTTGTTGGTCAGGTTGATTGTCCAGGAAACTCCATGTATTTGTCTGTCTCTGCCTCCCAGTGCTGTGGTTACAGAACTTTTCTACCATGTCTGAACTTTAAGTGGATATTGGACACCTGAATTAGGTCCTCATGCTTGTATGGTAGACATTTTACTAGCTGAGCCATCTCCCAAGCCCCTATACATCTGTTTAATGTGTAACAAAGTTCGCGATTAGATTACATGTCAGGGGAAGAGCCCTTTACCAACCCTGAAACAAAGAAATAGTGAAGCCAGGAATGATGCTATGCACCTTAATCCTGGCACTTGGGAGACTGGGGCAGTATAATTGAAAATTCAAGGCTAGCCTGTTCCAGTCAGCCTGGGCTATATAGAGACTCTGTCTCAAAACAACAAACCAACCAGCTAAACAAAAAACAGTACATATTGTTATTCTTGCTTCTTTTATTAAGATATAAGGAGGGATCCCAGATAATACTAAAAAATAGATATCCCTATGAACAATTTGTATAATGTACCATTTAACTGAAATATTTACAGATGAAATGATGTAGAGAAGACAAGATTAGTGATGAATTGATATTTTTTGTGTGTTTTGTGAAGCAGGGTTTCATGTACATAAAGCTGAATTCAAACTTTTGTGTAGCCAAGGATGACCTTAAACTTCTGGTCCTCCGGCCTCTGCCTTTCAAATGCTGGAATTACAGGCATATACCATCTAGTTCATGAGTTGATAGGAATCGAAAGCAAGTGATATATACATGGGATTTTGATGTATGCTCCATTTTTGTGTGTGTTACAAATTCCATTTAATAGAGATTACAGGAAAGGAAACTTTTGAGAAAGTGTTTCCATTGAAATTAAGCTTGGATAGAAGTGTAACATGTCCGTAGGACCTGGAGAGATGGCTCAGCAGTTTAGAGCACTTCTTGGTGAGTCACTTTGATTACTTTGCACCAAACACTTAGGTAAAGGAGTGGCAGGTGTGATACACTTGTCGGTAAGTTGCAGTTTTTTGGGTGAGGCCCGGGACCTAACTTGGTATGGCTTTCTATACAGAATAGTTGTTGCTTTTTGTGCCAACTTATTCCATGTTTGGACTCTAAAGTCATGTTGGCCTTGGCTCCTCTAATCATCTGGTTGGAAACGATATCTTGAAGCATTGTGGTTTGACAGGTTGGTAGTATATAATGTTTCTTACAGAGACACCTTTCAAGAACTTTTTTCCCTATACCTTCCTGGTTTAGTTGATTTCTCTTAGTGACTTCTGACATCTCTTTCTTGAAAGGATTTTGTTGTTGTTGTTTTTAATTTTTTACTAGTTTTTATTTGTGGCAGTCTGTTTTTAACTATCAACTTGAATCTCATTTATAGAATTACAGTCACTCAAATTAATGCCTTTATGGTATCAACATTGAAACATTTGCCTGTGGCAGAGAATTAAAATTTAAATTGTATGTAAATGGAAATTGCAAATCAATTTTTTCAATCAGCCAAATTGCAGTTAAAAGAATTTTAATATTTTCATTCCTATCTTTGATAGTCTTTTTATCCATTCTAGTAAAAATTAATTAAACTTTATAGTAGAATTAAACCAGGTAAGTATCAAGTGACATTCTTAGCTGGATATAGTGTTATATGCCTGTATTCCCAGGACACTAGAGGCTAAGGTAGGTGACCTCTTCAACTTCAAGGCCAGATTGGTCTATATAATTTCCAGTGTGATTTAGTGCTACATAGCAAGCCTGTATCTCAAGCAAACAAACAAAGTAATGATCTCTATTGCAAATAAGAGATGTGGGGCCAAAAAGATTGCTCAGCAGGTAAAAGTACCTGCCATCAAGCTTAGTGACTTAAGTTTGGTCCCCAGGAATCCCAAAATAGGAGAAAATTCACTCCTGCAAGCTGACCCCTGACTTCTACATAATGCACTATGGCACTTGTATATATTATTCTCTCTCTCTTTCTCTCTCTCTCTCTCTCTCTCTCTCTCTCTCTCTCTCTCTTTCTCCCCTTCTCCCTCCCTCCTTCCCTCTCTCCTCTCTCTCTTGATTTAAAATTTAAAATAAGAAATCTTTATGCCTGTTAGTTACTTTTCTATTGCTATGAAAAGACACCATAACCCAGTCAACTAACAGAACAAAGAGCTTATTTAGGGCTGAAAGTTTAGAGGAAAAATCCATAATCATGATTTTGGGGAACATGACAGCCGTCAGACAGGCATGGTGCTGGATACTAGTTGAGAGTTTACATTTTGATCCTCAAGCAGAAGGCAGAGAAAGCTAACTGGAAATGGTGTGGGTTTTTGAAACCTCAAAGCCTATCCCCAGTGACACAATTCCTCCAACAAAGCCACACCTCCTAATCCTTTCCAAACAGTTCTACCAACTGGGGACCAAGTATTCAAATATATGAGTCTATAAGGGTTGTTTTCATTCAAACAATCATAATCTCCAATCCTTTGAAGAGAAATAAGCTCTGGTGAGCTCCAGGAGCTAATATATTCTTTGACTAAAAAATACAACTGGGTAAGATTTTTAAAAACTCATCTAAGACTTAGATTATTGAATATTCCTCAGTTGGATGGAAAGATAAGATTATATGACATCTTTAGAGTAATTGCAAACTCCGTGGCTTTCAATGAGCAGATGGTATTATGATGCTTACTGGTTAAATGAAGCATATGGGAGTTTGACTTCAGTTTATTTTTTACCATTGTATGCATGTTTCCTTGTCTAGGAAAAGGAGAGGGAAGGTTGGTAGGGAATAGGAAGCAATGTTACTTTTTTTAAAAGATTATTATTATTTTAAAGTGTGTATGGGGGCGTGAATGCGTGTGGGTGCATGCAAGCAAGCCATGTGCCCATGTGAGTGCAGTTGCCCTTGGAAGTCAGAAGAGCGTATCAGATCCTCTGGAGTGACATGTGATTGGAAGGTATATGATGTAAGGGCAAGGCATAAAACTCTGATCCTCTGGAAGAACAATGTGTGCTCTTAAGTACTGAGCCATTTCTCTATCCCCAAGGGTTTTTTTTGACAGGTTGGATGTTTTCTGCTATTTATATATGCTTGACATGTACTTTGTGAAATACTCAGCCTAATGTATTTTCCATGAAATATGTAACTGCAGCCAGATCATTACCAAGATTTACAGTCTACAGACGGGATAGAGCTCAGTTGGTAGAGTGCTTGTCCAATGTGTAGAAAGCCTAGGCTTTGATCCGCAACACTGCATAAACCAGGTGTGTTCCTGCAGGGTTGTAATTCAAGTACTTGGAGGTGGAGGCTGTAGGGTACATACACAGTTAAAGATCACCCTCAACTACATAGTGAGTTTGACGTCAGCTCAAGGCTACGTTAAGTCCCATCTCATAGCACGCGTGTGCGCATGTGCGCGCACACACACACACACACACACACACACACACAAGCTGTGTTTTTAGGAGTACCAATAGTTATTAAACAGTCGGGTCAGAAATCCCAACTCGGCTTCCTTAGAAGACAAGTTAGTGACTCAGTGCTTTATGTTCCTCATCTTTAAAATTAGAATAACAGGATGATCTGTCACTTAGGGCTGGCATGAGGATTAAGGAAATATGTATAATGATTAGAAAAGTACTTACCATATAATAATCACTTAGTTAAGGTTCTTTTTACTAGAAAGGAACAGTTACCTTTTCTAGGACCATTGCTGCCGAGAGAGAGAGAGAGAGAGAGAGAGAGAGAGAGAGAGATAGTTCATGTAGTATATAAATTTATATGCCAGGTGTCTTCCTCAGTCATTCTCTGTCTTATTTTAAAGCAGAGTCTCACTGTGTAGCTCCGGCTGGTTTGGTCACTATGTAGACCAGGATAGCTGCCAACTCACAGAGATCTGCTTTTCTCTGCTTCCCATGTGCTGGGATTTAAGGCAAGTGCTTCCTTGCCTGACTTCCACCTCAGTTGTTGGAACAGGGTCTCACACTGAACCTGAAGCTTATCATTTTGGCTAGACTGGCTGGCCAGTGAGTCCTATGTGCCTATACCTCCCCAGCACCAAGATTATAGGTTTACCCTGCTGTGCCTGGTTCTACCTGAGTGCTAGGAATTCCTCATGTTTGTGTGGCTATCACTTTAGCAACAGAGCCATCTCTCCAGCCTGATTTTTTTTAAACTTTTGATTATGGGAGATTTGAAACTCCAAGAAGTAGACTCAAATTTTGCTATATTTGTGGCAACTCTTTGTTTCATATTACCAAGTCTCAAATGTCAGCCACTAGAAAGTAAATGCCATAATTCGGGACCTTGTCTGCCTTAGTCACCACTGTATTTACAATTGCTTGAAAAAAATTGTTAAAACTACTATGTATCGTTGGTCTTCAGTAAATGTTTACGGACTAGATTAAGTGAAGACTGTGTTTTGTCTTAATCCAGTTAAAATTATAAAGGACAGTTCATTGTGCTTCTGCCTCACTTATTCATTTACTGAAGCATCACCAAGTTCTTGTACAGATCATCAGTGGCACCCTGAGATTTCTCTATCACTGAATGAATGGGTGACAGTCTACATCAAAAGAGATCAGCTGGGCGGTATGTGCAGATCAGTGGTTCTCATCCTGGGGGTTTCCCATCCCTCACATATCATATTCTGTATATCAGATACCTATATTATGATTCATAAACAGTAGCAAAATTATCAATGAAAATAAACTTATGAATGAGTGTGGGGCTCACCACAACGTGACAAAATGTATTCAAGAGTCACAACATTAGGAAAGTGAAGAAACTTTGGCCTAGATGCTGTATTTACAAATTATGTGCAGAGTGTTTTCGCTTGTTTGTTTGCCTGGATAATTATTGATTAAGAGTCAGATATGATCTAGGTAATTGGAATTTAGCACTTCTTACCAAAGTCATTGGCTCAGTCATTTCTAGGTTTCTCATCTGATACCATGGATTGTCTCAAATCCTTTTATTTATGTTTTGTTTGAGACAGGCTATCATGGACTCTAGGCTCATATTTAACCCTCTATGTAGGTGGGGATGATATTGAACTCTTGATGCTCCTGTGTCTGCCTTCTATGTTCTGGGATTACAGGCATATACCTCCATGCCTGTGTATATTGTCCCTTGATCTGACAAACTTGTATATATAAAGGACCATATAAGACAGGGACAAGGACTAGCAGAGTTGTGTCCATATTATCTGTGAGAATCAGGCAGAAGGGAATTTCTTGAGATGCTGAAAAGTAAGGCAGTATCCAAAGGCATTTTTGAGGAAAAGAGTGGACAAAGATGTTGGGAAGTCACAGGATTGGCAGTATGTGTGTGGATCAGGAGAAAGCATGGTTACATTGAAGGGGCAAATAGGTAGATTGGGCTGGCACTCAGAGACGGTCAGGTGGTGATGGTGGTAGGCAGCTGGAAGACAGTGGCGCCTCCTTCCACAGGAGCTTGCCAATCTGCTTTCTCTGGGTGGGCTGGCACGTTGGGTTGGTGGAGGAGTACTGTGCAGCGGCATGATTTGCACTTTAGAGAGATAACTAGGGAGGTGCCTGAGAATGTGGACTAGAGATTGAAGAGGAAGTAGCTGGGAGAGTTGCCAGCCCAGGGCTCTGTGGTTGATGACTAATTGGCCAGGCACCAGAAGCTTCTAGTAGCTCCTGGAAAGGGGCAGATGGGCCCACCTCATGCACACACTTTCAGCCAGGCTGCCATTGCCTCAGTTGGCAGCAGAACTGAGAGATGAGCCAAATTTTCTTTCAAAGAAAATTGTTCTGTGTGATTGGGGAACCAAAAAGCCAAGAGTCAGCATTCTATTGTCTTTGTTCATAGATGAACTAGCCATGGTGGTGGTGGTGGTGGGGGGTTAGGAGGGTATTGTTTAAATACATTTGCGTTTATGTATGCACTCACATAATTGTGTATATGTATAAATAACACCTATGCATTTCAACAAATTCATCTTCCCAATTAGTTGTTTTGAAATGAGCTGTCATGTTGCCCAGGCTGGATTCAGACTCACTACTGAGTTCAGGTTAGCCCTGAACAGCTATAATCCTCCTGCCTCACCATCCAGATGCTGAGACTATAGGTGTGTGGTGCTGTGCACACCTTCCTGCCCTAATTAGTATTTATTTATTTCATTATGAAGCTGTAGATAGCCTTGAACTCCTCAGCTTCTAGTTCCTGTTTTCCAAGTACTGGAATTACAGACTTATGCCTCCATGCTCACCTTTTAATTTGTTGGTTTTCTAATTAGTTTTTAAATTAGTGCTTCATGTAGAATAATTTTAGGTTTAGAGAGAGGTGGTAAAGTAATACCAGAATTTCTACGTACCCGTGCAGAGCTCTCACTATTGTTAACAGCTTCTATTCATATTATATCTGCCGCAATGCAGATGTCACTACGTGATTATTAATTAATTAAAGCCCTAACTTTATTCAGGTGCCCTTAGTTTTTATCCATTGACCCTTTTCTTTAATTCTAGGGTGTCATTCCGGATACTGCATTGTATTTGATCACCCTAACTCTTTAGATTACTCCTGTTTTGGTGACCTTGGCAAATTTGAGTTTTGTGGAATGTTCATAAATTGGCCATTTGTCTGAAGGTTTTCTTATGATGGAAGCTCATTCATGTTGCATCAGATGCGGAGGGCTCATGATATCAAAATAAATTCATTTTCAATGTTGACCTTGGTCACCTTTACTAAGGTGAAGTTGGACAGTTTTGTCCCGGGAAGGTTCACGATCATGTTTTATTTCGTTTTGGCTTCTTTCCATTCTAAATTCTTTTGGAAGAAGTCACTCTGCAAACCCTTTGGGGAGTTATGCTGTACTTCACAGAGGGAGGAAATTCCTCAGGGCAGCATTGTCTGTTCTTTCTCATCCTAATTAGGTTTGCTGAGGTGGTTTCTTATCTGCATTCCAAATGCTAATTCCCTAGCCCTTGCACCACTTTTGTCATTCACACCCAGTGATAGCTCCCACCTTTGTTTTAGGTATGTCGTATATAAACAGATCTGGGTCATATTTACTCAGACTATACCTTTCTGGAGGACTGAGGCAGTGTCTCATTTAAAGCCATCCCAGGGTCTGCCACGCTGAGGGCAGTTAGTAAGTATAGATTCTATTCTTTTAAGTTAGTTTAATTAAAAGACTTAAAAATTAGCCATGGTTCATAACTGCACAGGACATCAAGGTCTAAGAATTCAAGAAACATGGCAAGAAGAAGATAGTGTAGATTTGTGAAGTCCTGAACTTGTAATAGTGGCTAATATGGCACTTCCTGTGTGCCTGATTCTTCTGTAAGCATTTGGTTGTCTGTATATCATTTAGTCACCTAGACAACCAAGTAGGTCTGTGGCCACTGGGATGACTATTGCAGTTCTTGTTTCTGTGATGCATGAAATTGAACCCAGAACCTTGCACATGTGCTGTTCTATTAGTCCCATTTTATAGATAAGGGAATTAAGGTGAACAAAATTTAATTTGTTCAAGATTATATAGCCTGGTAATGACCTACTTGCAACTTTTATATCATGTTCTGGCTCTAGAGTTTTGAACTCTTTATCAGTGGGCTCTGAAGTCATTAAAATGGTGATTGATATGGTATCTCATTTAGGGCAAAACAAGATTGATGTTTAAATACTTCATTCCAGAGTGTTGGGATATTTCTGATGACATGCTGTATCCTAAGAGAAACATATCCATAAAGTCAGTGCTATTTTCCCTTTAGATTTTTTTTAAATTTTTGTATAGTATGACTAATTTTATTTCTGTAAAAGTGATGTACTTTTTGTAACATACAATATTTTATATATCCCCAACTCCCCAGGCATATAATCTGTTGAAAGATAGCTTTTTATTTCCCTACTGGCATTTAAAAATACACACACACACACACACACACACACACACACACACACAAGCAGTCACTGGGTCCTGCCAATAAATACTCTAAGTGCATTCCTTGTCCGAGTGGTCACACCTTTGGGCACCGGGAGGCAACCTACATTACAGCTGGGATGTAGGCGAGGGAGGAGGACTTCTGGAGAAGCCACCCAAGCTATGAATCGGCCCTGGCTTCCTGCACCATAAACAAATGCAAGCTTTGTTCTCCCTATTCCTCATTTGGTCCCAAGTATGACTCAGGATTAGGCTGGGTCCTCAGGCTCCGCGCCTTTGGCTGTTTGAAGGAAGTGGGAGGATTTCAGGGTAGTTCTGGGTCCTTTACAAACTGAAGAGAAGAGCTGGCTGCAGGATGGGAGAAGAGGTATTTCTTTCTTTTTACTTTTAGAGAAGAAATAGATCCTTTTAATCTGTGTCTTATCTATAGCATTTTATAGCAGGCCTTGTTTTGTATTTGAATGGGTGTGTTAAAATGATGATGTTTGGGCCAGCTGGAATACCCCGGTGGGGAGGGGGTCACTCGCGGATGTATTAAAAAAGATCCTTTCCAATGTAAGGGTGACTTCCTAAATTTGAATGTTGCACTGGAGGTATTTAGCTTGTTTTTGATGCCCCCCCCATCCCACCCCACGGCGTTGGTCAATTTGGCTATTAATTTTTACAGATGTTTCCAATTTCTTTGTGCCTTACTTTTAATGTGCTCATACAGCAGAGAGTCATTTACATGGGCAGTTTGCTCAAGCAGTAACTAGCTGTTACACCATGTCACAGAGATGTTTAGCAATTACAGATGTTTGTGCAGTCAACAAATGTAGCTTGCTCTTCAGGTTAGTTTAAGAGAAAAGAACATCTCCACAGAGCAAGCCAGCTGTGGGGCATTTCACACCCCCCCCGGGGGGGTCACAAACATTTGGAGTTTTCCTTGTGAATGGAGAAACTGTGAGTACTGCTTTTAGAGATGAAGAGACTTGTTTACTTTTGTAGGGCTGAACTTTTATATATGTGTACTCATATATAGAGTAAGTCTGGATTACTTGCTTTTCTAAAAGTTAGTTTGTAGAAGGTGGTCATGTTTCTCTGAGTCCTTCATTATTTTGTCTACCTAAAAGCAGAAGTCTGTTATTTTCCAGACACAAAATAAAATTCCCTAAATAAACCACAGGATAAGTAAAGGCTTATGATTATTGTGTGTCTTCTGTGTCCTCGTGTCTCCCTGAAAAAAAAAAGAAAGAAAGAAAGAAATTAGAGAAGAGAGGAAGTCTGCAAACTATGACGCTTTATATCTTTTTCTAATGGGTTTAATTTAAATTTTTTTTGAAACTTTTTTTTTAAAGGGAAAATAATGTGGCAAGAATGAAGCACATTTAAGAGGACAAGTGATGTTCACAAAAAGATAAAGAGATATGGGTGTGGTGAGGTGTGGGGGAAGGGGGTGTCTCGGCAGGTCCATGCGGAGGCACCCCTTCCCCCTGAGGGACCAGCCACACCACGGTATAGTATAGAACAGAGTTTATTCAGGGCTTGGGGAGGGGAGCTAAGAGGGTAGTAGAGGCAGAGAGAGGGAGAGAGAGTAGAGGATTGGAGAGCCTGGCCATGACCACGTGGGTGGAGGGGGAAGGGAATGGGGAGAGAGGGGAAACAAGAAGGAGAGGCAAGAGAGTGAGGCAAGAGAGCAAGAGAGCAAGAGAGAGAGGAGGGGCAAGCAGCCCCTTTTATAGAGGGTCAGGCCCACCTGGCTGTTGCCAGGCAACTGTGGAGTGGAGTTTAGACAGAATGCTAACAACAAGAGTTTCTTGAAAGGTTTTTTTTTTTTTCCCCTTTGAACAGCATCTGTTGCTTGCTTAGGAAGACAGGCAGATATATGAAAGTGCTTCAGGTATTGAGAGAATAAAGTTCATTTGCAGTAGCTTGGGAGGATCCCCTAGGGAAAGGGATCTCAAATTGTCTGGTCTTCTAGATGGATTTTTTTCTAAGTTCATTTGTTGTTAATTTTTTCAGATCAGAATACTAAATAATGGGCTTCCTCTTGGCCTCTTCATATGTTTATGTCATTATGCCTTGTTCTCACTGGTTCCTCTCCCATCTTTTTCTTTCCTAGTTTTTCCTACCTTCTGACTTGTAAATCAAGAACCTGGAGTTAGTCATTTAACTTTAGCCCCAGGAAATGGTGAGAGCCCTTTACTTTGTAAAGTATGGACTGAGAAGACTGAACTGTTGCAGTCAAGTGGGAGCTTATCCAGATGTCCAGCAAGGCCCTAGAGATGGCAAAGGCAGGGTGACCTGCTGGCCCCAACCCTTCTGTCTTGTTTCTAAGGAGATAAGCTACCTCACTGTAGGAGAGTGCTTCCTGAATCTATTTGTCTATTAAGAACAAAATAGCATTGTTGCTTCTCTGATGTCAAGAATTCTTTGTAGTAATAATAATAGTTAAAAACAGTAGCTCATGGTTGAAGTATATGAAGAGCTAGAGACTGTTCTTAGTCTCATATTTGGAGAAATTATAATTAACATTTTTATTTGTATCTTTCCAGATTTTTTTTTCTGAGCCTGAATATGAATGAATGGTACAATCATTTGCTATTCTTACAATAACAGGGGCATAGTACAAGCGTCCTGTCTTGAAATTTTATTTGTTTTTTGTTTTTGTTTTTGTATGTTTGGGTTTTTCCGAGACAGGGTTTCTCTGTGTAGCCCTGCCTATCCTAAAGCTCACTCTATAGTCCAGGCTGGCCTCGAACTCACAGAGATCCGCCTGCCTCTACCTCCCAAGTACACCGCCTTGCTGTTTGGAAAATTTAATATGCCATGGCCCACTTTCTTCTGTTAGATAACTACACGGTATTTTTAAGTTCTCTAGCCATCAGAAGAATACAATACCATTTATTGAACTACATTTCACTTGATAACTGTTTAGATTCTTTCTGTGTTTAATAACTTTTCATACCCTTAATATTAAAAACTAAGAATGTTTTCACATAGTTCCAGTCAGTCTAGCTTCCTCAGCTGAAACAAACAAAAAAATCCAGTAATGTATATATGTATGTATATGTCTGTCTGTCTGTCTGTCTATCTATCTATATGGAGAGAGAGAGAGAGATGTGCATGTGTTTGTGTGCAGCATTATATCTCACTCATTTATTTCCTCAACATAAGTACTCTTATCCTTCCTCCCTCCCTCCTTCCCCCTCCCTTCTTTCCTTTGTTCCTTCCTTCTTTCTTTCTTATTTTGAGTTTCAAGTAGCCCAAGCTGTTCTGAGAATCGCTACATAGCTGAGGATGCTCTTGAACTCCCGATCCCCCGTTTCTACCTCCTGCAGTCTGGACTTATAACTTTGCCATGCTTGGCTCCATGAGCTGAGTTTTGAATGGAGAAATTTCCAGGTTTAACAGCTGATCTGACATTGATCACTGTTTTAAATGAAAATAACCTGAATATATAGTTTCTTAACTACCAGTGGAATAAAAAGTTCAATTTTTGTAATCCTTCACACTTCTCTTAACTTCTTAGTAGAAATAACCCTGGAAAGCTTTTGACAACTGGGCATGGTAGTAGACACTTGTAATTCCAGCATTGCACAGGCAAAGGCGGAATGGATCTCCGTAAGTTCAAGGCAAGTCTGGTCTCTGTAGTGAGTTCCAGACCAGCTTGAGCTACAGAGATAAATTCTGTCTCAAACACAGAGCAAAACCAAACTAAAACCCCCAACAACTCTGGAGTGTCCTGTAAACCACTTGTGGCACTAACTCCTTTCCTAGCATCATGCTCCCATCCTGCTATTAGTCTCAAGAATGTTTGCATGCTGCAAAACTCGTCCCCTAAAATCACCCTCTCCTAAACCGCTAGGAAACTCCATTCGGCTGTGTTTGTGAATTTATTTGCTGGATCGTGTGGTGATTCTAAGTTTTGAGGAACCTGCATACTGCTTTCCACAGTGGTGGTACCACATTTCCTTCTCGCCAGCCATCCACGTGGTTTTTCCATATCCTCACTTGTCCATACTATTTTCTGTTTTTTGTTTTGATTTTGATGGCAGCTGTCCTAGTAAATGTCAGGTCTTTAACATGTGTCTGTCTGCCATCGTGAAAGGAGAAGGACAACACTTTCTTTTCATCTGATAACTGGGGAATTAAAGGGTCCGGGAAAAGGTCTTCTGCCTCAAAGTCACCATTAACCAGGTGAACATTTGCGTAACTACAAAGTGCTTGAAGGAAGAACCTCTCTTCCACAGTCCCTGAAGGAACAAAATGGTAGTGTCCAAGTGCTTGGGTGAATTCCTGCTTTTCATGTAGTTTAGCCCCCTCACTTAGAAGGTTAACATTTCTTCTGTGTGTTTTTATTAATTCTTAGTGACTTCCTTTAAGTGGAAAAAGTTTGCTATATGGTTGATTTTTCTCTTGTTTTCTACTATATAGAATTGCTCAGGAAGAAGAAATGGCAGTCTGTCCTTTTGTAAAGTATTGGTTGAATGATTTATATGTGCTGATTGATATTTTTCAATAGGATGTACAGAATTATTACCTCTTTGGTTCTTTACTGACACTGATTATTTCATAGTATATATTCATGAGGCTGGTGGTTGCTTTTGATATCCAAAGTCATGCATATGTCTGGCTGGCCATTGAAATGGTCATGCTTTTGTATTTAACCTGATTTTTTTGATATTCTCAACTAGTTGTAAAATATGATTCTGACCAACTGGGACTCAGTAGATGAAATATATTTGATGCTCTAAAAAAAGAGAGAGAGAGAGAAAGAAAACCCAGCGTACTATTCCGCTGACTTTAGCTGAATTGTGTTGTGTTTTCTCCCATTTAACAAATTTAAATTGCAGAGTTCAGTTACTCAGCAACTTGTCTTACATTTCTTTGTGGCATTGGAGCCCATTTAATTGGTACAAAATTCTTCCTTAGCTCAGGCTCTCCATATTGAAAGACAGATCTTCAAATAAATGTGAGCTCCAGCCATGAATAGCAGCGTAAGCTACTATCCTACACTTCTGTCCTTCCTGCACTTCCAATAGGAACTTCACAGTCAACTCAGAAAATAACAATGCATTACTGGAATTTTTTTTAAATTTTTTTTATTTTCATATTTTATTTACATTTCAAATGTTTCAGATCTCCCCTTTGGAACCTCCCCATTCCCTCCGCCTTCCCCCTGCCAATATGGGGATATTCTCTAACCCACCCTCCCACCCACCCACCCACTCTCGTCTTCCCTCCTTATCATTCTCCTATACTGGGGCATCTAACACCCTCAGGCCCAAGGGCCTCTCTTCCCCCTGATGGATAACAAGACCCTCCTCTGCTACATATGTGGCCAGCACCATGGGTCCCTCCATGTGTATTCTTTGGTTGGTGGATCAGTCTCCAGGAGTATCAGGGGAGGGGGGTCAGGCCAGTTGCCAGTGTTGCTACCTCCCTGGGGCTGCACACTCCCTCAGCTCCTTCAGTCCTTTCTCCAAGCCCTCCATTTGGAACATCACATTCAGAACTACTGTTGCTGCGAAGTGACTCTTGAGTATTTCAAACTTTTGGGCTAATAACCACTTAACAGTGAGTACATACCATGTTCATTCTTTTGTGACTGCGTTACCTCACTCAGGATGATATTTTCAAGTTCCATCCATTTGCCTGTGAATTTCATGAAGTCATTGTTTTTAATAGCTCAGTAGTATTCCATTGTGTAAATGTACCACATTTTCTGTATCCATTCCTCTGTGGAGGGACATCTGGGTTGTTTGTAAATGGCTCCCTTTTATCAAAAGGTCATCCTTAAAGCTATTTCATGAGGCCTATGATTCTGAAGTGTTACCTCCATTGAACTCCTCCTTGCACTTGTAGAAATCCAACAGTCAGGGTTTGGGACTGTAATGGCAGAAAACTGAGGTCTGTATCACTTAAAAGTTGTATTTCTGCTTTGTTCATTTATACTGAGAAACTTAGAGGTGGAAAGGATTCATTTACTGCTTGGTTTTCTTATTCTTTCACTAGCCAAGCAGTCTCATTTGCCAGTGATTTTAATATGTTTTGCTCCATTTGTTTTGGAAGCATCTGTTCAGTCTGTTCTTTTTATTTTGCCTTCTTAGTCAGGGCTATTTTCACTTTCCAACAGGAAACAACTTCCCTTGGGTACCTTTTCTAGGCTATGACTAGAGGCTGATAATCAATGAAGTGATGATGCTAAAAGTACCATGGTTTTAGGTCCTGGAGAAGTTCACATATTTCTTCTAGGCACAATGCTTATCTCTGTCTAGTTCCTGCACTGGGACAGCTAGCTGCTCCATATACCTCGCATATCTGATTTTATAATGAATTTATTTTGCTTCTAGCCTATCAACCCCGTTACTTTTAAGCATCATTAGAAGCAGAGAAAAACAACCACAGGTTTTTGTGACCTTCAGTCATAAGTTGTTATGTCCAAGAGGGCAGGAGCTGTCTGGGTAGAGATGAAATGAGGCTTTAAGAAAATAAGAGGCTGAGAGAGGATCTAGGTCATAGATGGATCACTAAGTTTCTAAGTATTACAGTTAAAAAGATGACTTCATGGGCTCTAAAGCAGTGTGTAAGCAAACCTTGAATTTTGTCTGTCCCAACTTTATGAAATCTTATGGTGGTTGACCTTGCCATGGAATTCAGTTAATGACAAAGAGGCCAGAGATATCCTGAGGAGCTATGAGACAAGGCAATAAATAAAAATTCTGTTTTTTTAAAGATTATTTATATATTTTATTTTATGTCTGTGAGTATTTTACCTGCATGTGTATATGCATCATATTTGTGCCTCTTACCTATAGATGGCATCAGATGCCCTGGAACTGGAGTTCTGGATGGTTGTGAGCCACACATATGTGCTGGAAACTGAACCTGGGTCCAAAGTAAGAGTAGCAAGTGCTCTTAACTACTGAGCCATCTCTCCAGACCCCATGAAAAATAGTTTCAACTAAACAGTAGATATCAGAAGTTATGAACAAAACTTAGTCATTACAGCAAAGAGAGTTGGCTAAGCAATGTCTATGAGGAAATTAGACTTCACAGAGCTTGACACTGTTCCATGATTCCACTAATGGCAGAAAAAGAAACCCTGTAACTCGAATCATGATGATCAAGTTGGGGATTAAGGATAAGTAGCTGGTGGTGAGGGTTAATAAACTCACTTCGTTGTGCCATGGGGGTAAGAATGTAGAAAGTTTTTTGCTGAAAATCCCTATAAATTTGGGAGCATGTCCAAATCTAAAACACATCTGCCAGAATCAGAGTAAATATAATAGAATAACCCAGAAGTAATGAATGTATTGTTCATTTGAAAAGTACCATTCCTGGTCATTGTCCTCTTTTGTCACCGTTTTCCATGAATCTGTATTGTGTTTTCCCTGTGCAGAGCCTATAGCAAGTCTTTGTGTAAGGCACAAAGAGGAATTGCTTCTCCGGGAGCAAACATTGAAGCAAGCATTCTCCATTGTGACAGAAAAGGACCCAGAATCAGTGGAGAATAGAAAGCACGTCAGTGGACATATTTCACTAGATACATTGTCTTGTCTGTTTATCCTTTAAACATGTTCCTTAGAAAGTAACAGAACCAAGCATCTTGGTACATGCTTGTGATCCCAGTAGTAGAGCTCAAGGTCATCCTGTACCACATAGCTAGTTTAAGACTAGCCTGGGCTACAGGAGACACCATCTCAAAAGGAAAAAAAAAAAAACCATAGTGGTGCATATTTTTAATCCTAGTACTCAGGAGGCAGAGGCAGGTAGATCTCTGAATTTGAAGCCAGCCCAGTCTACAGTGAGTTCCATGAGAGCTGACTACATAATGAGAGGCTGTCTAAAAAGTAGAATAAAAACCTAATTTAAAAGTAACATAGCCAACTGAGAAAAGCACATGTGTAAAATTAGTGATTTCATGTTTTCTTCATCCATGTGTTGTGTGGTTTGGTGTTTTTGTATATGTTATAGATAAAAAAGGGAGAGAGGGAAATATTTTTGCACAGAAGAATTAAAACTTGCAAAGTGAGTGGTAAAACATTTACCATTTGCTCATATGGTAAGGATCTAATTTGCTTAAAAGTCGGGCTTCTTAGAATTTACAGCCTTAAGGGAACTGTCTTCTCCCTCCTCATATTTGCTGTTAAATTGGTGTTAAATGGATGAAATGATGAATGAATGTAAAAAACAGCCAAGCACAGACCACATTAAACTTCTCTTCTACAAGACCAGAAACAACAAAAGAAGTATCTTTATTAAAGTGCATTCACAGGACTGGGAAGATAGTTCAGTGGGTAAGAGCACTTGCTGTGGAGTTCAAATTCCTAGCACCTGTGTAAAACCTGTGCATGGCTACACATGTCTGTAACTCCAGCCTTGGAGGGAGAAGCTAGGCTGATCCTGGGAGCTCTCTACACACCCAGCCTACCCAAAACAGCAAGCTTCTGAGGCCTTGAAAGACCTTGTTTAAAAAACAATAGACAGGTGGTGCAGCACTACTGTGGAGGTAGAGGCCAGCAGATAGATATCTGATTTCAAGGTCAGCCTGGTCTTCAGCTTGAGTTCAAGGCTAGCCAGGACTACACAGAGAAACCCTGTCTCAAAACAAACAAAGGAAGAAACAAAAATGTAAAGAGCACTGGAGGAATACACTGACCTCCTCCTCTGGCCTCTGGTTGCCTCACATACTTGCATATATGTGTACATGTTCCCAAATACATTCATTCAAACACACAGTCATAAGCATGTACACATTCATTGCATGTGAATACGTGTACACATTTTTTAAGAAGAAGAAAGAAATATATCTATTCAATCTGTTTTCACCCCTAAGTAGAATCCTATTTTAGTATAAATCAGTCTTGATTTTATTTTTTTAAAAAAGCGCAAGATCATGTTAATTGGAAATGTTTCTTAAAGAAATGAAAATGTCTGTGACATCTATGTAATATAAAAATTAGGATATTCCTCAATAAATAGCCACTTTTAATTTTTTTGAATAATTTATTTTGATTTCATGTGCATCCATGTTTTGCCTACATGTATGTCTATGTGAAGTAATTAGATCTTCTGAAACTGGAGTTACAAACAGTTATAAGCTGTCATGTGGGTACTGAGAATTGAACTCAGGTCCTCTGGAAGAACAACCACTGCTCTTTAACCTCTGAGCCATCCCTTGAGCCCACAAATAGCTACTTCTAACAGTAGTAGGTAATCCTGTATTTAATCACACTGTCATCACTTGAAGCCATACTTCTTTAAAGACCAGAAATAAAGAATCTGTAAGCATTGTCTTTTAAAAATATTTACATTTTATTTTTATTTTATGTGTATTAATGTTTTGCATTATTAATGTTTAATGATGCCTTAATGCATACTAATATATAAATGTATACCTCATGTGTGCCTGGTGGCAGTGAAGGTCAGAGTGGGGCTCCAGAACCCCTGGAAGTGGAGTTACAGATGATCATGAGCCACCATGTGGGTGCTGGGAATCGAACCCAGGATGTCTGCGAGTATTCTTAACTACTGGGCCATCCCTGTAAGCATGATCTTTGATTATACACAAAGTCCTTTTCTGAAATATAAATGAGGAATTCGTGAGTTTAATTAGAAGAATAAGAAATAAGAAACCTGTTCTTGGCATTGAAAATGTGATAAAATGTCCCAATACTGTATTTGGAATAACATTAATTAGAAATGAGTTACATTATGCACTTAGTCACTAAAGATATGAGCCAGTGAAGAACTATAAGCAAAGGAGATGACAAATGCCAGAGCGTTGTCTATATGGGTGGCGTCTTGCAATTTACCATCATGATTCATTTTACATCTGACTGTCTTAACATCCTTACTAATGATTTGGAAATAAAATGACACACAGATGAAAGCTTCATGTAACTACTAGCTAGGAGTAGTTGCAAATCAAATCAGACCTTCAAGAGAGACGTCAGTAATGTGGGGAGGTAGATTTTAATTTTTAGCCATTTTAACGCATGTTATTGCACCTCTGAAAACTTCGTTTTTCTGATTATAAAATGGTTTTTGAAATACTAGAAAATAAGGAAACAAAAAACCCTGATAATTTAATTTCCCCAGGGCAACCACTGTTACTGTTTGTAAATATTAGCTTTCAAGAAATTTTACATTTTTATATTTATTTGTTTAGCAATATATGAAATTTCACATATTATTACAGCCTTCTAGAAACATCCTTTTAACTGCTGGAGGGCCCAGTTGGTTTCCTTTTTGTGGTAGAACTAGGGGTTCAACTTTTGTGGTTCATCTGGGGATTGAACCTGAGATCAACCCAGGACCTTTCACATACTAAACAGGGGATGTACCAACAAGCCATACCATTAGCCCCCAGGCCCCTGTTTGAAAATTTTAAAATTCCATTCATAGCTAGGCAGTGGTGGCATACACCTTTAATCCTAGCACTTGGGAGAGAGACAAAGACAAATGGATCTCTATGAGTTCGAGGCTAGCTTAGTCTACAGAAAAAGTTCCAGGACAGCCTGGGCTACATAGAGAAACACTGTATCAAAAACCAAAAATAAATAAAATTAAAATTACATTTATTTATTTATTTAGTATTCACACATTTATATTCTTTCTCTCCTTCCCTCCCCTATTATGTGTTAGAGAGAGTGTGGGGGGGATGCTTGGCATAGTGTATATGCGGAGATCAGAGACACCTTGAGGGAGTTTGTTCTCTCCTAGCTTGTAAAATTCAGGTGGTCAGGTTTGGTTACAAACACCTTTACTCCCTGAGCCATCTCACTGGTCCTCAAGGTTCTGTTTTAAGGCTGTAGATCCATGGAGGATCTCAAAGAACTAGAATTGGCATTGATTCCTATCAACAATTATACTGCCATGTCCTACATTACAACTGAGGATAGACTGCTTCCTTGACAACAGTTAGGGCTTGGAGAGTTACACAGTGGTCTGCATTGCTTACAAGGTTTGTTGAGTTTCAGATAGCCTACATAGGATCGGAACAGTGTTCCAGCACTTTCTTGCTGACCTCTCTCTCTCTCTCTCTCTCTCTCTCTCTCTCTCTCCTATGTGTGCACATGTGTTTACACATATGCATATGTGCACATGTAGATGACTTGCTGGAGTCAGTCCTCTCCTTCCACTCTGTGTGTCTTGGAGGTGGAGCTCAGTCATCAGGCTTGGCGGCAGACAGCTTGACCACTGAGCCATCTCACCAGCCCCCTTGCTAATTTTGAAAGAAGCCTTTCAGTGCTGCTTTTGGCTTGAGGTACACTTCCAGGTAGAGGATTATGAATTCAACAGTTTATGTTAAGTATCTGTTATTAATTTCCAAGTGGCTTTAAAAATCTGTACGATGTGAGTGTGTGGTCTCATTTGGCCCGTTACCTTGGGAGGAGTATCTGTTTGGTCCAGTAATTTAGAATTTCCTCATCCATTAGTGAATGGGTGCCAAACTTTGTAAAAAAAAAAAAAAAAAAAAGCTTGGGATAGTTTCTATAGTGGTGTGTTTGCTCCTGAGTACCAAAACTCTCAATAAAAGGCTATCTGTTCTCAGACAACAAGCCGTTTTCCCCAGACACACGCCTTGTTGTTTTTCCATCATCAATGGTGGATAACAGTTTGGATGCAGCCAGAAGCAGCTGGCATGGGCACACACTGGAGGGTCCTCTGGGATGTTGTTCTGACCACTCAACTGGAGGTGCCACCTTTATTGACTGGAAATGTCTGTGAGTTGTGGGCTTTGGCCCACCTCAGTTCCTCTGTCCCCTACTAATCTTCCAGCAGCAGCTCTGTACCAACAGATGCTACTTTTAATCCCTTCCCAGCTTCCAGATTTATCAGTGTTCTCTAGGCATGTCTTTGCTCTGTGACTGGCTTCTAAAAGCTGTTCTTCAACCCCCAAGCAAAGGAATGGGTGGCTAGCCTACTAATAGAAAAAAGCTGTCTAATAGAGCACTCTTTCAAAGTTGAGTTTATATAAAGGTATTCTGATGATTGATTTTTCCATTTTTCATGTGTGTGTGTGTGGGGGGGTCTGTGGGTCTGTGGTATGTATGTATGTGTGTGTATGTATGTATGTATGCATGCATATTATATGAACTTATTTGTGTACATGTGTGAGCATGCATGTGGAAACCTGAGGCTGATGTTGGCAATCATCCTCTATTGATCTTTAACTTCATTGAGGCAGAGTCTCTCAAACAAACTACCTCACCAATATAGTTAATACGATTAGGAGGCTTGCTCTGGGAATCCCTATCTGCCCCTTCTGAGACTAGTACTGCCAGCTTTCCAGGCATTTAATATGGGTTTCTGGGGTCAGAACTTAAGTCCTTGAACTTGTGTGGCAAGCTGTTTAGCCCTTGAACACTCTTTACAGCCAGATTGAGTTTTTAATTCAGCAAAATCTAACGATTAGCACGCTACATACCTGTCATTGTATCCTTCTATAAAAATCTATGACATTTTTATCATTGGCTTCATTTTAGAAGAGGAAACTGGCATATGGAGAAGTGAAGTAATTTGACCAAGATTACATAGCCAGTAAAGGTGCTTTTAGAGACCATATCTCCTCAGTACAAAACTTACCACATGATGCCAAAAGGAAGGGATGGTTTATTTGTTTCATTATGATGTCTCTAGCACTACCGTAAGACTATTTTCTGATGGATAATAAATGGCTGTTTGACAGAAGTATATTAAGCTTATCTAATGCCTGGGGTACTTGGAAGGATTTAGAGGTAAGGCAACCCTCCCCATCTTGTCATCATACTAGTTAATGAAACAAACAGAAAGAAAGAAGTAGTCAGAAAACCAAGGTCATGAACAATGAGAGCTCCTCATGCATGGGAGGGCACTTCTGTCTTTTTAACCTAAGACATTTTCATGGGAAACACAAAATATGGGTGTGATTTGCCCCCATTGTTGAATATGTCCTGTTTACTTGTGACTAGAATGCTCCAATTTTAAGTTAATTTGATCTCTCTTTACATAACTTTCATAACTTTTCATAACTTTACATAACTTTTCTTGACTGTTTATTTTGATGTTTCTTTTATTTTTTATTTGTATTTAGTTATGTGTATAGACATTTTGGCTTCTTGTATGTATATGCACCAATGTGTGCCTGGTACCTGCAGAGACCAGAAGACACTGGATCCTCTGAAACTGGAATTACAGATGTTTTAAACCACCATGTAGGTGCTGGGAATCCAACCTGGGTCCTTTGGAAGAACAGCCACTGTTGTTTTTTACTGCTGAACCATATCTCCAGTCTCTTGTTATTTTTAATGACTTACCTTACTATGTTTAATTGTGTGTGCGCGCGCGCATGCGTGTGTGTGTGTGTGTGTGTGTGTGTGTGTGTGTGTGTGTGTCTCCATCCATGAACACATACATACATGTATGTGCATATGACTACTGGTGCCTGTGAGGCATTGGGTTCCCTTGGAGCTGTATTTATAGGTGGTTGGAAGTTACCAGACATCATTTGCGGGAATCAAACTCAAGTCCTCTTACAAGAACTGTATACACTCTTAATTGATGACCTTGCTCTACACCCCACTGCTTCTTTTATTTAACTCTGTAGCTCTAGCTAGCCCCAAGCTCACCATCCTCCTCCATCAACCTCCCAGATGCTAGAATTGCAAAGATCTTTCCAACATGCCCCACTGGGATTTCTATTCTTGGGATATTTTGAAGTCACCTTTCTAAGTATACTGCAATGTACACAGAAGACATGTCAGTTGTGTACCTGACCACCAGGAAACTCCCATTTTCAATCTGTATATGACCTGAATTCATTTTTCATAGTAAAAAGCAGTATCTAAAATAGCACCAGAAAGCCCATTAAAATATCTTGTGTGTCTGTGTGTGTTCATGTTTATGCATGTGTGTCTGGACACCAGGGGCCTAGTTCCTGTATTGTTTCTTAGGATTGATGTTCACCTTGCTTTTGATTTCAGAGGAACATGGAGTTTACTGACTTGGCTAGACTGGCTGACCAGTGAGTCCCTGGGGATTCTTTAGTTTCTGCCTCCTCAGAGCTGGCATTACAAGGGTGCCCAATCCCACCTGGCTTTCTCTGTGATCCCCGAGGGTCAAACTCAGCGTGTCCTGCTTACACAACAAACACTTTATGAATTGAGCTATCTCCTCAGTCCTCAAGCAGTCTACATGTATTTCCTCTGCCCTTCTGTAAGTTAGGGGAGCCCATATGACCTTTAAAACGAGCATTAATTTTTAGAAGTCTATGTAGCTAGTGATGAAAGTAAAGAATGAATCGTACAGCATTAAGGTCAGCACTACTTTAGTATTAGCCAGATTTGAAGAAAGGCTTCATGAAATCGGTGGGTTATCTTTTAAAGAACTATTCCACCTAAGACTGAGGCAGAATCTAGCCTAGATAATGTATATAAATGGAAGTATAGCTTGGGTTGTACTTTAATGATAGAGTTGGACTCTTAGCTCCACAGAATAAATTGGATTAGACAATATAGTCATCCTTTGATATTTATGGAGGATTGTTTATAGGAACTGCCTCCTAATAGAAAAAAATCTATGATGTTCATCTATATAAAATATGAACAGTTGTTATACCGCATCCTTTAGGAAATGATGGGCAAGAAGATCTGATGATTTAACATAGAGACAGTGCCTTTCCCAAGTATTTTAACTCTGAAGTATTTGTATCTATGGATGCAGAATCCACAGATTTAGCAGAGTTTCTACTCCCTCATCCTCCTGTTTCTATTTTTTAATGACTGGCTTAATTCACCTAGTATAAAATCCACCAGGATCATTTCATGTTATGGTGGCAGAATTGCCTTTTAAAGGCTCAATAGTACTCCATTGTATGCTCTAAGCTTTGCTTTTTTTTTTTTTTTTAAGATCGTGGTTCTACTTGAAAATAATGCAACAAATTATGACTCTAAATGTGATCTGGTTTTTTCGGATTGAGGCTGCTTCATTTCCTTCTCTGCCCTGAAGAACAAAAAGCTTCCTCTGGAAATACATTTTGGGAACAAATTTTGGAGTCAAACTTGATTAAACAATTTACTTTAAATTTGTCAGATGAAAATGACGGCGTTCTTCTGTCTGTCAAGAGCTCCTCATGTGTCTATATATTTTTTTAATGTTTTGGTTTTGAAATGGGAGATTGACTGGTGCTTTCACAGAAAGTGAAATGCTCGGAGCTGTTAGAGACCTATTATTTTGCCACTAAGTCTCGGCATGAGCAGCAGAGCACAGAGAAATACATCTTCTTTGACCCTTTCCATCAGGGCCCTGAGCCCTGGGATTCATCTCTGTCACTGACTCCTCTGAGTGGGAACTTACTGTTGTCATTTTGCACGTGGTTGGCACTCACTATATGGTATGCACACACATAGACTCAAGAGCATGACAAAATCGGGAATGTTTCTGCCATATTTATATCAGTTTGCAGTTACTGACTTGTGCCTTTAGCGGCTGTGAGCAGCATCTAGGCAAGCATGGTTTTAGGGCTTTGAGCAGAGGGCAGTGTCGCTTCACCCCTGTAGCTTTACTTTAGTTTTTTGTTTCTTCATCATTCCTCATTGGTCTTAACAACCCAAACTGGATCATCACACCTCTCTTTACTTTTCCTGGTGACCAAATGTCTTGGGGAATAAGCTACAAACTCCTGTAACGGTGGCTTTAACTTACCTAGCTGGCTTACGGGCCTAAAGCTACTCTCTCTCCTTCTCAGTGTGTGTGCTTCCACCCACATCACATTGTGAACATCTGCTCATGACTCAAGTGAGTCTCCTGCCTCAGTCTCTTGAGTACACCCACTACCCCCAACTCCTGCATCCAATTTTGCCTTACTTCCTTGCTTTTTATTCAACTAAAACACCCTTTCTACTACATTCTTAGGCCAGCTCCTACTCATCTTTCTGAATGTAGCACAAGCCTCACTGTTGCCATCTTTGAGGCTTGTTTCCTCGGTGTAGATTGGCTAACAACGATTTTTCCCTCTATCTGTACATGCCTTTATTGTACTGTTTATCCCTTTGCACCATGTGATGTGTAGCTAATAAGCCGAACCCTACTGCTAATCTCAAACTCATTGATGATCCAGGACTCTGAGCCTTTCACGTTTATATATGCAGCAGCCAGAATAGAATTCACTACCAAGGCAAGTGTTCTTTTTATTGTTCTCAAAGAAAACTAAAAAAAAGGTGGCTTTGCTCTCAAGTATGCTTTACATATAAAAATATCATGAGTAAGTATGGGATTCATGTCCATAGAAGATGTTGGTTAAAGCTGGGCTTTATTTGAATCTTACAGGTGAGATGTACTCAATTATACTGGGGAAGGAGATGCCGTCCTCAGGCTGGTGAGAGGGATAGCCTGGACTATGCTTTGATTTATATAAAGAAACACACAAACTGGAGTGGATCGTTGTGTGTGAATTAATTTAACTGCTTCATGGGGACATGGTACCTCGGTCCATGTTTGATGTTAAAGCATGACAAACCAGACATTTTTCATAGCTACTAAACCATTCTTTCTCTCCCTTACCTATCGAGTCTCTTTCTAAAGTCTCCAAGTGATGTAAAATGAAGGCATTGTTAATTAAAAAAGAGAGGGAGCCATTCCCCCGGGGGAAGGAGTGTTTATAATTTTTCTTTTATTTGTTATAACAGCAAAAATAGTCTCCCAAAGTATAATGACAGGTTGTATTTTGTAAAAGTGGTATTGTGAATAGACACTCACTTTGACTTGCTCATATTCTTCGAATAAGATGATTCTTTAACAAGCTGCCATGTAGGGTCCTCTCCTGGGAACAATGTGGGTAAAATATAGATGGTATTTTCATATATTGTCAGATATTTGGAGAGCCAATGTCTATGATCTTAATATTCTCTGAATTACATGCTGCATCTCACTGAGCACTTAAGCCGGGGTGGAAGCCTCAGCTAACTGCAAACATTACTAGGATTTCACAAAGAGACAATCATCACCCTTCCTCTTCCTGTTGTATGGCTCTTTTACTTTTTAAAGGCATGCTTTTAGAGGTGTTTAATAAATAGACAAATGAGCCAAATCACATCCTGGCAGGAGATAGAGTCAATGATAAATAACAGAGCCTGGCTCAAATTCTTTACACAAGCAACACTCTCATATTCTCTCTCTCATATTTTCTCTCTCATATTTTCTCTCTCTCTCTCTCTTTCTCTCTCTCTTTCATATATACATGTATATATACTTATATAAACACAAGCATTATATATAGTAGAATATTCTCCTTCTCATTTGTATATACATGTATATGTACTTATACATATAAACACAAGCGCTACACACACACACACACACACACACACACACACACACACGTAGTAGAATGATAGCAATTAAAGCCCTTTTGTGGACAGAATAAAAGAGTAAACTCAGGAAGCCCTGATGTAAGACTCCCAAATTCAGTCAAGAGGTCATGCTGTATTTAGAGAAAGTTTGCTACTAGTCTTGAGAGGTAAGAGAAGATATGAACTGTTAGGAGGTATAGCATGATATAAGAATTAGAAGTAAATCTTCATATTTCTTCTTGGTGGCTCTCCATGAGCAGTAATGAAATAGCAATACATGTTCCGATTGCTTTGATGCAGGTGTGTTAAGAGGTGTAAAGGGCGTTTGAAAATTGCCTTATGATAGATCAATGGATCTGTGTCTGAAAAAATGATTGATGTTATCCCTGAGCAAGTTACAGGCTCTAGATCAGAGTCCAAGGGGGAGGGAGGAATATGCACTCAAAACTCTATTGTTGGATCCACTGGGAGGTTTAATGACAATTGTCACTGAAGGCCAGTTTCAAGTCATGATCCTAGGGCACAGAGAAGATAGGGAAGAAAACCTAGGAAAAGGATGGTCTTTACCTACTTGTTCTGTAGACTACTCATTTTCTTGTGGTGTCTTACTGGCTGTCAAAAGAAATTCTATGCTTGGAGAAGACTGGAATACACTGAGAGAAACTTAAGGATAAAGTTAAATAATAACTATAGGACTTAAACAGTATGCCGTGGTTTCCAAATTCACCAAGTTAGGGATTATCGGTTTTAGTGATTAGTTAGTAAGTAGAGCATTGTAGGGGAACACACTTCTGAAGATTATTTCAGGATGAAATGTGTGTGCGTGTGCATATGTGTATGCAAGTATAGACACATGTGTGTACATTAAATATGATGGAGCCTAGGAAAACATTGATTGATCAATGTCAGCAGAATGTTGTTACCATTGACCAAGCTGTGGGATAATGATGTATAACAATGACTAAAACAGTGGGGTTCTTGGAAGGAGAAGGGTCCTCTGATTGGTCAAGAAAGACGTTCTCTGTCTTTGTACTTGACATGATAGGTTGCTTATGCTAGGGTCAGTAGGGAGTAGATGATATCTCTAGCACCCTGCTTCACCCAGCAACCACATAGTAATCTCAGATTTTGTGAAGTCCTGCTCAATTTCTGAAACAGAGGTCCTATGCTGCCAAATGTGTTATAGTTGACAAGTGCTTTGAAGCAGTTGTGATTCAGACAAGGCTTTAATTGTGGCCAGGCAAAAAGCTTCAACAGAATTTGGATTCTAAAATTTCAAGAGAACCCAGGTAAATGAAAAGCGTCTGAATATCTTTTAAGTCTTACATTCAATTTCATAATCAGAAAAAAAGGAATTATCTTTGAACTTTTCCATTTATTTATTTATTTATTCATTCATTTATTTATTTATTTATTTTGCTTTTTGGAGACAGGGTTTTGCTATGTTTCCAAAGCTGACCCTGAATTCAACAATCCTCTTGCCTCAGCCTTTCCAAGTTCTGGGATTTATAGGTATGTGCCACCATGCCCAGAAGATTGTCCTTAACCTTTTGTTTTTCTCATAGTCAACTTTAAAATAATAGACTTCAGAGAATGTTCCCCTAAATGTTGTAATTGACGTACCAATACAGGAGGTATGTCAAAGGCAAGCCTGCTCCTAGCCTAGAACTATAAATGTTCTTGTTCACTGTACTGGACCATGCCTTTTATTTTTTAAAACTCCAAGTTGTGTTTTACTGTGGCATATCTTTTGTTGTTGACATGATACAGTTGAAGTGAGGTCCACCACAAGCAGACAGATCAACAGTTAAACAGGTAACTGAGAAGCCTTCCGCTGAGAGCCCACAAGGCACTGCATTGTAAAGACGGCTCTTTGTACTCATTTTCTGGCTCAGACATGCTCGGCTCCTACTCTTCCCTACTCAAAGCCAAGAAGACTTTCCATAAGGCCATCATCTATAGGTATTCATGAAAGCATTGTGTGAAAATAAAGAGGAGAGTTTTGGTGGAAAACAAAAACTGAAAAGCGGCCGATACAGTTACATGTAGATATGGTATTGTGCTGCCCTTCATCCCTGTGTCCTGTACTTCTGTCTCATCCTAGAGATGAGGAGGAGAAAGGTAACCATAGTGCCCTCTTGGGTACCCCTCAGCACACTACTGTGGAGAACCAGCCCCACAATGCTGTTGTTTCAGTGCTGACAGCTTCCTGCCTTCTGCTGTTTTCTTGCTTCATATTGAATAGGCCCCAATGAATCCATAATGGACAGGAAGAGAAAAAGTACTGTCAGATGCTAGTGTTGTATAAAGAATATCATGTAAGAGCTCTCTTTGAAGTTGGGTTTTACCTGTGTATTTGGCTTTGTGTGAGGTGCATGAGTAATGGCTTATGTAGTTTCTCAGACCATGATATACTTCTAGAAGAGTTGCCAGAAAGCCTGACCTATGGACAGGGAGGCCTTGCCAACTGCTCGGATGCAGGGAGCCTCCACCCCTGCCCCAATGATCCTGGCTGCCTTTGGCTTGCAAGAGTTGTATGGAGTGGTCTTTGGAAAGGAGACTTTTAGAGGTGAAATTTAAGTGTTGTCCTGTAATTAGAAACTTCTTACGCTCAGGGGAGTTTGTGTCTGAATTATTACAGCAGAGGAGTGATTTTTAGACCAATTATTTGAGCAGCATGCTGTGTTCATATTCCAGAGTCACAAAGGGAAACAGATACATTCATCATTTGGAAACTGGATTTCCCTGGACTCAAACCAGTGATTGTCTTTATCTTGGCATGTGAAAGGGAAAAACTTACTTGTTCTACTAATTGAAATCATATGGTGCTTATCTGTTCTGATGCTGTCTTGCTGGAACTTATGGAGTTAGGAACACATTCATATGAAACTCCCACTGTAAGCAAGATTCTTACCACTCCTCCCCCCCCAATTTGTTTAGTGATCTTGGCAAGAATTAGAGAGAGATGGATTAATGTCATTATTCAAAGGAATAGATTTTCTGATTGTTTTTAGAAATTAGGTTTTGTTTTACACACACACACACACACACACACAAGTGCTTTGTTTGCATAGATGTAAACAATGCTCACACAATGTCTTTGGAGGCCAGCAGAGTGCACCAGATCCCCCAGAACTGGAGTTAGAGATAGTTGTGAACCTCTCAGAGGATGCTGGAACTGGAATCTGTGTTCTCCTCATGAGTAGTATATACTCTTAACCACAGAACCATCTCTTCATTCCTGGTTTTGTTTTTAAAAGATAATTATTATTTTTATTTATGCATATATTGTGTGCCTATATGAATTTATATGTACCACATTTGTACAGATATTCTCAGACTCCAGAGGGCATTGGACTCCCTGGAACTGAAGTTTCATGTAGTTGTGAGCCAATCACTAACCCATCTCTCTAGCCCCTATATTGGATTTTAAATGGAGTTAGGGATGTAGGTAAGACAGACAAAAAGTGAGACCAGTATGGTAATTACTGAGTCTTAAAGCATGTCCAAAGCAATAGCCTATTTTTTGGCATATTCAGCTCTGTGTTTCTCTGTGTGCATCTTCACTGCCGTTCCTAGTAGTGGCTTCTGGGTCAGGGCACAAGCACACAAGGTCAGCATGGGTTCTTATGCTTGGTAATGTTTAGGCACTTGCACAGAAAGCAAAAGGAAATGTTGGGCCAAGGTAGAGAGTAGAAGTTGGGGGTCTGTTCCTTGTGAAGTCACTCAGTGAAATGAAGCCACTAGCTGACCTCTCAGGAGCTGTCGTGTGCCATGTCAGCACAGCCCCCAAGTGCCTTATCCTGGACAAATCATCTTTCTTATGATACTCACAAGGGGGAGAAGTTGCCATTCTGTGGAAGAGGCCTCAAGAGGAGGTCCCAAGTGCTCTGACACAGCCTAACCTTTGATGTCTTCCAGGTACAGTAGTAGGTGTGCATGAGAGTCAGTGGTTCTTAAACTGGAGCATGTATCAGAGTCCTATGGAGGGTGTGTTTTCTCAGAGACTGCTGGGCACCATCCCCAGGGTTTCTGATTGGGAAAGTCTAGGGCAGGGCCTGGGAATGTCTCCGGCTGACAAGTTTTCAGGCGTTGCCAGTATACTAGCCAGTGTCACTTCTAACAAACAGAGAAGTACCCCTGTGCTTCCTGTCTTTGTCATGCCTATAGGACCAGACTAGGTTGAGAGGAACATGGCATACCTTCTAAAGTTCTAATCATGGCTCGCAAAGATGAAGAATTTGAGGTTCACCATCCCCCAGAAGATAAGCATAATATGGACTTCACCATAATCCATATTGCTGGGACCCATGGAAGACAGTGCACTGGATTTTTTCTGAAACAATGAAGAGAAAAAAACAGAGTGAACATTAGTTTTTTTCTTTAAGTGTATTTTTAAGCAGGGCTCTTTCTTGGTGTCTGATAACTTTGACCATTCTGGCAAATCAGGACGTCAGGCATGAGGGCAGCACTTTCTGTGCTTACCAACAGAGAAATAATAAGGATGTAAGATCTGCTAGACTCTCTCCAGAGGAGGGCATTTCGGGTTTAAAGCCCAAGCCATTCATTCCCTATCTCCTTCTGGTGGGTTATTTGTTCATTTGTTGGTTCTAGGAGTGTGAGCAAAGCTAGACTGGTTTTGTTTGCTTCTTCCTAATGTGATAATGGGTGGAAATCTTTATTCCAGCCTTCCCTGCCCAAAAGGAGAGGCAAGGAAATTGGCAGGTGTGCTTCCAGTCCTGTGTCAGGGGTGACAGTGACTGATGGTTCCAGAGCTTCTGGGTTCCCCCCTCACTTTTCAATATGATCCCCAAAGTGTTTCTTCATAAAATGTGACCTTCTAGCAGAAGCACATTAACCTTTTTTCATCTTTCTTGGGACTTTCATAGAGCCATAAAATACTATTCAGCTGAGTACTTAGTGGTGGAAGGTGGCATATTATTTGGGGTTTTCTGTTTTTTTTTCCAATATAGAGAGCCTTGTGGCACTAAATAAAAATGTCACCATGTAAAATGGAAAGGCTTTCTGTCATAAATGTTTTTAAAAATTCATGAAGGTCTGAAGATTTGGTTTATCTTTTTCTCTTTCTGTGATTTATGCATATTTAATGCTAGTTTCGATGTTTGCAACATGAAGAACCTCTTCAAATAAAAAAATGGCAATTGAGTTTCATTTGAAGAAAAATTCCAACCGTGGCAGTTTTTAAATGACATAGCTTATTACTCTTCCTATGTACAAGGGACATAGAAAAGTTTGTTTTTCCCAGTGACTTCATTGTTGGGATGTCAGTTTACCTGTCTATTTGGTTGTGACAACTGTTTCTCTCTCATATCATCGGACACTTTTCATTGGGCATTAATCATGTTTACATGAGAGCAATGGCAGAAAGAAGAGTGGGAACAGCTCTCACCTCTGAATCATTGGGTTTGTTCCTGTCCTGTGTCTGATTTGGGTTCTGAACTGTTAGGTAGCCTGTGGTTTCAGGAACATCTTTAGGCAGAGACAGTATTCAAGTTTTCCTATGGATAACTCATAAATAACAGTAATAGAATCTACTACAAATGAAAGAGAAGGGAAGTCAGAGCAAACACAAAGAAGTGTGTGTGTGTGTGTGTGTGTGTGTGTGTGTGTTTTAATAAAACAAATCATTGTGCATAGGGTCTGAGGTATGGACTTTTTAGGCCTTGGAGGACTAATCAACTGGTAGGAATGGAGCTGAAGACCCTTCTTACTTTGTTTTAGGAGATTGGTGGGCTCTTTCAAAAAGGACTAGACTATGTTGTTCATATTCCACAAAGTAAGTGAAATCTCAGATGGTAAGAAGGAATATGGCCCAGTGGGTCTAGACAGTCTAGCTCCTGCCTGCCTGGCCACCTCCCTCTTTCTCCACCTTTTCCACCAGCTCTTGTCCCTGTGTTTCCTCCCTTCACTTCTTTCCATGTATTTCCATTCTTCCCCTGTGGGGTTATTCTGGAGCATCTGCACTGGGCCAGACACTGGACCTCCATAAATGTGATCAGCTTGTCATAAAATAAAGGAAACTGTACCTTTTTTGTCTATTAAAAATAATAACAGACCTTTTAAAAGTATCAAGAGAAAAAGAGAAATAGACGGTACAAAGAGCCTTCTCTATTATTTTACCCCCTCCTATCTATTTTACCCCCTTGTTGGTCACTGTGGAGAAGACCCATTAATATGTGGCAGCCGATCCACAGAACAGCCTCAACTCATGGCTGTGATTTTTAGAACCACATCTGGGGATTTTCTCATTGTGAATTTGATTTTGTTCCTTTGATTAATGAAGTGAATCATCCTGATGTGTCATCACCTTATTCCCTCCACAGACAATTGGGAAGAAGGTACCTCCAGCTACATCAACTCCAGACCCATCGAAAACAGAGATGGACAGCAGGACAAAGAGTGAGTTTCCTTAATTACCAAAACTCTTATATACCTCTGAAAGCTTTTACATCTCTGTAAAAAAGCACACAAATGTGTCTCCTTAGATCTTCCATGAGTAGACTGGCAGCACGAGATAGAATCAGCAGTCTTCTGTGTTTTTCATATGGTTGGTTTGATTCTTTCCTGCCATGTGCATTGCTCCAACATGCAAAGCTAGAGTTTGTCCATATTGGCACAAGTTAGGTGGCTGAAGGCCTCAGGAATGCTAACTAAAGCACATCAGAGATTCCTGGATCTTCCAGGAACAGTCACTAAACTAACATTACTTTTGTTTCAATTATTCTGGACTCCTCAAAACATCTTTAAAACAACTTTTTTATTTCTAATTATGTGTATACATGTGTGTTTTTATGGAGCTATATGCACATGAATTCAGGTGTCCGTAGCAATCAGAGGCATTGGAGTCCTGGTAACTTGAATGATAGTCATTTATGAGCCATCTGATGTGGGTAGGTTGGGATCTGAACTCCAGTCCTCTGGAAGAGCAGTGCACACTCTTAACCACTGAGCTATCTCTCCAGCCTGACATCTTTGCTTGAATACCTCAAAATATTTCTATGGCAACTTTCATAACTATAGAATACCTTTCTATAGATATTTCAGGCAGCAGACTCAAGTCTTTTTAGAAGGATTAGGTGACTAGAAGGGAAAAGATTAGTTTCATTTTAGAACAGTGTGATCCAATAGAACTATCACATGAACCAATCTATGATTTAAACATTTCTAGAGACCACTTTAAAAATGGAAGCCAATTTTAATATATTGTATTTAAGTCACTTTATGTACATACAACCTTTTAAATATATAATCTCTGTAAAATTTTTAATAAGATGCTGTACCTTTTCTCAGTGTGATAGCCTCACAATGTCATATATGGTTTGCATGTATTATGTATCTCAGTTTAGAGTAGCAGCCACATTTTCTAGTGCTCAGGAGTCACATGTGCCTATTGGTGGCCATGTTGGACAGTGTATTTTAAGAATAATGCTCAAGCCTTTGACAAAAAAACATAGCTCTCAGAAAGATAGTCTCTGCTGAGCCTAATATGAGTGACCATGGCCTAGGAACATGCATTTAGGTTGATCTGCATGACATGTTCCAATATAGAAACAGTTACATGAATTTTTTTATAGCCACAGAACAAAAGAAACTCATAAATCGAGGCTTTTATACAATACTTCAGTGGGAGTAGCAGGTTATGGGCAAATCAGAGAACTCTCTCCTATAGGTTTTAGATGTTCTCTGATGATATTCTTAGCTTTTGGAGAATCCTAGTGATCTACTAAATATAGTTTTCAAAGGCTTTACCTGATACAGAGGTAGGTGGTAAATGGTTATTAAGAGGAATGAAGATAGATCAAGATTAATTTTGACTCTCAAAGATTTGTACCATTCTATCTCTTCAGTCAAAATTTGAAAGTCAGTCAGCCTTGTAGAGCCTTCAAGATACATGTGGCATTTTTCCTGGGAACTTCAGTTCATGGGGCCTAAGATGGGCTCCTTGGGCTAGATGATGTACACAGTTGCAGATACTCAGCTACCTAAAGCATGTGGTATAATCCTGCCTTTAGAGCATGCCTTGTTCAGTCGTATAAATATCAGTGAACCACATCCATGTACCTGGCTCTCCCAAAACATCATGATGGTGGAACTGATTACTTGCAAAGAAGGGATTTTATAGTGACTGAATAGTATTCTGTCTTAGAGTCCTAGGAGGACCAGCTGTTATTAGTTACTGACATGGCCTCAGACAGATAGCTTGCTTTAATTTCTCTGGCCTTTATTCTCATGATCTGCTTTATGTATGCAGTCAGAATGTTGCAGTAGACAAAGAAAAGCCCTTAGTTGCCTCCCAGCATCTTCATCCTCTCATTCAGTCCTGAAACCTTTTGGACTCAGTGTGGAAGGTTTTTCTACTCCAAAATATTGAACAGCTTAATGGGAGAAACAGAAGGAAGAGGTAGGTGAACAGTTCTATGAGAAAATGTGATGTTGATGGGGCTTAATATTAATATGCCTGTTGTTGGGCATCAGGTCAGCAAGGTCTTGAGGGATTTATTGTTCACTATTGGTCATTTTCCATGGATTTAGTGACAAGAACTTTGACAGTTGAATTTTACTGTATCCGTTCTCCCTTTGGCTTTCCTTGCCAAAAGTAAATTTTAGAGTAAGTGCTCTCCTATGATTGCCATTTAGTGGAACGCTAAGCCAGTGTGTTTCCTCCAACCTTTGGACCAGTTTCCTGTTTCTGGATCCTGATGTCTCGTCAATGTTTAGGTAGAAGTTATAGTGTTGGAGAGTCTTTGGAAATGACCTGGAGTTTAACATTCAGGCAGCCTGCTTACTTCTTCCTTCTGGCCTAAAATAGAAACCTATGGCAGAGGATGGCCGGCGGTACAGAGGAGAGCTGTTTCTTTCTGCCAGCTGTCTCCTCAGCACACTAAGCCACAGCCCCACATCAGGATTCAGAGTTATGATGACTCAAAAATACTCATGTGAGTTGGTATTTTTTGAGTGATCCGGATTTATTTAAGCAGGGAACATTCTCCCTACCCCACCCCCAAACTATGATGCTGAAATTCATCAGCAATTCATGCTGGGGAACAGATTGTCATCATTTTCATAACAAGAGGAAAACTAAATATTCATAACAAAGTGCCTCGAGGTGCCTTCAGCCTATCACATCTGGTATCTCCCTTTTTCTTATTACAATTGGTATAGATTTGTGGTCTCTGTAGGTTAGAAAAATAACCCCCAAAACAGGCCTCTTTAGCATCTTTCTGAACTATTCAATATTATAGGTGCAGAAGACTATAGATCAGTGGTTCTTATCCTGTGGGTCACAATCTCTTTGGGGTCAAATGATGCTTTCATGGGGGATCACATATCAGATATCCTGCATATCAGATATTTACAATATGATTCATATCAGTAGTAAAATTAGAGTTATGAAGTAGCAATCAAATAATTTTATGGTTGGGGTCACCACAACATGAGGAACTGTATTAAAGGGTCACAGCATTAGGAAGGGTGAGAACCACTGCTCTAAATGAAGAAGTAGGTTTGGAAAATCTGAGAGAAGTATGATTGGAGGTGTGAGTGGGCTGTTTTCCATGTTACGCCTCCCTCACTTAGTGACTGGACATCTGTACCACCTCTGAGATTATTGACTTGCCTCTTGGAAATTATTGTCTATAGTAGTGGCACGAGGTGCTTCATTGGTACCATTAGATTGTTGATCCCTCTAGGTTTAGGACAGATACTGCATTTGATTTTTCCATCATGCAGCCTAGAACAGTGCTGTAGACACATTGGATATATAGTGAGCGGAGGTTGAGCAAATGAAGTCTTTTAAATGACTTCTGACATTGCTGGGTTTTTGTTCACTTCCTCTACCCAAATCTCATTCCTACTGTGCCTGAGGATTTGGACACATCCCCTATGAAGCACATCTCCTCTTTATCCACTGATGTCATTTTGTACACCAGAACCCATGCTCAATCTCCCCAAAGTCCCCTCTCTTCCTCAGAAGCACCTTTCATCACCCCTAATACATCTGCTCACTGGATTCAGAATGAGGGCCTTCCTATGATGGGACCCAGCTACCTAGGTTGTTGAAAATCCACCTTTCAACTTCAGTCCTCTTGGAGGAGAAAGGCTTCCTGTTTTCCTGATGGTTGGCCTTTCTCCCAAAGTCTCCAAGCTTTTCATCTGAGCAGACAGAGCTGCCAATGAGAGAACAGTGCTCCAGCCTCTACTCCGAGCTACAACAGAAAGGCTTTGCTTCTCAGGTTTTCATTTTATTCTTTTGAAACAATGCTTCTTTTTTAAACACAAAAGTGAAAGGGTGTTCTAATTAATGCTTGGGACATAATTGAAAAGACAAGTTCTCAGCAGTGTCTAAGATCAAAGGCAATTGAACAGTCAGCTTCTTTGTAAAGGAAGCTGTTGGGTTGGAATTGACAAATATGGTAGTGTACACTCCAGGTTTCATTTTCATGTCTGAATTCAGTCTGAATGTAGATTGAATGTATGTACATGTGGGCCAGATCATTCTCTATCCTGGGGACTGTCCTGTGTACATCACGGTGTGTTTAGCAGCAACCCTGCCCTCTGTTCAATAGATGCCAATAGAACCTGTTCCTCTCCTGTTGTGGCAGTCAAAACTGTCTCAAGGTATTGCCAATGTCCCTTAGAAAGCCTAACTTGTTCTATATTTTGTTACTGTAGTAGAATACCACAGACTGAACAGTTAATAGGTGGTAGAAATCTGTTTGCGTCATGGTTCTGGGGGCTAGGAACCATGTCTGGTGAGGGCTGTTGAGTTGTTTTATAACATGATAAAAAGTGTTTCATGGGCCAGAAAGAGTAAGAGGTTGGAGATGTACATCAGTTGGTAAAGTGCTTGTCTACTATACACAAGACACTGGATTCAGTTGTCAGCAGTGCATAAAAATGGCATGGTGGTACATGTCTTTGTAATTACAGCACTCTGGAAGTACAGACAGAAGGCTCAGAAGTTTAACATCACCCTCTGCTATATATGAGTTTGAAGCCAATCCGGGATACATGAGATGCTATCTTAAACAAACAAAACAGGCCAGGCAAGAGGGCTTAGTGGGTAAGAATGCATGCTTTGCAAGTATAGGTACCTGAGTTTAAATCTCCAGAACCTATATTTAAAGTCAGGTATGGTTGCCCATTCCAGTAAACCCAGTGTTGGTGAGCAAAGATAGGAGGGTCCTGGGAGTTTAGTAGTTCAGATAGTTCTCCAGCCAGCCAGCATACCCAAAATAGAGATCTTATGATTCATTAAGGGACCCTATTCCACAATAGAAGACAATACCCAGCATCCTAGCCTAGTCTCAGTATGCATGTCCATGGGCATCCATACCTACATGTTCATATGCATGTACCACAAGCACACACACACACACCAAATACCACACACACATTCACATAAAGGAAAAAGATTGAACTCATAATCTTTAGCTCTTTTACAGCCGGAGTTAATCCATTATGACAGTAGAATCTTCATTACTTTAACCTCCAAATAAGCACCATCTCCCACCATTCTTGCATAAGTAAATAAGTTCACAGATGCATGGCCTTTCAAGGACATATTTACACAGCAGAGCTGCAGTTTTGGAGGACTCGTGTGTTTGTATAGTAAGTTCTGTTAGAGCGTTATTACAGCTACCCTCCTCCTTGGTGCTCAATTGACACGTATTGACTTGATAGTAAACCTAATATATATTTGATGCCTCCTGCTACCCCTGAGTGCTCAAAATATGATCCAGATCTGGAGGCCTTGTGCAAATATAGCATGCAGTACAACCAGCTCCAGTACCACTACTGCACTGGTCCATCTGCCCAGTCCCTGCTATTACCAGACTCCTAATACATCACAACCCTAGACAATGATTCTCACAGGATGTTTCAGGGCTAGTAGCATCAAAAACATAGCCTGGAAACCTTGTCGGAAATGCAAATCTTCAGGGCCTACCCCCAGTCAGACACTGAGGGTGGGGGTCGGTGATCTGTTTCTTCAAGCTCTATGTCTGAAGCCATTGCCCATTCAAGTATGAGAACCTTAGACTGAGACCAGGATGTTTTAAGCCTCCCTGGTAATGGGAATTAGCAGAGTTCTTATTTAGTAGATAGAGTCCTCATCCTACCAAGACTTGAAGATTCAGATACCAGGAAAGGAATCTAAGAAGTTGTGGAAGCAGATTTCCCACACAACTTTGACTATGGGCAATGGCTGTGAACCCCCCAAGTCTTGCCCCTCTGGTCAGTTCCCTAGCGCATTGTGGGAAATTCACTGCCATTTTACCTCCAAAGGACAGGCTTCTATGTCTTGGACAATGGAGGTTATTAACCCATTTCTGGCATTCTGATGCTTTGAGCTGACTGTGTGGCTCTCATCCCTTCCCCACTGTCGCATTGTCAAGAACTAGATTTATGCCTGCTTCATTTTTGTCACTTGATTGTAAGATCCCTGACAGCCAGATACTAGTTCTACTTACCTTAGTCTGTTGTCTGTAGAGCATGATAGAGTACCACCCCTACATGTAGTCCCAGAGTATTAAAATCTCTGAGAATGAGAAGGTTTTAGAGTTCGTAGGGTGATGAAACCTGTCCTTGGCTGACATATACCAGTATTTTATTTATTTCTCGTACTTAGGGTGATATAGGTCATCCATTTGGTGCAGAATTTTAATGATTGGGTATAATAACATAAGACCCTAGTAGTGGGTGATACATATGATACAACATGTGAAGCATATTCTTTGAAATTTTAAATAATTCTGTTCCTTGGAGCTCTGCTTAAAACTACAAACTAGTAGTGTCTTAGATAATACTTATCCATTGAGCGGCAGAATTATGATGTTAGGGAAAGTCTGCATCACTGAGTTGGTACTCTGTGTGTGTGTGTGTGTTTGTGTGTGTGTGTGTGTGTGTGTGTGTGTGTGTGTGTGTGTGTGTGAGAGAGAGAGAGAGAGAGAGAGTCAGTCAGAGGACAATACTGAGTGTCTCCCCTAGTCACTCCACCTTGCTTTTTGAGACAGAGTTTCATTGACCCTAAAGCTTACCATTTCAAGTAGACTGGATGGCCAGAGAGTCTCCAGGATCTACCTGTCCCCACTACTACCCTTACTGCTACCCAGCACCAGGTTTGCAGGCAGGTGCATGAGACTTGCTCTGCTTTTATAGAAGTGTTGGTTATCAGACTTGGGTCCTCATGCTTACACAGCAGGCATTTTTCCCATTGGGCATCCCCCCTAACCAGTGATACTGTTACTTTAATAATGTCTCGAGGGAAAATGAAAACTCCAGTTTTAGGCACGACCTGGTCCTTTGCACTGCTGCCAAAAAGCTCTGGAGAGCTTTCTTTCTAGCAGAGTCTGGCTACATGGGCTTATAATCTTTACAGGTTCAGAGTACTTTTAAAGGTTAAAAGTGAGCCCAGTGAGTGTTCAGGATTTAAAGTTATATGATCATGTGTATGTGTTTACATTGCTAACATATTTATTTTGTTTATTTTGATTTTTTAAGCAGAAGGATTTTGGGTTGTTTGTTTTAAGGTGTTTTTTTTTTAATCCATTATAAAACTAGATGGAGGGAGTCATGAAATGTGAGCATGTGAGTTCAGTTCCTTTGATGGTTTGTTTTTAATAACATGTGAATTTCCCAATGTCTACAGACTGAAATGATGTTTTAGGGAGAGGGAGGATGAATCATACTTGATGCTCTTTGTTGAGCAAGTTTCTTAAAAATTTGAAAGCTGGCCACATGTGGTGGTGCCCAGGACTTCAGAGGCTGTTAGGAGAATCACCACAAAGTTCAAGACCAACTTGGACTATATAGTAAATGTAAGGCGTGCTTAGGTTATATGAGATCCTCTCTCAAAAAGCAAAGAAGGCTAACATGGTGGTTCACTGGGTAAAGGTACTTGCTACCTAGCCTGAAGCCATAGGGCCTATCCCTGGGGATCACAGGATAGAAAGAGAAACCAACTCTTACCACTTGTCCTCTGACCATCACATGTGCTCAGTATGCATGCATGTGTATATACATACGCGTGCGCATGCACGCGCGCATACTTTCTTGTACACATACACATAAATGTATGAATGGTTGGTAGATAGATAAATGCAATTAAATAGCTTAAAGCTGGTAATTAAAGTGGCATGAGGCACTCTTGATCTGGGAGTAATGTGGGAGTTTGTGAACTTTCTCGTGCTTTATACACTTTCTCTACTCTTTTAAATGTGTTTGTATGGTTCGTTTTGTTTCATTTCTGGAAGGAAAAAGTCTTTGCTTCTTATCAGATTATTTAAAGACTGTTAGACAAAAAGCTCTCAGATGAAAAGTAGGAATCTAGACTTAGGTTAGCTAATTCATTAACATATTTAATCATTCAAGGAAAAAGTAACAACAAAGTCATTTCGATTGCTATATAAATTGTGCCTTACTTCCTGCTTATATGTATATCCATTCCAACTTGATTTCAGACTATCTACATTGATCAAATTAACGAATTGATGGCAAATGCCAGCTTGCAAAAATTAATTTCAGTCCTTTCTTCTTTATCTGTTTGCTACTCATTTAAAACTTAGAATCTTTTCGTGTCCAAAAAGGATTTAGAGTTATCCTTTTCTTTTAAAGCATATTAAATGCCCCTTGTTTTTGGAACTATTTTTCTGCATGCACATGATCTTGCTGTTCTGTGAAACAGAGTGGCAACAACCCTACCATCTGTTAATGTGTGTATTTGTCTTGTCCCTTTGTCATTCTCCTCCCCATTCCTTTATCTAACCATTAGACTATTACTTCCGTGTAAGGACAGGGAGTTCTACTTGGTCTTAGTTGATATATCATGGGCTCAGGCTCCAGAACTAATTGGCAGCATCTTTTGCATGGTAGTAGGTCAGAAAATATTTGAATTGAAATAGGGAACAACATACAGTAGGTTTACTATCACACTTTTGAAGTTAATGGTGATTTTGCATATGTATTTATTTTTGAACAAGTATCTTAAAGCCACTGAAACACAAACCAATGTGTTTTTATTTTATGATACTGCTCAATGGCTAAATGCTATTTAAATGGCTAAAATGCTTCATAAGTAAAAGTGACTTTTTAAAAAAAATCATAATTCAGTATGAGTCTACTGGCTGCCATATTTGCTTAGAAGTGGTTGTGATTTGGGTGTTGAATTGTAATTGCTGGAAAGAACATAGGTCTAACCTATTATGGTACTATGTGATCTCAGAACATCAGTGACTCCTAAGTAGGAGCTGGAACAAATCAGTTCTCTAATTAGAGCAACATTGTTTTAAGTTGTTTAAACTTTAAGATTTGGAATACACTTAAATGTGCTTAAGATGTTCTGCTGAAGATAGCTAAACTAACCTCTCTTCTCCTTGGTTGGTTTCTGATTTTACACCTGATGACACTGTGTCCATCCAGAGCTACAATGTCATGTAGCTGGATGTCGTCTCAGGTCAAACAGTCCACAAAAATCCAGCTGGGACAGAGCCCAGTTTCCAAGTGTCCTGACTCCTGACACAGAATCTTCTACTACTTTCTGTCCCTAGAGGGTTCCACTACTTTTTAGGTATCACTCAATGATCATCAAGGAATATGCAAGAACTCTATGTCAGTTCTGGGAATGCACATAGGCAGCCAGTAGGAAACTTCCACACTGGGCATCACTTGAACATATATATATATGACCTCAAAGCTCCCCCACAGTGACATACTTCCTCCAACAAGGACACACCCACTCCAACAAGGCCACACCTCCTAATAGTGCCACTCCCTAGGGGCAAGCATTTCAATATGTAACTCTGTGGGGACCAAACCTATTCAAACCACCACAGTCCTGTTCTTTTCCTTCTCCCAACTTCTCCCAAATCCTACCCATCTCCCTGCCCATCCAACTTCATGTCCTTTCTCTCTTTAGCATCAAGAGATGCTAAAAAAAAATCATGGAGTCTGTTTTGCATTGGCCAACTACTCCTGGACATGTGACTTACCCTGGAATGTGGTTGATATACACAATGTTATGTCATGGAAGAAAACATTTTTTCCTTTGCCAGTGGGTATCACTTGCAAATTGCTTCTTGATTAGGGGTGGGACCCCATGTCTACTTTCCCCTCTCAGTTCTGGGACCCTGTCTGTCTCGAACCTATGCATGTCTTGTACTTGCTGCCACAGTCTCTGTGAATTCATATGTGTATAGGTCCTGTTGTGTTTGTCAGACATTATTTCCTTGGAGTCATCCACTACCTTTGGCTCTTACAATCTTCCTACTTCCTCTCCTGCATAGACCCCTAAGCCTTAAGAGGAGGCATTTGATAAAGGCATCCCATTTAAGACTGAATGCTCCCGAGTCCCTTGCTCTCTATACATTGTGTAGTTGTGGGTCTCTGTGTTAATAATCATATACTGTAAGAAAAGGCTACTTGGATGAAGGTTGAATGAGACATTGATCCATGGATATACCTGTATGTCATTAGGAGTCATTTTAGAACATTAGTATTTGATTTTCCCCTAGTGCCCATGACCTATCCAGTATAGTGTTCTTGACTATGTTAGCAGTGTCATATGGGTTCCATTTCATGCAGTGGGTCTTAAATCCAATCGTTAATTACTCCCATAACATTTGTGCCACAATCCTATCAGTATATCTTGCAGGGAGTCTCAGTTATTAGGTCAAAGGTTTTGTAGCTGGATATTATTGATGATTCTGTTTCTCTACTGGAAGAGTACAAGGTAGCTTCTAGCAGCATGAGCTCTAGTCAATAAGGGTAACAGTTAGTTGTGCACCAATTCAGTAAAATAACTATGTGTTGTCCTCATCAGTAGGACCTTCCCTTTGGGGTGTGGAGAGCAACCAGTGGCCTTGGTAATAGCCTGTGATATTTGAAAGGGGACTTGGTAAGGACCTTTTGGCCAATGACTCAACAAGATGTAATTCATTCCTGGCACTGGAAGTTTTACTTGGTGGCATGAGATGTCTGGATGAGGCATTGTCTTCTCCATTATATCGAGACTTAAATGTCTTTCATATATGTATATAATTTAGAAAGCTTTTAGAGTACTAGGTTTCCATGTAGTCTTTAAAATGTCCATTGGTGTTAGCTGTCCCTCTCCATGTTCCTTCCTTTACCTGTTCTCTCACCCCCTTCCCCATTTAATCCTGCCATTCTAGTTTCTTCTTCATCTCTTTATATAGTCTGTTTCCCCCTCCTTTGACCTCATTAAAACCGTTTTTATATAGTAGATATATGCCCGTCTTAGCTTACAGGGAATTTGTAAGTATAAGATAAAATGGCCCTGCAAAATAAATTAAAGGCACATTAGCTCTTACTTAGCAATATTTCCATTGTGCTGATTACAACAGAACTCCACAGCATACTCTTATAGGCTGTGCCCTGAAATAAGAAGGTAAGAGATGAAGGAAAAGGAAATGACATAGTAAGAGGCTTATTTGTGGTAGGGACTGATGGTGAGGAGGCATATTACACTAAGAAAAGTATTGATATCATTTATATCAAGTTTCTTCTTGTTAGTATGCTTCTGTTTTAAGTGCTGCCTACTGGATCACAAAAGAGTGGAAAACAGTTGGGTTGCTAAGCTGCATGTCAAGAGCTTCAGATAAAAGGGCCTCCGGAAGCTGATGTATTTGAAAGGTAGCTCAATACTGTCAGGACTTAGGCAACAAAATCTAGCAGTGCCATCTCTAACATTTCCTTTTATAGATTTTTATTGACTAAAAGATTGTGTCTTGCCCCTAAGCAAATCAGCAACAAAAGAGAGTAAGATATTGTCTATGGCCATGCCATCTTGAATATGCCTGAACTCAGAAGCTAAGCAGGGTTGGTCCCCGTTAGGACCTGGGTGGAAGATTAACATTAATTTCCTGGACAGAATAAACCTGAACAAATGAGGATTCTGTCAAGTAGGAATGGGGCTGGGAATGACTGCCACAGTTGTTGATCACATTTTATTAACCTTTTCACTGAAAGACAGAAAAACATGGCATGCTCTTTCTTTGTTGGTCATGAGTAACTGATATTCTTTCAAAAAACTTCTATGATTTCCATAGAGTTGGGATTTTGCAGGACAGTTCTTCAATAATATTGTATGTTCGTGTTTGAAGTTTTGAGGTTGGGAAATCACATTTCACTAGCACAGACAATTGGAAAATTGGTGAAGAATTGTCATTATCCAATTTAAAGATGTTTAACTTTTCCCCTCCTCTAGAGCATCTAACCAATTTGGACTTGGGAATGTTTTGCTATTTCTAATAAAAAAGAGATGGTATAAAATATATTAGGGACAATTTAATTGACACTTAGGCATAGAGTTGTAGATTCTGATCTAGATGTAGGAAAGAGCCTAGTCTTAGGAAATATCTGAGACTGTTCAAACAGAACCATGAGACTTTTGGACTCAGCTGAAGAATATAGTAAATATCTGCTCTAGAAGATATTAATTTTCTTGAGTTTTTCTTTCTGCCTTCTGTCCTGAATCATGAAAACTTGGTTTGCCCAGTCTTCATTTCCCAAATCCATTACAGTGTGTTTCACCGGCTTCTTACCTGATGCTTTTTGATAGAGCTAATTTAAAATCAGTAATATCTACTCAGTAATACTTAAATTGGTTTTGAATGGCCAAAGTACATTTTTTCCTCTTCAGTGAAGACTATATAGCCTGTTGCTTATAAACAGCCCCATCTTGGAACAAGTATGTTTGCACAGAGACCATGAATAAGTTCACTCATCCCACACAGAGGTGTATAAAATAATTTTGGTGCTTGTCACGGGCCCTGTATAGTTCTGATCTAGGTCATTTGCATATGCAGTAGTGTAGCTTGGTGTTGGACTCCCAACAGTGGTAGTGGGGGTGTCTCTGACTCTTTTGCCTGGTTATTGAGACCCTTTTTCTCCTACTGGGTTGCCTCATCCACCTTTGATATGAGGGTCTGTGCCTAGTCTTATTATATTTTGTTATGCTATGTTAGGTGATATCCCTGGGAAGCCTGTTCCTTTATTTGAAGGGAAATGTAGGAGGAGTTGATCTGAGGAAGAGGGGGTGGGGGAGAGACTGGAAGGAATGGAAGGAAGGGACGTAATCTATGTGAAAAGAATAAGAGAAAAATGATTTGGTAGAGTATTTGTTGGCTGCTTGTGGTTGACATTTTTTACATGTAAATACATTGGTATTTATCTCTTAATACATAGTGTAAGAGGTAATTCTTCATTGTTTTATTTGCTGTGTTGGCTTTATAACAGATATAAAGGCCCCCTTTCTGATTTTGTAATACATGCATCAAAGCAATGAGAAAAAAAAGTCAGGTTGGCCCATGCATATATCTTCAGAAAATATCAGTTCACATTTCCTTTCTCAAGATGAAGAAAAGTCTTTTGCCTTTCTATCTGAGGAAAGCAAATAATCCCATGGCATGCATGGTGTTCTATTATTTGTGAGGGGTAAAATGCAGAGATAAATATATATGAGCCCATCATAAACATTCTTAGGTGTCTGTCGGAGAGTGGCCCCTTGAGCAGCCATAATGTTCTGTGGAGCATACCTTTTTCTTGAGGTTAATGTGGCAGGGAGCACCTTCAACTGGGTCAGCTCATTAGATAAACATTTTAAAGGTTGTATTTTCTGTTCTTCTTACAGCCAAGGATTACTGCAAAGTAATATTTCCATATGAGGCACAGAATGATGATGAATTGACAATCAAGGAAGGAGATATAGTGACTCTCATCAATAAGGTAAACAAAGATTTTTTTTTCTCCCACCTTCTAAATTGTCAAGTGCTTTGGAGTATGTGTAAACTATAAGCTTTCATTTTAGCCATTTTATTTTGTTTTGAGAGTCTTGTTAGATAGCCAAGCTGGTCTTGAACTTACCATCCTTTTGCTTTAGCCTCTCAAGTGCTAAGATCACAGACTTGACCATCCTGCCTGGCTTGTTTTAGACCTTTTAACACTCAGTTTTATGGTCTTGAACTTGTGGGAAATTTTGCATCGTTATTTTTATTCAGGTGAAGTCCTGGGAAATAAACCTACTTGAGAATCCGATAGATCTCTGTGTACCTCACTCAGGGCCAGCTGCACATCTACATGACCCTGGAGAAGAATCTGTCCTGGAAGGAATGATCCAGAAGACAGCTTAACTGTGGGTTCTGTCTTCTATAGTGGCCAGGCTGAATGGCCTGTGCCATCAGGGACTCAAGGAGAAACTCTTAAAAGCCTGGTCATGCCTCACAGGCAGCAAACCCTTAAAGAATGTTTGCTATTCAGATCAAAGACAGATAGAGTGCCTGAGAGAATTTTGCTTGTCTTGTTTGGGCTATAAAGGTTGGATGCTTTTATTATCATTTCAACCAGAGCCTTGTAAAAACCCGGAGAGCGGTAAAATCTGTGTGAAGCAAAGCAGTTTGCTAAGGTCTTGACCACACACTGTTTCTCCTTTCATGCAGTGCTACTCACCACACTGGTAGCTAAAAGTCATATTAGTCAAGTGGTTCCTAGAACAAACAGTGCCTTTCTCTGAAGTACAGGGATTTTATGATGGTTGTGTACAATGAGAAGCCAGACAGTCTTCGAGATGTAGAAAGTCGTTGTTTGTTTTTTAATCCAGGTGAGTAGCTGGAAACACGTTATTCTCTGCATGCCAGAATGACTTAGAGATCACCACAGTCACCTGCGCTCTTATGGGATGGGGAAGCATTGTCAGTCTAAAGGATGCATATAGCAGGGCCTGGGAAAGGGACCAGAGAATTAGAATGGGGAAAGGCCCTGTGGCTGTTAAGAAGAGGAGAGGGGACTGCTATGTGTCCCTGTTTCTACCCCTAGATGCCAGTGAAAGAAGTGCTCCAGAGCTTCAGATATTTAGAAGCTTTTCAACTATCTAGTGATTATTGGATTTTGTTGATGTTGTTGTTTTGTTTGTATTTTAGGGAGAACGTTGACCCTCTCATAGGCAATGTAGTCTGTAGGTAGTATACAGAACAACACTACAGCTATGCAAGCACCTTTCTGGAATATCTAAGAACTCGTCTGTCCTTTTAACCTGTGAGCTATCCTCTCCCTAACTTAGTTCAGTGTTACTCCGTGGGTGTTGAATGTGGCAGGAGGAAAGGTGAGGAACAATTCTCTCCTTGCTCCTCTCTGTAAGAGGCAGTTCCCATTTCCTAACCCCTCCCCCAGGAGGCGGCTCTCTTCTCCATAGGACATTTCCTATTTTTAATCAGTCCTGTAACCAAACAAATGGGATAAGCAAGTTGTTAAATGGGTGTGAAGCATAATGCAAATACTTTAATAATTAGCACTGATAATTGGTTTTAGTCATGCAGGGAAAGGAATAGAGCACTTTCACCTTATACTGTCAGAGAATCAGGGAATTAAGTAACTGCCATTCTTAGCAGTAAGGAATGGACTCTGTATTTCTGTTTTGGTTTTAGAGGGCAGGGAAGCCTCTTAATTGAAAACGCAGTGTGTTAATAACATTTATGACGGCTAGAGGAAAGGGAATACCACCTTGGTTTCTCTTTTACCTGACAGTGGCGATTTTCACTTTAAGACTCTATCCTCCAGGCCTTACCACTGGCGTACATTCTGTCCTGAATGTCTCAGCCTATGATCCAGTCTCATAAAAGGAATCTGATTTGGGTAAGGGAGAGCTTGATCTGAACAGCAACTGCTACCAGTCCCAGTCTTTTAGGAGGTAACCATGAACAGGAGACTGTGTCCTCTGAGGGCTGCACCCCAGTTCTCTGGTTTCAAAAGTTAATGCGCTTGGAAGTGATTTGTTAATATAATGTGATGCTGTCAGCTCCTCTATTGTACATTTGTACTCAAGGCTGAGAATATACATATTGTTTGGGCACTTCATCCCTAATTTTCCCTCCGTGCTCTCTTCCCACTTCCTGAATATGCCAGTGAGCCCAGGCTTGCTTAATTGGCCTGATAAAACCTGAGCCATCCCCTCAGCCCCTGAGAAGTGCCCTGAGATGGTAAAGAATGGAGAGGTGCTTTCTTCTGCTCTACCATCCATCCTTAGCACCCCAACGTTGGGCATGAGGCCTGTCTCACAGGAGTGAATCTGCCTATGGTAACTGTATCCTAGCTATTGCCAACTTCCAGTCTGGCTGCTGCTTCTCAAACTTCAGCAAAAGGAACTGTGGGATCTGGGTTTGCTGTTAAGGATGAATACTGTGACATTAAGTAGGTAAAGGTGGTTTTAAAAATCCACTTGCAATAGTTAAGAATTCATATTAACATATTCATAATAGTTACGAATTCATAATTCATAGGGGAGGTTTTAGCAAGAGTTTAGAAAGAAAATACACCAGACTTTTTTTTTTATCTACTGAAAGTGGGAAAAAATGGATTCTGTGCCTGTAAAAATCCTGCTGACATTATAGAGAATAATTTACCTCTTCTTTTAAGTTGATGAGTCACCCAGAAACTCATTTAGATGACTATAAACTATCATAAAATGAATAGTTTCACTACAACTGGTTAAATATGTATTTTGATGTGCCTATTTATCGTATCTGTGAGTTGAGGTCAGAGATCTACATTTCAGTTCCATTTGCCGTTTTAAGTCTTCGCTGTTCCCACATGCAGTGGATGTTTCCTTTTGCTGTCAGCCAAGGTGATTTCCTCTGCCCTGCTTTCTGCTCCGTGGCAGGAGCCACAGAACAGGCGCCGGCCTCCTTTTCAGCTCTAGATTGCCATTTGCATGGCTTTCTAGAAAAGGAATCAGACACCTTTAGTGGGTGTCTGGGAGCCCTCTGTGGTTCCTGAAATAAAGTGCAAAGACCTGAACTATTTGTGTGCCCCTGGATACTAGGATGAGATGTGGCAATCCCAGTTTGGTTTTAGTTTATTTAGAAAAAAAGCTTGTGGATTTGGGAACATTTCTACTTGTGCAGAACACACCTGTGTTTAGGGTTTATTTATTTATTTATTTATTTATTTCTAGTCCCTTAAAAATAGCTCCTGCGTCCATGGTTCTGCCGTCTCTGTCCCACTTTCTGCTTGATGTTCCGAATGTGTTCCAGAAGGGTTAGAGCCTCTGGGTGTGGTTTCTGGTTTTCTTTTTCTTTTCCCTTTTTAAAATTTTATCTATCTATCTGTCTGTCTATCTATCTATCTATCTATCTACAGGGTCTCTCTGTGTAACAGTCTTGTTTGTCCTGGAACTTACAATGAAGACCAGGCTGGCTTCCAACTCTCAGAGATCAGCCTGCCTCAGCCTTCTGAGTATCAGAATTAAAGGCATGTGTCATCACCTACTGGCTCCCCTTTTTTATTTAGAGATGGGCGGGGTCTCTTGTAGCACCAGCTAGCCTTAAAATCACTATGCAGCTGAGGCTGGTCTTGAATTCCTGATTCCTGGCCCCCTTTGTTGCTAGAGTGCTGGGTTTACAGGCATGTTCCACAACACCCAGCTATCCCTGGGTTTCTCCCTGGAGAAGCTCCCTGGAGAAGGGTTAAGGGCAGCTTTAGAGAGCAAATTTATGACTCCATAGCCAAGGTAGCTACTACTGGAGCATGCACTTTCTGTGACAAGCACCACTGAAGGTAGAGTAAAGCCTACTAGAACAATGGTTGTGTTCTCAATAGCTCCTCCCCTCCCTGAATTTAGGAGGAAGTTTCCTACTGACCACTTCGAAAACAATGCTCATAAACACCTTTCATGGATAGCATCTTCCCCTGCCATGCACTCTTCATTGTTAGAAATCTATTTGAAAACATCAAAATTGGTGTTTAGGAATTCAGTGCTGTTAGCCAAAGTGGTGGGCATGACAGGAAGAGGGTAGAGATAGATGATATGAAATATCACTGATATTCATAGAAGAAAACTAAGATATACCTTCAAGAGGGAGGGAGACCCATGGAATTACATAAAGGTAGTTGCTGGCACTGCTAACTGCAGAAGTATACAATGCTTCCTTGGATCATAAGGATTACCTTCCGATGTTCAGTGGCAGCAATTTTAATGTATTGATTTTATTTAATTTAGCCAATTTTATTAATTTATGTACTGTCTTCTTCCCTTTACAGCCCTCATTCATTAATTCTTTTACTGAATTACATTTGTGATGTGCCAGAAGGTATACTAGGTGATAGGGTTACAAAGGTGAACACAAGTTCCAAACTTGGAGGTTTGCCTTTTCCTGGTTCGAAATATTTGGAGCTCAGCGTACTGTGAAGTTGGAGTCAAAATTAAATGCTAACCTACCAAGCTTCTTTCATTGCTACTTTAATATGTCTCCCTGCTTTCTCAGGCAATGTTTGCTTGAACATTTAATACTCTCTAGATGTGCCTGCAGGGTCACAGCCTTCTCAGTGCAAGATTCTGGGCAGCCATTAGCAAAAGTTCAGACCCCTCAGCCCTATTCTTTTCTCCTCGGGGGTCTATCCAAGCTCAGCATCTTGCCTCATCCTCGCAGCGGGCACGGGAGTCACATAGGATGACGAGTGTCCTTTCCAGGTCACAGAAGAACAAAGACCCAACGTGTAGAAATGGTTCTTTCAAAAACCTCCCCAGCAAGTTACCAGAAGAAATGGGACAGGCACATCTTCTGACTGCCTATCAAATGGCCTTGGGATATGGGGGCCAGACAAACTGGTAACTCTGGACAGAGTTTATTTCCTGTGGGGTTGTCAGATGTTTGTGGAAGGTGCAGCTCAGCCAGTCCCAGGGATAACTATTATCTTGCTCCTAGAGAAGCATCCAGTGTTGCTTGATATCCAGAGCTAGCATCTGGAGTCTCCTTTTTAATTAATGATATTATTATTATTACTAATCAGAACAGCTATATTACCATGACATTGCCTGTTTCTGACATATTAGAGTCTACCACTTTCCAGCTAGCCAGTCGAAAAGAAAGGATGAGCCATTCAGAGCTAATGTCAATTATTTAGAAAATATTTTTATTCGTTCTTTGAGAGTTTAATACAGCATGTTTGATCGTATTCACTCCAACCCTTCCCTAATTCACCTCCCTTCCCTGTTTGTGTCATGTTCTAAAATCCCTCAATGCTAATTTTGTACTGTCTAAGTCTTCTTGGATATATGGCCTTTTACTAGAGAGGCATAGCAAGAGCTACTCTCTCAAGAGAAAACCATCTCTCCCTCTTCTAGTAGCTGACAGTTTCTAGTAGTCCCACAGCTTAGGGGTGGGGTGGGGCGATTAAGCATAAAACTCCTCTTTGCTGCGATTTGGTCTGGCCCGGGCTTACACAGGTTTTGTACGTGCTGTTGCTGCTGCTATGACTTCATGTGCACAACTGCCATGCTGTGTCCAAAAGATAGAGTTTCCTTGGAGGCAGCCATCACCTCAGGCTCTTGCACTCTTTCCATCCCCTCTTCCACAAAGATCTCTAAGCCTTGGGAAGGGGGCTGTGCTATGTATTTTCCTTTATTGTGGAGAGAATATCTTGTGTCTGTATGGATGTGGCACCTGTCAATAATAAATCTGATGGCCTATGGCTTAGTCAGAAAATAGAAGGTGGGACATCCAAGAGACAGAAAGGCTTCTGGGATAGTACCAGGCATGGGGAAAGTCACCCAAGAAGAAGGGAGAGGATGGACACATGGTACCTGAACACAGGTAACCAGCTTTTAAATGGGTTATAAGTTATGATCTAGTCAGAGAAGAGCCTAGCTATGTGGCCAAGAAATTTGTAAATATATTTTGAGTCTGAGTTTTATTTCTGGGAGCCTGAGGCTGGGAGTAAGAACCAGACATAATTTCTCTACACCTATGGATAAATAATACCAAAGGCCTTTTTAAAAAGACATGTGGACACCTATTACTATAGAAGTTTCAAACATGCACACACACAACTATAGAATCTTCTAAAACACACACAGAAGGATACACACAGAGAGAGACAGAGACATGGAGAGAGTCACACAGAGAGAATTGAGTTACCTTGTAACAGTGTAAAATACCCCTACTAGATCCCAGAGGCTAGCAAATAAAGCATCCAGTGCTAAGTATGAGATATTATTTTTAAAGTCAGGGTCTCGTGTAGCCTAGGCTCACATCAAACTCATTGTGCAGGCAAGGTTGACCTTGATGCTCCTTTTACTACCTCTCAAGTGCTGGGATTAGAAGCATATAACATGACACTTGCTTGACATGGTGCTGGGGGTGAAACCGAGGTCCTTGTAAACATTAGGCCAGCACTCTACCAACTGTATCACACCCATGCTCCCTAATGTCAGCTCTTTCTGTGTGTCGAGCACACTCTCCATTTGCTGTCTTCTGCTTTGTTCCCATAGAGAGTGTATTTTGGTGACATTCTTTTATTCAAGGTCTGGGGGTTGTTGCTCTCTGTTTGCTGTTACTATGACAATAAAGAAAGACTCGGGGCTTGATCTTTCTGAGTCCTTCAATGATGAAAGGCTCTAATGTTTTAATGCCTAATGCCTAGTTTCCCCTTCCTCCACCCCTTTTCATTAGCTCATTTATTAACTGAACTGTCTGTGTACAGGGAAGATGTTTTTAGGCCCCCCTTGCTTCCTACAAGAAGTAAGGTTGCTTTGACAGATGTAAATAGTCCCAGAGATCCGAGGAAAGATCTTTAGTTTGGTATAAAAAAGCCACTCAACTAAATAGATTGCTGGCCTTGACCCTTTCTCTCAGAATTGTTGAGGCTTTTAGCAGAGCTAAAATGCTAGGATTAAAGGAGGTTCCATGGGTGAGGAGTAAATTAGCAGGTGTCACCCTGAAGAAGATGACATGCTGGCAGCACCATTAGAAGGACATGTTTTATGAGTGAACGAGGAAGTTAGGTGCAGGTCTGGAATCATCTAGGTTTGCACACATCTGAAAAGCGTCAGTGTTCAGCACATGATTCATTTATATCATAGAATATCTTTCCTTACATATGACACATCTTGTCAGACTGTGTAGGCCCTTATCTGAGACGTAAGTCACAATGTATACATCCCTCAGAGCATTACAACCCAAAAGGCATGTCGCTTGTTGCTCTCTCTCTTCCTCTTAAAGGTGGATAGGGTACTAGGATGGGTAAGAGGATGAGTCTCTAAATGCATTTCATAGAAACGCTTCTGCACTGTGCTTGTGTATGTAGCCTTTCAGACAGAATTGTAAATGACATGAACTTTTAAGGCGTGGCTGGGGAGATATTTCTTTTGGTTTGCTAATAGCCAAGAAACCGTGCCACCCCCAATTGGGGTGACTCTTAATATAGTTGCTTTCTTTCTACAGTGACTAGAAGAGTTTCTGGATGACACAAATTCCCAGGCTCATATGCCTTCACTACTTATGAAGCTGTCTCAAAAGACCTCTAATTATTTGTTCAGTCTGATTACCGTACTCCAATGTGCTAAATTTCATTAACATCATGAAATGCTTCTGCTGTCTATTTCTGTTCTTAAATCTATTTCCTTATGTGTATGTTCATGTGAGTGGTATGTGAGCCCATGCATGTGCACGTGTGTACGTGGACACACACCCATGGAGGGCAGAAAGGATGTTAGATCTTCTGGTAGTGGGAGTTACAGGTACTTGTGTCCAGCCTGATTTGGTGTTGGAATCTGAACTCTAGTCCTCTGTGAGAGTAAGAACTGCTCTTGGATGCTGTGCCATCTTTCTAGGCCAAGCTATAATTATTCTCATCAATTTCTTAATTTTTAAAATTGCATTTATTAAAATAAATAAAATTGCATTTATTTATTATTGGTATATGGGAGACATGGGTCTGTCTTCAGCGTGAGTGTGGAGGTCATAGGACAACTTGCAGGAGTCATTTCTTTCCTTCTACCCTGTGGGTCCCAGGAATCCAACCCAAGTCATCAAGTTTGGCAGCAAGTTCCTTCATCCACTGGGCCCACCGAGCCATTTTCTGCCACATTCACCTAGCTAAATACAACCTTGGATAAACTGCTCATCTCTCCTTGCCTCAGTTTGTACATCTGTAAATCATGGGCAATAATAGCACCTGCCTCCTGATGTTGCAAAGAGAAAATAAATTAAAGTGAGTGCTATGGTTTGAATATATCCCTCAAAGTTCTGCATTCAAAGCTTAATTTCCAGTGCAACGATTGAGTAATTTCCAGTGCAATGATTGAGAGAAGGGACTTAAAAGGAATGATCAGGGTTTGAGGGCCCTGCCTCAGGCTTAGGTTATTGTCATTATTGTAGAAATGGATTCATTATTGCCCTGGTAGATTCCCGATAAAAGGATACGTTCAGGCTCCCTTCCCTTTCTCTTGCCCATCGCTTCTTGCCTTTCCATCTTTTACCCTAGGATAACACTGCAAGATGCAGGCCCTTCAGTCTTTGGTATCCCCTCTTGCCTGTAAGAACTAAATCTGTTCTTTGTCATTTATCCAGTGTCAGGCATTCTATCATATCAGTACAAAACAGACTATCACAATAGGCAAAGCACTTAGAAAGCCTGGCCAATAGTAACTGCTATATAAACGTTAGCAGCTATTATTTCCCGATGATAAATTGCTAAATGTAACGCTGCATCAGTGTATTTTGAAGGCATTTAAGCTATGGTGCTAATTTAGTCTCCCCACAGGAGTATGTGCGAATGTTTCCCAATCCTTGTCATCCCTGGATATTACCATTCTTTTTGTTCTCTGCTAATATCTTTTAACCTCTGCTAATTTGGCACTCTAAAAATTATTGCTGAGCTTGAAATCTTTATGCATCGTTTTCCAGTTGATTTTTAGAAAATACCCTATATGCATGCCATTAACTTGTCATTTTTCATATCATAAATATTTTTTCTTAGTTTATGACTCATGGAGATATTTAAGTAAAAAGTCATTAAAATAAATACCTTTTACACTTACAATTTCCTCATTTTGTAGTTAACTTATAGTGAAGTAAAATTTATCATTTTTAAGGTGAGTTTTACTTAAGACTTTTATGTTTGGAGCCCTAGGTGGAGAGAGTAGTTGGCGATTAAAAGTATCTCTTTTCTGCTTTCCTCGGGGCTTTCAAGGTTCTATTTAAAGCTTCTACCCTTTTGGTATTTCTGATATTGGCATTTAGAGATCCCCTGGGATTCTGCATGGATTCTTACAAGGATCCTCCTGTCCTAGTCGAGGGCTTGGCAAACTTCTGTAAAAGGCCAGAAAGCAAGTATTTTTAGACTTTGTGGGCCATGCAGTCTCATCAGCAACTGCTACTCTGACATTGTAGAGGAAAAGCAGCCCTAGAGGTAATGAGTGCGTTTGGTTGAGTTCCAGTAACACTTTGTGGACATTTAAATTTGAATATTGTGTCGTTTTCACATTCCTTGAAAATGTATTCTCCTTTTAAAAGAAAAAAAGCACTTAAAAATGTAAAAACTATTTTAGCTTTTGGCTCATAGGCTGTAATTTGCTGACCTCTGGAAGGAGACCCAAGAAAATTCAGCTAATTAATTTTCAATAGAAATGCAAAGATACATTTAAGAGTTTAAATCTTGGTTTAGAAAGGTGACTCAGTGGATAAAGGCACTTGCCTCTAAGTCTAACAGCCTGAGTTTGATCCCTGGGAGTCACATGGGTAGAAGGAACCAGCTCTTAAAAGTTATCCTCTGTGTAGTGGCATGCTGTACACACACACTTCACACACTTTTTAAATTTTAAATATTTTCCAACAATGGTTTTGGCACGAGTAAAGCATGAACGTTAATCTAAACCCAACATGCTATGAAAATTTTAATTCAAAATAGATGATAAATCTACATGTGAAATGCAAAACATAGTTATCCATGAACGTGTGCAGGAGAGTTCCTAGACAGTCTACACGTATGAAACAATGTTATATTGGATGTCAGAGAAACTGAAAATTTTGCTTCTTCCAAGGCATTGTTAAGTGAATTATTTGTGGGTCTGGTTTGACTAGGCGTCAGAGTCACAGTGTTCTAGTCCTGGCACACATTGCAAGGCCTTAGTTTTATCTCGAGTCTTCTTGAAATTCCTTTGTTCCTTTGTAGTATAGAGTCATGGATCTCTTACATTGCCCCTGCCCCTGTGCCCTCCTCTATGGTGAGTGGCAGATATTGTCACAATCCTCTGGGTGAAGGTAGGCATAGCAGAGGGTTGGAGTTCAGCCTGAGATCTTTAATTTTCACCCACTGCACTGGCTAAATCATCTAAGTGTAGATAAAAAGGCTGCACGCAGTTTTTTAGGCCAGCAAATAAACTTTCCAAATGGGAAAGAAAAAAAAACCTTCCTGAAAGAAATGCAGATTGGTCCCAGTGGAAAAGGCTAACAGAAGGCAGGAATTTCCTCCTGGCTCCCACAGCTGTCTTGGTGGTTCTGACCTCCAGGATGAGCACGCCTGTGCCCTTTATCCCATTCCTTCCCAGTCTTTTCCTGTGCAATGAATATAAACACCTCTTTCCAATCTACCACCATCTTTGCATGTCCTCAAGATGATGGAGCACCTAAGAAAATCTCTCAAAACGTACGGAAAGGTGCTGTGGGAAAGGCACTGTCTATATCAATGTGGCAAAATGATTTCCTGCCATGTCCGCCGTCCTTTTAATGGAAGGAAGACGTGCTTTTGAGTGCAGAAGCCATCCATTTCTCTAAATATAAATGTGAATGAAAACTCAGCACCAGGATGTATGTCCTTGAGAAGTAAGTTGCTCTTAGCTGTGTGTTGTAGAGGAAGCCCAAATGCCGTTAGAAGTCGCTTTGAAGATTGACCATTCAGCAGTCATTTTAGTGTATACTACCAAGCAAAGAGAAAATGATGAATGCCTGTGAAAACTTACTGTTACATAAGGTTCTCATTGTGGCTTTTGTTTAAAAGGGTAGAAAGACAGGTGAAAGTGCCCCTAAACGATTTTTTATTCTGTGAATGACTTACTCACATGCTCTCCATGCTTAAGGTCAGATTACAAAGACATGGGAAAGATGCTGTCTGTATCATACGTATCCTTTCCATGTGAGCGACCTTATGGAGAGAAAAGATGTTTTATTTTTGTTCAGAAAAAAGGCTAAATTATAAACATTTTTGAGAAGACTTAAGATGATGTGTTCCTTAGATTGAAGTTAAAAAAGAAATATTTTTTTTGGTATATTTGTTTATTGTCAGGTCTCAAAGAAGCCTGGGATGAGTGTCCCTCTATACCTGTAGCTCTTTCCAGCACTTCTCACTGTGCCCAGGGGCTGGACCTCACTTACCCCAGTTTCTGACTCCTATATAACTCCATCATTTTGACGATGTGCTCTCTTGGCTCCTGGTTCTTCGCTTGTCCCCTCCCTTCTCTTCCTTTCTCGCTCACCCTACTCTGTCTCCTCTCATGGCCTGCTTCAGTCTGCTGGCCATGTTCAGTCTAGACCATTCCAGATGCCTCAGAAGGTTCCCTCCCTCTTATTTACAATAAACCCTTCTGCTCAACCATACCTAGGAATGGTCATGTCCTCATTTTCATTCAGTTATGTTCCAGCTAAACAGTCAAGCCCTGACAACTCTAGGAGGTGCCCAGAAAGAGCACTGAGCCTGAAGCTGGGCCAACAGGACAGCCTCTGTTAGATGCTGGTCTCTGAAGAGGCTCCATGAAGAAGCAACTTTTGTAAGAAAGGAAAGGAAGCTGTTATCACAGAGGCCTTTGGGCCTTCTGCTTTTGATAATGTTCTATTTAAATCCGTAGGCTTTCTTCATTCTGGTCTGTGATTCTTCGTGCATGTGGCAGCTCTGGTCTCTCTGTGGCAGTTGTTCTCAACCTGTGCGTCACGACCCTTTTGGAGATCAAATGATCTTTTCACAGGGATCACCTAAGATGATTGGGAAAGGCAGATATTTGCATTACAGTTCATAACAGTAGCAAAATTACAGTCATGAAGTAGCAATGAAAATAATTTTATGGTTGGGGTCACCACACATGAGGAACTGTGTTAAAGGGTCGCAGCATTAAGAAGGTTGGGAATCACTGTTCTGTGGGAACTGAGATTTAGGTTGGGCTTCTTGTCTTCATTTCTTAGGGCCCTTAGACTAAAGGTTAAGTTCTATAGCATGTACTGTGAACAGTCTGTGAGAGGGTAAGGAAATGATCACCTCAGCTTGCCAAGGTACAGTCAAAGGTAGTTGGAACTTCCCTTCCTCCAGCCACAGATGATGGCTTCCATCAGCCTTTGGCCTCTAGCACTGTGTTACACATACAGTATCATTTTCTATGTGTGCTTCACCAGAAAAGGGTTAGGTGGTACATCTATTTTCCTATATTAAGATGTTTAACAGAGGCTTTGCTTTATCTTAGAGAGTATTTCACCTTCTTTGTTAGAATATAGAAGAGGGAACTATATGATAGTTAGACTCTTCCCTTGAAATAGCTCAGACTAGGAAAGATAAAGCTTGGAGCTGTCTTATGCCTCAAATACAGTTAATGCGCTCCAATTAAAGAACCAATCTTTTAAAAAAAATAGAACTTCTGGTGGTATCAACACCAGCATGAAGTGTGTTAGATAAACCTACTCCCTTGCTGTAGAGAACTCTGAAATTTAACAAAATACATAGAGTAGTTGTTTGGAGCCATTTGACAGTATATAATACAAGGGCATGATCTTAGAGAAAAGGGGAGCGTTAAAGTGACTTTTTGCCTGGGGTGTTTTATAAATTACAGCGTGGGGCAGAATCCAAACAAAGAACAGCAGTCTCATGGGACAGAGGGAACAGAAAATATAATGCAGGCTGTGGAGAAGGCTCAAATTTGCTCAGTGCAGCACCATAGAGAAGTGAGGCATAAAAAGAGTTCTAGAAATCTATGGATCTTGTAACTAGGCTGTCTTTGGATCTTATCCCAATATTATACTAGGCCACACCACAGCAAGACTCCATTAGACTGTGCAGAAAGCAAGAACTTGGAGAGCTATGAGCTGCTCAGGCAGCCCAGAGCTCACCAGTGGTCATAGGCATCACAGTTGTGGTCATATGTGGTAGAAAAATGAGGGATACTGAACATCTCTAGCATTCAGTTGAGAACCTAGGAAATTCAGACATAAGAATCATGCTATCCTGGGCCTAGTCTAACAAAGCCCCGACCAGGCTGATCAGTAAATACCTGTCCCTCCGTAATAAAACTCAATACTCTTTCTAGGAAGATAACAAAACCCAGACTCTTTTGAGAGCCTGTAATCATAAATAACCCACCATGTAAAGAAGCAGCTTTGATTTAGATAGCTGTTACAGCATTTCTAAGTGCAGTTTTCAGACACCAGCATATGCAAATGGGCATCCTGATTTTATTTGCTATTCATTTGGTTATACAGTATGTTAAATGAAAAAATTCAGTCATTAGTATAGAAGATTATATAAACCATTGCCTAAAAAGGCCAGGAGTTTTTAGGAGTGGATGGGCTTCCTAGAGCCACAGAATGAATGGCTTCTTTAACCTAGTGAATGTTGCCATTTGAATATAGCATTTTCCTGAGTGGTCTTGTGTCATTTTCCTGAGTAGGACTGTTTCTTGTGTCTCTGAGTCCTCCTCCCCAGTTACCTCTGGTCTGCAAGCATTTCTTCCAGCATGGAGACAGCATACAGTCCTTTTCTCTCCTTGCTGCCTCATGAACCCTGCTGTGGATGAGCCTACTTTAGTAGCTGGCTTCTGGGGTCAGGGGATTCTGAGCAATAGTCTCAGCCCTACAGCCTAATTGCATCTCTTGGGGAGGTGTCAACAGATGGAAGCAGAGCAGAGCTGCTCTTGGGCTTCAGCTTCCACAGAGTGTATATGCAGCCCCCTCCCAAGCTCCATGTAGAAGACACTCATTAGTAAATCTTCGGCAACAGCTCTTTCTTATGAGTGAACCCTGAGAGTGTGAAGCTCTCCTCGGGCACTCTGAGGCTCACTTGACAGCCAAGCTGAAGTTGGTCAACACTCCACAAATCATTACTCACCCACCCAAGATGCTCACAGAAGTAGCCAGACTGGATAATTTCTAGAAAGTTGGTGCTAGGGAGTCAGCTGACCACTAGGCAGTCTTGATTACAGTAGGTCTTCTCTTTGATTAGGACAAGTTGGTGAATCCATTCTTACCTTTGCATTTTGGGGATCGACATGATTTCCTAAGCTGCATATTTCCCTTTGAACTCAAACAAGACCTTTATAATTTCTGAGAAAATGTGATCCTATCTTTCAAGGGTGCTTTTTAAGTTCTTTTCTTTAACTACAGATACTTTAAAATTATGTAAAGATCAGCAAATAAGCCTAAATGTATAGGTAAAGCTAATTTAGAGAACTATCCTGTTTCTATTTAACTTGATCCCACTTCTGTTGTTGGAAAATGGAAGTATACACATGTTCAGGGCTGATCACTTGGTGACTCATTCTTGAAGAAAACTGATGACCCTGTTCTCAGTAGCCATTGATTGACTGTTGCTATTCATCTAGGCGCGGGCCTTGTGAAATTTCCAACACAGACATATTAATTGGTGGTGTCATTGTGCAGGTGTTATTTAGGCAACCATATTGTTGAAATTTTATGGGTACAACTTCCCTTGTTATATAAAATATATTCTATCATACAGTAGGCATCTGTGTCCTCTGGCTCTTACAATATTCCTGATCACTTTTGTGCAATGTTCCCTCAGTCTTAGATGTAGGGATTCTGTTGTACATGTACCAATAGGCTGTGTGTATGTGCATGTATGTACACATATGTATACAGCAATAATTTCAAAAGAAGAAGTCATGAGTTTGAGAGGGAGTGGGCACATAAGAGGAGTCAGAGGGAGAGAGAGCAGTTGAAATGGTGTAAATACAGTACTTCTTATACAAATGTCTCAAAGCATTAATGACTGACGTTTTAACAAAGTGACAATTTAGAGATATAGAAAAAATTTTTAACAAAATTTTAGGCCGTCTACATGTTTGTCCATTTAGCCAGAGCAGAAACCCATACACTCCTTTGGGTTTTTGGTGGCTGCAGTGTGAAGATGGATTCTTGCTTTAAAAAGAAAAAAGAAAAAGTTTACCCATTTTGAGAACTCAAAGTATGTCCACAAAATAGCAGCAGTCAAGCAATCTGGAAAACTCTTAGAAGTCCTAGATCTCAAACTTGCCCCAGAATTTTAAAATCTGAATTGACATTTAAAAAAAAAGTCCACAAGCAAGAAAGGCACTTCTTTACTTACCTTTGTAATTCCCAGGGAGCTTTTAAAAAAAAACAAAAAAACACAGATTTTCTGCATTCTACTATTCCAAGTTATGATGTAATCGATATGGGGTTTGGCCTAGGCCTTCAGCACTTAAATTCCCAAATAATTTTAATATACGGCCAGATTTGAGAGCCAGCTGTCTGATAGATCCCATTGCACTTTAAACAAAGGAACCCAAGATGAGATCATAGTATATTCTTTTAATCAGATTACAAGCCAGGTTGCAAATTTGCCTTTTTTCAAGGTTCGAAGCGACTAGCCCAAGGTAGATATATCAAGTCTCATTTCTACTTCCTGCTCAGATGGACCTCACTATGGCAACAGGTTGTCTCTGTTGCTCTCAGCTGGTCCCTGGCACAATAGCTATGTGGAGTACTAAAGTGCTTCATCCAGGTTCCCTGAGGCTGTGCTGGCATCATTGAACAGACTGAGGCATGATATTGAAGTCTGGGTATAGCCTCCTCCTTCAGACACACCCTAGGGCCTTGGCTTGCATCCCTTTGTGCCCCTTCCAAGAATGAGCTCTTGCCAGGGTCTAGAATTAGTTCATCCTGAGAAGAAGGGAATAAGAGTGGTATACCAGTGCTCAAAAAATGGTGTGAATGGCAGGGCTTCACAAGGTAATAGCATGGGAGTTTCATTAAGAAGTGGCCTTGTACTGGGATCACAGCTCAGGAAGTAGAGCACTTACCTATTGTTCACAAAGCTATGGATTCAATCCCCAGTTTCATGTATATCAGGTGGTATAGTGCAATCCTGTAATCCTAGAACTTAGGAGTTTAAAGCAGGACGATCAAGAGGTCATCCTCAGCTACATACTAAGTTGAAGCTAACCTGGACCATGTAAGACCTTGTCTCAAGAAGTGTTATGGCCGTACTATCCCTTAGATATTTAGGCCAGCCTATACAATCCCAGTAATGATTACAACGATCGGTGTACTGGACTTTACAAAGATCTTATGTAACAAGAAATAAATCTAGAGAGCTCTGATTGTACCACAGGGCTTATTTACTCTGCTCTTCTCTCTTGTTCCATTTAAAACAGCCAAGAGGAGTTGGAGAGAGAAAGGGAAGGGGAAAGTGATAGAATCCTATTTTAATTCAAGATTCTAAAAACATATCAGACAAAATATGGAATGGCAAGTTTGTGTGCTAGCATGTTTTCCTTATTTGTGATGCGCAGCTAACCCAAAGCGTAGCACTAGGCTGTGACATTTCCAAGACTCTGTTCTGTTGTTCTTATAAGAAAAGTCAGCATTTGCATTTCATGAAGAAGAATATCTTATTCTACTGGATAATCTGCCTGGCTATAAGAAATAGACAAACCATTTTTGACATTTTGTTGAGGGCTTGATCATGGCAGAGTGAACATTCTTTGTCAGAAATAGAATATTGTTTGATTCTCTTCCTAAGGCTTCAGTTCTCCCTGCAACTTCTTGGATGCCAGTAGAGCTTATTACTGAACATCATTTTTCCAGAAGTTTTCATTTGTCCTGAGGGACCAACCTTTTGACATGGTGACATGACACTGTCAAATACAAATACATTGGACTGCATTCATAGCTATACTGGGATGCACAGGGGGGCCACACTTGATAGTGGCTGTTCTTTATTTCCCTACTACCATCTGCTTCATTCACAGGTTTATGCTGCCCTTTCTGTCCTTCTTAGACACTGAAAATCTGCTAGAGTGACTGGCATCTTGGTCTATGCCTGTTGTCATTATTAGTAGTGCCTCGGGTTTAAAAATAAGTTATAGTATTTTGGTCACATTGTTTCTTTCCTCAATGGTCAGCTACTGCCTGTATTCCTAATTTCACTAGGTTCTTGCTTTAAGGACATAATAACTTTCACCCTGAAGATGTTCTGGACTTATAAATCGTTGACTACCCATTTCTCTAATCTGTCCCTGTCACAACTAGGAATCATGCTGCCTCAGCTCTCAGATAACTGCTGTAGATTCTGGTCTGTGCACTCAGCTCTAGTCCTTGGATTTTCGCTGCTGTGATCAGCCCCCCTCCCCCTCTCTCTCTTTTGGTTTTTCAAGACAGGGTTCCTCTGTGTAGCCCTGGCTGTCCTGGAACTCACTCTGTAGACCAGGCTGCCAAGTGCTGGGATTAAGTGGGCGTGTGCCACCAGTGCCCCACTTGCTTCCTGCTCTCTTGCTTTCGTTTCTTCACACCAGGTGATCCAGCCATTAACCTTCTCATGGCCTCACTTCTCACTCCCCCCCCCCCCCAAGGCTTCCCAGCTTCTCTCGGTCCTACTTATTTTTAAATCCAGCCAAACCTCCAAGACAGTGTTTCCTTGATGTTTGGGTTCACCGTGTGTGCTTCTCCCGTGAGGCTCTAAGCTTGAAGTCCCATGAGGACAAGATGGTTTTCTCTTACTCCTGAATTACTCTCTTATCCTGTACATTTTAGGTGCTCAAATAAATAGAATTCTTTGCTGTTTATACTTCTGGAAGTAAGTCCTCATATGAATAATTTTCTCTTTATCATTGCCATCAAAAATCTAGTTCTTTTGTCTACTGTATGGTAAAAGAATTATTTTCACATGTCACTTTGCCATAAATCCCCCCGCCCCCCACCCCCCAGTTTCTTGGAAGTTAGCTTCATTGCTGGAGGAAAATGCTTTGGTTGTCTGTCAATCGCTAACCCACTATGCATAGCCGACCCTGTGCCTGGTGTCTGTTCTGTAGTAGCCTCCTTTCTTGTCTTTCCCTCATTCCCAGCCACCCTGGCAGGTTTTGTTTGTGTGTGTGTGTCTGCTGATCTCATCTGTGAATCTTGTGCTTATTCTTATACGCATCATAACAATAGACATATTGTGTCTGTCCTTTGCACTTTCTGGCTCTTGCTTTATATTACTTGATAATTGTATGCTAGTGTTTTCCTTAAGGAGCGGAGTTTAGATAACCCACTAAAGTCATTGAACCCATTGCTGCTGGGAGACGTGATAAACATGTGATTGTTATCTACTGCTTTCCCCATGCTTGAGTTCTCAAGTGATGCTGATAGGCTCTTGCATATTACATATTTTTTCTCACACAAGAAATAAAATGATTGTTGGCGTACTGTTTGATCAAAGCTGAAGTGAAAAATGGTTTCATACCAGTTAGGAACTTTGAAAGAAATGTAGCACTAATCAATATTTGCATTTCTTTGATGGATATGATTCAGTATAAGATGAGCCAAAAGACAGAGAAGGAAAGCCCAGTCCTCACATAAGCAAACCCTCCCCACATACAAAGATTTGAGATGATTTGAAAAGCTGATAATGAATCCTGGTTTTGTTTTGTTTTTTTCTTCATACCAGAGCATATGGTTAAGAACTATTACCCAAACACCATGGTGGGATACTGCATGTCTGTGTTCCATGTGCATCTCTAGGCTCTGGGAGTAGGTATCATGGGACTGCATGTTTAAAGTTTAGTACCTACAGAACCTTAATGTGCTTTTGCACTTAATAGTTATTTGTTAGCCAGGCAGTGATGGCGCACGCCTTTAATCCCAGCACTTGGGAGGCAGAGGCAGGCGGATTTCTGAGTTTGAGGCCAGCCTGGTCTACAGAGTGAGTTCCAGGATAGCCAGGGCTACACAGAGAAACCCTGGCTCGAAAAACCTAAATAAATAAATAAATAAATAAATAAATAAATATAAAAAAATAGTTATTTGTTGAATGGAGTATGGTGAAGTGTGAATTAACACAGAACCAAGTGTTGGGGAAGGTAGTCATTATATTTGCCTGCCTAAAGGTGCATTTCAAGCTGAGTTTTGAAGTTAAGGATACATACAGAAAGAGAGGATGGGAGGGAATGCTCCAGGGATATCCTTAGAAACAGGGTTAAAGACTTAGTTTCTAAGGATTGATTCATGATAAAGAAATTCCACTCCCCTTGCCTACTTTGTAAGGTTTTCTGGTGTCACTGATAACATTTATAATGTCCTCAGAAGCCATCAAGCTATGCTACCACAGTCTCTTTTTGGGGGATTGTTTAGAGGGGGACAGGACAAGGGACAGAGCTAAACTATTTATCGGACTTATTGCAACTTTCCAGAAAGATGAGCATTTTCTCTTGTTGGAAGTGTTTTGAACCCTTGTTTTCCTCTGGGTAAATCTGAACTTGGTGCTTCTTGTGTATGTGTTCTATGGTGTTGGTCAGGTCTGGAGTTTTCAGTTTATGACCTAAGAAGATCTCCAAAATCTGTATTGTCTTCTAAAGGGTGACTTCTGTCACCAATATCACAAAGGAGGGGAAGATGATGATTTCACCTGCAGTGGGGTTAGGCCAAATTGCATAATCTAAACATCATACTGCAAGAGATTACAGATCTGAGTTAGAGTCTTCATCAAAATGCATATTCATCATGGGGGGACCATTGTGCAAGGGGCTGAGGAGCATAAAGGTAAAAAGAAAATATGATGTGTAGCCCACCTTGTCGGGATGTCCACTCTAGCAAAGCACATGTGAACCATGAACCATGGCCCTCTAGTGCTTGGACTCTCCTATCCTCCTCTCCTATCCTCTTCCTGTTTTAGAGGCTGATGGAGTATTTCCACAGCCCCTGAGCAGGATTCCCTCTCCTTCTTGACCATCATCTTACTTTGAGTATAACTCTTAAAGGTCTGGTTTCCAGCATTTTCTGAAAAATGTTTACTCACTTTGGTTTCAGCTAGACATTAGCAGTTTTATTTTGATTCAAGGGTATCATACTTATTTGACAGTGGTGTGTATGTTGTATATGCACTGGAAAGCAATAGGGGGCACTTTGCTGTAGGCTGAGTCTTGGTTTAGATCACAGAATGAATACTGTACTCAAGGGATCTAGAGGGGTTTACTCCCAATGATTTGCAGAGAAGCAAGACTGGTGGAGTGGTTCTGTGGCCTGAAGTCGGATGCCTAAGAGTTTCAGGGTGGAAGCCTGGAAAAGGTGAAGTTCTTACAAGTCTTGCTCAATACCCTCTATACTGCCACTGGTGCAGTGTACAGCACAAAATAGCTATTGAAGAAGCATTTAGTGGATGGATGGAATAGAAACTATTCAAAGAGATCGAAATGAATGACTAGGTTATGGTGAATAGGTTATAGACACAGGATATATCTGTGCCCTGTTGATACCAAAAGAAGGTGAAGGAGACCTGTATGCTAATGAAATTGAGTAAAATGTAACATTTTTCTTTTTATTCTTGGTGGCAGTCACAAAACCCTTTTTAAGTTTGATAAGCATTGTGACACTCTATCGAAGAGGATATGTGTGCATGTAGTGTTTTCTAAGCCATCTTTGCAATTAATGGAATACTGTTGTTTCAGTAAAATTGAAATGAAAAAAATGCATATTCTCTCATTCTTAAGGAAATAGAAATGGCAACTTTAAGCCTGACATGGTGACTTATACACACGTGAGATCCTGGCACCCATGAGGTGGAGTCAAGAGGATCAATAATTCAAGGCCTGTGTAAATTACATGAGATCCAGTCTCAAAAACCAATCAAACAAACAAATAAACAAAATGAAGTTTAAAACAAACAAAAAGAGGACTAGATTCAGGGCATCTAAAATATCAAGCTGAGCTTTGAATCCTAGTGGGTAGCGTGTATTATCTGTCCTGACTTTGAACTGCATGCTAAATTAGTAAATTGTACCATTGATAGCACCTTGAAGGAATGGGTTCCTTGGGCTGGACATGCATATTTGCCTCATACATATAGGTCCCTGAGTTCCATCCCCAGTACCACAAAGAAAAGAAAGAAAGAAAAAGAGCTTCTACTCTTCCACAACAGGATACCATACCTTTTTGTGTCCGCCCCCCCCACCCCACCCCCACCCCCGTGTCTTACTTTCTATTGTGCTGTTTCTAGGACTGCATCGATGTGGGCTGGTGGGAAGGAGAGCTCAACGGCAGACGAGGAGTGTTCCCTGACAACTTTGTGAAGTTACTTCCACCAGACTTTGACAAGGAAGGGAATGTAAGTCTCCCTGGCTTTGATCTCAATGTCTCCCTTTCTGTCAGAATTGTGGCTTCCATGATGAGACTTGGGAGGTAGAGAATTTTTGGTAGAAAATAAAAGAGCACTGACATTTAAATGTTTAATGGACTTGGGTTCTGAGCCCCTGGTTGCCATAGGACAAGCCTATCATACCGGTAAGCTGGTGAATGTTATCCAGAGCTTAATGTATATAGAGCACTTGATGCAGTACCCAGTACATTGAAATTCTCAGGAAAGCTGTCAGAACCCTGGATGCTCCACATAGTAAGAAAATACCTCCTGTTTTATATAGCATAGTCCCTGGGGGTGCTGAAGTAGCCAATGTTTAAAGTTGCTGAAATTTATATTTTGAGACTAAGAATGGAGAGCACAGCCTGCTAATTTTATACTGTATTTGCATATGTGTATACATATACTTAAATGCATATTTATATGTCTTACCCAGGTTGTTCCTTTCTTTGTGGGAGCTGGTTTGATGATGGATGCTGTTTAGATGACCCATGTTGTTTGCCTTACCCCTTGTGTATTGTTTCTCTGCTAATGATGTAACAAGAAATGGTGTGACCTGGAGGTTCTTTACAGTATGACGGGACAGCTGCTTGATCTCATCCACCTTCTTCTGTACTCACAGCCTTTTACTGAAGCTTTGCCTGATGTCTGGCCTGGGGCCTCTTCAGTTCCAGGGAGGCTTCTGCTCTTGGACCAGACTAATTATTCTCTGACTGTATTATTCACTTTTCTAGTTGTAACAAAATATTTGACATGTATAACTTATAAAAGAAAGGGTTTATTTTGGCTCACAGTTGGAGATTATAATTCATCATAGCAACAATTGGTCATAGGGCATGCTAAGAACCAAAGGGAAACTCCCTAATAGACATGCTTAGAGGTTTGTCTCCTAAATGATTCTAGCTCTCGTCAAGTTGACAATATTAACCATCACATCAACTTTGATATATCACCATTCCTGAGCTGATACATGGGAAGGATAGCTACAATTCTAATAGTTTTTCACACCATTACTTAATGTTATCTATGACATTTAGATGAATGGATGTATTTATTTTAAAAGGTAGAATTGTTCTAGCATCTCTAACAAACTCTCAGGTAGTGTTGACACTGTTGGTCCATTGATCACACTTTTGAGCATCAAGGTTCCAAAAAAGCCAGAAGAAGCAGGACTTAGACTCTCCAGAGCTCTGGTTCAAATACCAAGAGGGATTGACGTATATCGACTACAACATATTCCTCATGTAAACAGTCCAAGAAAGCTAGCTATTAAAGTGTATTAAAAGCATGACTTTGGATTTCAAACTCATTTGATGATCTAAGGGCATAATCTTGGGAGATGCCTCAAAGTGTATCCAGTAGTGGGTAATATTAACCATTCTAGTAGTTATAATTACTGTCTTTAAGGGTAGGGGAACTAGCACAACTATGATGTAATGCTAAAATAGTAACTCTGGTTCTTTTTGCTTCAGTTGACCAAATCAACTCAGTATCTTGATATCTTGGTTAATTTCCCTGGGAATCTAAATGAAGCTAAGAATTTTGATGAGTAGCCATTAAAAAGATACCCAGTGACATGTAAAATGTATTTATAGAGATAACCAAACAAAGAATTACACACTCTTCACGCTATTTCTCATATTTTTCCTGGACCTGTTACCTGACAGTTGTGTTTGAGTTTTCAGTCATTCTCTCAGTATTTCTGGGAACTTTCCCTGGGCTGGCCTTCATGGTAGATAAATAGAAATGAAGCAAACAGTTGCTGTCCTTGTTGACTCTGAGTTGGGCAGCAAGGCTGGCCTGCAAGGCTTTCTGAAGGATTCTCCCTGTGGCTGGGCCTCAATGAGTGGAGCATGGGTCCATCCACATGGTTTGTAGTACCCTTTTTTACACCCATCTTTGAGTCTGGAAAATCCTTTGTTGTGAGTCTCCTCCTTTGGCCACTCTGCTAGGTTTTATTATCTCATTAGTTCAAACTGAGGCAGTAGGATTTGCTTTTTTTTGGAAACCTGGAAGACCAGATTGCAGGGATTAACTATGTAACATAATGTTTTGTATCCGCAGTCTCCATAGCCATAGTTGAACCAGCCGTAGACTGGAAAGGTTTTAAAAATTTGTCTGTGCTGAACCTACAGACACTTAAAGAATTATTCCCTAACAATACCCTATAACAGCCACTTATAAGTCATCTAAATGTGATTTTATAGTAAATACAAAGAGGGCCTTAGGTGATGTATAAGCAGTATTCCATTATATAAAGGACCAGAGTACCAGTGGATTTTTGTGTCCATAGGGAATCATGTAACCACTCAAACCCAGAGTCCAAAAGGTTATTGTGTATTTACATCATGGAATGACTAACTATAGCTAAATGCCCTCCTTCATATAGTTGTCATTTTTATGGTGACCGGAACATGATTTTGAAGACTATGGTAAACACTAGACCATTTTTTCTAACAAATGGGGAAAACCCACAGTTGGCTCTGTTGTGGTGCTCTGCCTTTAAATACTTGCTCTTATTTTTTTAGGGCCATGAATTCACTCATACGAGACAGACTCTATCTATAGTGTACTGTTCCAGAAGCTCCTTGTTACATAAGATATTAAGGGAAGTAACTTCCACGGGAGAGTGAAGTTCTTAGTGCTGAGAGGACATGGCCTGGCCTTTTTGTTGAAGCATGCATATTTTGTAGAACCCCATGGGCATCTCTGCAACCTCAGACAAGCAACCATGATCTCTTTTTTAAACTTAATCCTCACAAAGCAGAAAACTCAGTTTTAGGGATACAATAGTCATACCTGTCAGATAACTGAAAAGTAATTTTCAGATAGCTGAAAAGGTATTGTCTAATGTGACATTTTGGTTTTTGAAATATCAAAGTAGAAAATCCCTCTTTCATCCCCACTGGCTTACAAAACCAATGGGATAGGTTTGCACCCGTTGCTATGCCAGCCTTTATTGCTGCACCTAGGATACTGGTGAGTTGGTGACAATATGGTCGGGCCAGGAGATGCCACTTACTGAATTGACAGTATAAAGATGATTAGAATTATTAACATGAAGATGTTGTGTGGGTTTTGGTGTCTGAAACATTCTGCCACCAATTTGGCAGATGTCATCTTGTCAGTGACTGGAGTTACAGTCATTCACCCAGAAAAGAGGACAGTCTGCAATGATCAGGATAGACAGAAGCAAGTCTTCCACAGCAGGCTTCTTGACTCAGCAGGCATCATCAGGGCATGCTTTTGAGTCTGGCATCTTTCCTGCCAGGATGTGGACTCAAGAGAGTCACTGTCAGGCCTTTTTGCAATTCTTGGTGGACGTTCTTCCTGGGAACGTTCAACAGATTCTCTCTCCAGCATGACAAGCATTCTGTGGCGTTTCCTCAAGGTATTCCAAGAGAGAATGCTCATTGATCTTGTGGTGCATATTTTAAAGCAATTATGTAAGCTATTTAGGAGAGAACCTAGATGCAATCACTGTTTATTTTGAGCCTTGACAGTACAATTGAACATCAGGATGGAAAGATGAAATATTCTGAGAGCTCTAATGAAGCAAGGTGCATGCGCTGTCATTTTTAGTGAAGTGTAACAGGGAGCTAGGACTGATTTCTAAAATAGCAGGAACAGAATCCTGATGTCATTAGAAAGAGACAAAGGTTAGGATCAATCTTTGGAAAGATTGTCCTTTCAAGGGTAGTGTTTCAGGAGCATCTCAGGCTGTGTACCTTCTAAGAGAAGAAGGCAGATCACCCGAAGCTGCAGGGCCATTCTGGAGCATGTTCCCTGAATAGGCTCTTTGGAGTTGGTGCCATGTCCCAAATAGATACCTCTAAGGCACCCCCAAGGGTTTCCCTAGTGAATATACCACAGTGAACCATTTGCTTCTCAGCCACAGGGACTTAGAAACCTGCCCTGAAGATGTCTGTCTCTGCCACTGTGACTCAGCCTCACTTTGCCTACTCTCAGGCTTATAGGCAGCAGGCTGCCAGCTTACTAATTGCAACAGGAACTGAGAAGTGCTAGCCAATCTTGAAGACCAGGGTCTGCCTGCCCTGGGCATTTGCACCCACCACTGTGAGTCTAATTTCTTAGGATTCAGGTTTCACAACAACAACAACAAAACAACAACAACAACAACTACTGCTGCTGCTGCTGCTGCTGCTGCTACTAGAGCTCCAGATTTCTCTGGGAAGGTAAAGAGCCCATGTGAGAGGAGTAAACTTTTCTTACAAAGAGCCAGGCAGGTATGGCTTGAGGCCCTCTTCACACATGGAAGGAGAAGGTTAGCCAAGGGAGCCATATGCTGAGTTCAGCTAAACCCAGTTGTTGCAAGAGCACTGTTCTGTTGGCTTCAACAGCTCTGGTTTTTTCCATATTCACCACTGACCAGGGTCTGGGATTGCAGTTCAGTTGGCATAGTGCTTGTCCAGAATGCAGAATCCTAAGTTTGATCCCAACACCACATAGTCTGGGTGAGGTGTTTCACACTTACAATCTCAGCACTCAGGAGATAGAGGTAGGAGGATCAGAAGTTCATTTGTGGCTATATATTGAGTTTGAACTCAGCTTAGGATACATGAAACCATGTCTCAACAAACAGACAAAATTAAGCCAGATATCTTTCACATGTCTGTAACTCCAATTCTGAGAGGGCAGAAACAAGAGAGTCTCCAGAGGTTGCTGGCTCCCAACCTATCCAAGGAAATATGAGACTCCATCTCAAAGGGAATAGGTGGAGAGCAATGGCAGCAGGCACACAATGACCTCTTCTGACCTCCATGTGACTGCACCAGGTGTGTACACTTGTGTGAGAAGCTCGAGGGAGAAACAGACAGACACATAGACAGACAGGCAGAGAATGAATGAATGAACAAATGAACAAATGGGTGAATGGATAGATCTTTTAAAATAACCACTGACTAGATCTTTCCCATTCATACCAACCTCTAGGCACTCTGATCTGATCCTTTGATTTCCCACTTTCTCAGTTAGAGCTCCATGCCTGTACATCCTCATAAATTTGTTCTAGATCAGGCAACTTTGCAGATTTCAAACTTTTATACAAAAGAAATTTCCATAATGCTTGATCCACAACAGATAAGTTTTATAGCATTAATTCTGACTACTTTTCTCTTTATCAGGTTCTTAGGAACTCCCATATAATGACAACCCAGTTTATAAATTTGTTCTTAGTCAATATTTTTTTTCTCATTCCTAGGCATGCTCATTAGCCTTCAGAGATCTCCTATAATTTTTCTAAGTTCTAAATGTAGCCAATAAATTTTAAAAATACCCCCAATTAACCAGTTTTAGGAAAATAATCCTCTTACAACATACCTGTCTCGTGTATTTAGTTTTTCTGGGTGGTCTCATATACAGAAATTGAGCTTTTCAAGCTGTTTATGTCACCTAAGTTTGGCCTATTGATAATAGCCTCAGTGGGCTTTCCCCGGGTCACCCAGATGGTATCACCTCTTCCTTCCCTGGCAGTATTTACAGCCCATGTCCTCCCAGTTGAACATTTCATTTGTCATGTCTTTATCTATGGGGCTGATATTTTATTTCCCAGTTGGAACTTTGAGCTGGTACCCCAAGTTTCTCTTTCATCATGACTCTACTGTATATGGTATAAAATTGGCAGATAAATAGGACCTTTTGTGTTTGGTCTTGTGTCAGATGTCTCTGCTTATTCTTCTGTGCTTTCTTTCCTGTTCATTGTTCCCTTTTGTACTAGTATAAAAGAAAAGGAAGAAGGGAGGGAGGGATACATAAAGCTGGCTCCTGTCACATTCCACTTTCTAGACATACGGATGCCCAGGTCCTTCCACTAGACATGGGTTCTGGACGTATTCTATGTTCTCACTTGCAGGGTGGGCTGGATGGAATGAAGGGGTGTGCCGAGATAACCTATTGGGAGGAAGCTGTATTCCAGAGCCTAGATGACCCCAATAGGCCATCCATTTGGATTGACCCAACCTCGAGAGAGACTACAGATGCATACCCTGAGGCTAGAGACTACGATAGGAAACCAGCAAGAGATTCTCCCAAGAGGAAGTCATATAATGGTTCCCTGGGATATCCTGTGCAGTTGACCATGCAGCTCGTTGTTTGAACTCTGGAAGGTACAGAGGAACAGTTATAGTCATTAGTATCACTCAGATCATTGTCCTAGCTCAATACGTTCAAAGTATAGTGGGTCCTCCAGATGTGGTGGTGCAGTAATGGCAGGGCAGAGCCTCTCATCTTTCTCTACAATTGTGATGGGTACCCTGGTCTGGTAAAATCCATTTGTATCCTTTCCAGTCTCTCAGCTTACCTTGATGCATGGAGATGTTTTCTAAGGTCCAAAGTTGCTAAAAATCTGAGCTACACGTTGCTTACCTGTCCCCCTAGCCAAGTCCTGATTCTGCATTAGCATTCAAATAGGCTTGGGCCCTGTCCAAATTCATGTTGGAGCTTGGTAGCTTGTGTACAGCATTGAGATAGATTGGATCTTTAAGGAGTGCTTAGAGACTGGGACTGTAGCTCAGTGGTAGAGTGCTTGCTTAGCATATGCAAAGTGCTAAGTTCAATTCCCACCACGGAAAACAAGACAAAAAGAGGTAGATCATGGGATATCACCTTCATGAATTGATTAATTCTATCATGCATTACATCCCGACTACAGTTTTCCCTCTCCATTCCTCCCAGTTCCCCTGGTTAGTATATTCTTGAAGAGACCTGGTTCATTTTCTTGAGACTGAGTTAGTTTTCATGAAAATAGGTTGCAGTCTTGGCACCATACTTCGGTTTTTCTTGTACGTGTGCTGCTTCTACCTGTACTTTCTGTGCCTCCCACTTTCTGGCATGAGTTGAAGTAGTAAAAACTTTATTATAAGCCAATCAGAAGCTAACACCACATTCTTGAACTTTCAAAATGAAGAACCCAAATAAACCTCTTTTCTTTATAAATTACTCAGATTTATGTGTTCTTCTTTGACAACATCAAACTGGCTAAGCCATCTCTTTATATCTAATTAACCATCAGGGTCTGTCTTCAGATTCTTTTTAACAAAGCATATCTCAGTGGTTTGGAGGGGAGGAGCTACAAACTGATTCATAAAGCAAAGCCGCAGATTACAGTTCCTGCCAGGAGAAAGCAGTTGAGCCAGATGACAGATGAGCTCCTTGGGTTGGAACAGGCAAGTCTAGTCAAACAAGGGCAGAGTAGGTTGAGAAATCCTTCAGCAGGAAGCAGTTTGCCTTCCTGCTGTCCATACTCTGGAACATTCAGATATGTTTCCTTCCTGGTACTGTAATGGTAATAATCAAATATAGCTGGTTTGTCCTTTGAAAGATGACAGGTTATTTCCGTTTAAAGCATATGCAGTCAGAGGTGAACATACACATACTTAGATACATATGCCCTAAATACATGAGGTCACAGAAGGCTTTAGACTCTGGTACAAATCAGGAAATGTTGGCTCTCTGGGTTTTATGGTTGTTACTGACATTTTCTTGTTGTTTTTTTTAAAAAATAAATTCTCAATGCCTGAACAGTGAGTGATAAGGCTTCTAAACCCCCTTCTCTACCGGCTGATTGCTGCAGTCCCTGTGCATCATCACCATTGCAGATGGGGTGCCTCCTATAACTCCACCCCACATCCACTGCTCTGTTTTCAGCTCTTACCTAGAAGTCTATCAGCCTAAAGCCATCCAAGTTTGGAACTGGGGTTTTGTTCTTTTCCGTGGAGAGAGGGATGAGAGAATAAATGAAATGATTGACTCTAAAAAATGCAGGACTTTAAATCCTCACCTGAATTGACGGAGCTAGTTAGTATGTAGCTGTTAAACTCCACAGAGAATCCCTGGACCTACTGCTGAACCTGGTGGGTTCCTCAGGCCATTTTCTTCATCCAGCCGCAGTTGAACATTTTGGGGAAAAGCGACTCTGGGTCTGCTCATCTCTATTTCTTCGAGAATCAGCAACTGCTGTGTTTCTTTATTATTACCACTTTTTTTTTTTTTTTTTTTTGCTGGGGATTTGCTGCTCTGCTTCTTCTGTTCTCGTCACCCAGTTTGATGTATTAAAATATAAGTAGGCCCATGCGCCTTCCAAGTTTTGAGGAGGTGGTCTAGAGCCATATGGGTCTTGAAAGAGCAAGTAGGGGGATGTGGGAGCGTTTGGAGGGAAGAGAGAAATGACGTAATTATAATCACTTGAACTTACTGAAACCAGAGAAAGTGGACTCCGTCCAAAAGTGTGTGTGTTGCGGGTGGGGGGGGAAAACTCCCTCTGCTGGCTGGTGCCTATCCAGTGTAATACAGACTGCTCACTGCTCGCAAACTTGCCCTTCCTTTTAAATGTGTGTCCTAGTATAGGAGAATGCCAAGGAGGGATGACCATGGGGGGGAGGGGAATACCCCCATAGTGACAGGGGGAGGGGGAGGGAATGGGGAGGTTCCAAAGGGGAGATCTGGAAAGGGGGAAACATTTGAAATATAAAGAAAGTATGAAATAAATGAAAAAAAATAAAACTTTTAAAAAAAGAAAAGAAAACCAAATAAATAAATAAATGAATGAATGAATGAATAAATGAATGTGTGTCCTAATTGCCTCTGCAGTGGCCATGACACTCATCATAAATGTAGACCCGTGCCTCCTCCTGTTGCCACACTCACAGGCATACTTTCTGGGACAACTTTTCACAAGTCTGTTATTGTAAAATTTTCCATCCCCTCTTTCTCTCTCGCTCACCCTCCTTTCTTGTCTCTTTTTCTTCCACCCATTCTTTCCATGTCGCATTTCATGTATCTGCTATAGGCCAAACCTTACACAACATCAAGAGGTTTGGGTTTTGGTTTTGGTTTGGTTTTGGTTTGTTTTTACATGGTCCAATAATCACAGAAAGTGTGATAGTTTGTAATTGTCTTTACCTTTTTTCCCCCATGTATTTTGAGGCAAGGTGTCTGGGGTATCAGCTTCTACTACAGAGGTTTCTGTGAGATTATTTATAGATTATTTTAAACTAGGGCCAGAGAGATGGCTCAGCCAGGGAAAGTGCTTGCTGCCGAGCCTGACAACTTGAGTTTGATCCCCAGGATCCACAGAGTGAAAGGAGAGAAACTACTCTCCATAAGCTGTCCTCTGATCCTTCTACACATGTGTGGCCTACATGTGCAAGCTCACATGCATTACCATATACACATAATAAGTAAAAAGAAATACTTTTAAAAAATTAAAAGAGTATTTCAAACCAGCAAGGAGAGAGAAAGACATCCAGGAATAGACATTGTCGGGGAAGAATTAGACCATAGGGTGTTGTCAGTTTCATGACTAAGCAGTAACTCTGATCCTGTGGTAAAGGAAGATTAAATGGCAAGATTTCAGCAATAAATTCATTAGATAAACGTATATCCATCCCCAAACTAGTTTATACCGAGACAGAGAAGGAAGAAGGACAGAGTTAATAGGGAACTGGAAAAAGCTGACAAAGGGACTCTAGTATTGGGAGAGCCTGAGTCACAAATACACCCACTCAGTGCAGGGACTGTATTCAAGGGAAGGAGGCTATGAGAGCAGCTTGCCTTTACCTAATAAAGTTCATTTGTCTGCACTTATACATACGGTACAGGGAAACATCAAGGAGGAAACATATGCAAGTGTGTATACACACATAATCCTGCTAGTCAGAAACCACCACTTTAAACATACATCTTTTCACTCTTTCTACTTTTTTGTATGTTACAGCATAGGTGAGCTCATACTGTAGCTGCAATTTGATAACTATTTCCTCCTTGCAATCTGACCATCGTACTGTTGCCTGTGCTTTGATGAACTCTGTGCGTGTGCTATTATGCCTGCCTCATGGCTGTTCTCCAGCACTGGCTCTTCAGAGTGGTTAACAGTGTGCTGTGAGTCAAACAGCCCTGGGCTTTACTCCCAGGCCCGTCTACCCCATTTAATAGCTTGGTGACCTTGGGAAATGACTCAATTATTTCAACAGCAACATGGGCATATTGATCCCAGTTCCACTTAGAGTTGCTACATGACTTACCCAAGTCAGAGATTACTAACTCTTCTTGCAAAACTATCTCCTCCCAAGTTGAAAGATAATATTGATGGCCATTTATTGATGAAAAAGGAGAGCTAGGTGAGGTTGCTTGTCATCATCTAATAATAGAGATTTGTACTGGTCTTCAGCTTTCAGAACCCTTTGTCTTTCCTACCATGCCTTTACTCAGAGTAATTTGGTGGGATCAGCAATTAATGAAGAATCAGGCTGAAAAGGTATTGAATCCAGAGCCTGAATGCTATGATGCCCCCTCCTCAGATAAACACATAAACCGATAAAGACAAGAACACATGTTCTTGTGTGTCTTGTATATTCTGGATTTTATTGGAAACATATTCTTTCTGCAGCCTTGTACTGTGTCAGAGAAAGGTAAGCCAGAGTAGGGGCTAGGCGGCTGCCTTTTGTGGTCCCTGTGGTAATGTCACACTAGGACATTTTTGGAAACCAGAAGATACTCTATGTAGGTTTCTTAGAACCACAAATGTATGGTGCCTGAGAGGACAAGGAGTGTCAATGGTGATGTGAAGCATCCACCCACACCCTCTCGGGTCCCTGCATCCTTCCTTAGTGCTATTACGCTGGATGGTTCTCCCCTTGCCCTTAGCATCACAGTATAAAACGGTGCCTGGCTGTGTTCTCTTGACTGCTGAAATGTTTAGCCAGTTCATCTTTGTCCATCTCCCTCACATAGTCAATCTTGGATGACAAAGAAAAGCCCACAAACTCTGAAACCAGTTCAAGGATGAATGCTATTGATTGCACTGCTACTTCCATCACCTATGGAGTAACAATGTGTAATAGAAAACGAAATAGTGGGCCCCTTTGAAAACCCCCACATCCATTCCAGTTTAGCACATGTTGTAAGGTCTAACTGCTATGTGAGTGATCTCGCAAATGACCTTCCTCAGCAGAAAGAGGGGGGGGGGGGGGGGGCGACTTGCCAGGCTGCAGTAGACTCTTGGTCTGCATTTAGTTGAAGGTTCCATACACCCTATCAGATCTGATTTTGAGTCTTCGGTGGTCACTCTTTGAACCACTTGTTATTCAGCGGATTAAATCTTAATTGCAAATGTGGCTTCAGCTTAGGGACACCATTGTGCTTGCTGGTTTCAGGCCATTTTTTGCTGAACTGAGCTTTTCTAGAAGGCTGTTGTAAATTTAGAAAGGAGGAAACTGTGTTTCATTTGTTGGTCTGAGTTTTGTTTGGCTGATTGAATTTGCTTCAGTGTTTATTTAGGGGTGCCAAAAGAAAGCTGGTGTCTCTAGAGAGAGGATTGCTCAATTTTTTGGGAGAGGCTCTCTAAATTGTCCATGCTGCACACAGAAAACAATGTCTGTGGTCTGTCTGTGATACTACAGCTTGCCAACAGTCTCATGTGTAATTTTGATTGATTTTTCAGAGACCCAAGAAACCGCCACCTCCGTCCACTCCTGTCATCAAACAAGGGGCAGGTAATGTACCTTTCAGGTCCAGCAAACAAAATTTTCATCTTTCTTTTGAACAAATTGAGGTTTTCTTTGTTTGAGTTTGAGATTTCTGGATCCACAGACTGCTAGTTTGGGGTTGTGATTTGGTCTCAGCAGGCAGGTTTTAAAAGATCTGCTGTTTTTCTTATATACAAACAAACCAAAGAACCCGTATCACTAAAGCGTGTCTCTACTACAGTACAGAAATTGGGGTTCTCAAGGAGAATGGTCAGAAGGTACTATAAAATGAACTGGGTCATTTTTAAAAAACAGTCTGCTTTTGAGGAGCAAAGACCTGGTTATTGTCCTTACTGAGGGTCGATTTCTCATGGGATTGCATCATTGCATGTGAGCACAGTTGCTGGGATTTCGCTGTCTGTCCTATGTGGTTAGCCAAAATTTGCACTTACTTCACTTCCCCCAACAAAAAAGATGGTTTTCTAGCCATAGATACATTCCCTCTTGATTATTTTCTAGTCTTGAAAACAAAATCTAGTTCACTTATTCTGTGTAGTTTAGATATTAAGGGCGAATAATAGAGGAAGAAGTGATGTCTCTGCTTGGCGGATTCTCAGACATAAAGATGATGTCCGTGCTTCCCAGTGGTGCTCCTCTTTAAACTAGTCACACTTAATTGTGGAGAGAAAGTCCTTTTGTGAATGACTATTTAAGTGGTTTGTTAACAAACTGAGGAGGGAAAAGGACAAGAGAAGATATAAAAACAATCAAAATGTATGGCATACATGTATGAAAGTGTCCCAATGAAGCCCATTATATTGCTCAGTGAATATGCACTAAGATATATGTGTGTGCACATACTAATTTTGACAAGAAACAACTAAAATAAAATTAAGGCTGCTTTTACTTTAAAAATCCACAACTATATGCATAGCACATAATATAAGAATAGATATAAATGATCAGGTTTGATTTTTTCATACATTTATTAAGAAGTATTTTGTTTTTTAAATACAGGGCCTCTCACTCTATCCCTGGATGGCCCAAAACTCACTATGAAGTTCAGACTGATTTCTAAGAAGTGATTTAATGAAAAAAATTAAAGTTTTTTAAGGGACTACAAATTTAGAGGAAAAATCTCTTTAAGATTACATTTCTTATTTATTTGGCTCTAATTAAGAATTACAGAGGTTGCCACTGCATTGGGTATTAATTCTACCTCCTATTCCACCCCAATTCCCACTAACATTGAGCAGTTTCATTTTGCCACCTAGTGGTTCTGGCTATATAAATATTTTATTGCACTAAGATTAAAATAGACTAGTCGCGTGTTTTTTCTCTGAAGACCCTTTTCTCTAGAGGCCTTAGTAATCAGTTGGAGCCCAAGGCATTAAACTGAGCAGTTTGAGAATTGGACAGCCTAGAATAGAGTAAGTAAGACCAGATTCTTACACTTGTCTTTAGAAATGAGACTATATGGTAGGTGGTAGACAAATTCTTTTTGAAATAATTTTACCATATTTGCAATGAATCTCTCCTGGGTAAAGCACAGCAGCATTTTGTCTTCCTGCTTTTTTATCCTGAAGTATCTTGAGAATTGCTTTGTAATGAGGAAATATATAGATATTAATATTCCCATTGTGATCAACTTCCTTTTACCAAAAGAACCAAGATATGTAAATAATATAAATCAGAAACAATGTTTAATATATAGTGTCATTAAAGGTTCACACGAAGTATGTGTTCAATGAAATTTTTAATTTTTTTTGACCTCTTGGGGCCTTATAATTCTGATTTCAATACCTAACACCCACCCCTGGGGCCAGCCAGGTGGGCAGTGAGGGATGCATCCAAGTCTATCAGAGAGTACTTTGCACTGTTTCGTGCTTTAGCCAGTTCCCAGTGCTCTTGTATGCCTGAGGCCAACAGCAAAGACGCGGCCTTCAGGTGAGGGAACAGTGGCAGGCCACAAGAGCAAAGGAAAAACGTAAAGTGATGTATTGGGAAATATGTAATATTTAAAGAATTCAGACACAGAGAAAGGATTTAGGGAAAACCACTGTAACAAATCTACATATTCCTCAACATTATATTCTAGATATTGTTGGTGTATGAGAAACCACTCCAAATTTTGTGGTATAAAATAACGATCTTTATAGAGTTATAGATTCTGTGGGCTAAGAATATGAATAGCGCATGACCAGAATGGTTAGTTTCTTTTCCATCAGGCCTGGGATAGTGGTTTGGAAAGCTGAACTATCGGATGCTGGTGTATCCACCTGAAAGATGGCTGCTTCATTCACATGTGTTGCTACCTATGTCAAGAATGACTAGGAGACTGGGCTTAGCTAGAGCTGCAGGCCAGAGTATGTTTGCATGGCTTCTCTTAGGTAGTTGACTTCGTATATGGATGTTCAATATTCCAGCAAATAAAGTGTAAGCTAGATGGTCTCATAATGTAACCTTGGAAATAGGGTGGAATTATTTCAACTACTGGTCAAAACATTTGCAAGGCTGGCCCCATCTGGCCAAGATAATATAGACCTTACCTTACAGTGCAAGGTCTATCAAACAATTCCAGGCTATGTACTTAGTTTATTACAAGATGGAGTCTGGATCCTTATGAAACCTGTTCTTATTTATAAGATATAATATGCTTATTATAATTTCTCATATATATGTTTTGATGAGTAAATTAATTTTACACATTCTGTATGCCTACTTTATCATAATCTTTGACTTTTAATGTCCAAGGAAACAGTAGTGTTTAAATATTTAAAAAAGAGTAATAGTGTTTTATTAATTAAATATTTATAGGTATGCAAATTCTTTTTAAAGACACAGTCTCTCTCTTTCTCTCTCTGTATCTCTATCTATCTATCTATCTATCTATCTATCTATCTATCTATCTCCTAGAACTTGTAGTGATCCTGCCCTGGCCTCCCAAGCGCCAAATTTATAGGCATATGCCATGACACCTGGCTATGTAAGCCAATTTCATGACATAGACTAGAAATGAGTTCTGCTGTGTTTCTGAACAATTAAGATCTGCATAACACCAACAGCCATCTCATGGGGAGAAAAAATCTATTGCCTTTGCTGTACTTGATAAATATTTAAATGCAGTTGTGTCAACTAAATAAATACAGAAAACATTTTCTGATTGCAATTAACTTTTCCCTCTTAGGTACCACAGAGAGAAAACATGAAATTAAAAAGATACCTCCTGAAAGACCGGAAACACTTCCAAACAGAACAGAAGAGAAAGGTATGAGATCAATTCTTCATTGGCACATCTAGAACAGTGAAGCTGTCCGTCATGGCACTAGTCCCGATTACCCACACGATTTGTTTTTTCTTTGGAATGTGGTGATTACAGGTTTCTTTTGATTGCTTCCAAACATCTCATTTGGAAGGAAATATGAGAGGTTACGTGGCACTTTACATGGGCAGAGTTTTTCATCAAATCAAAACCAACCAGCCTAGTCATTGAACATATTAGGGTTTTTCCATGATGTGTCTACTTTTGCCATCTTGCTTGTACCCCAAAGTTGGTGGTTTGTAAGTTCAACAAGGGCCCTGCATATATCTGATGCTTTCTATTTAATCCCTCCACTTTTCTCAGTATCATGTTTGGTGGGGTTCATGTAACACTGATAGGTGATCATGGATTGCTGAAATTACCATTCAGACAAATGAAAGCTCTCATCCTTGGTCACTACTGGGCCCTTGACTAATAGCATTACAGACACATATTCCTGGCCAGGAATATTGGAGGTGGGGGAGGGTTATACTGGGAAAAGCAACTCAGTCTCATAGTCATCAGAAAGTTTAGAAATTCCATTGGCAAAGAGGTCTCTTAAAACCTAACATAGTCAGGTTAACAAATGTGCTTGATTCACATCACTCTGGGTGTCTTTCCCAAAGAAATCTGCATGCCGTGGAAGGGCTCCTTTTACTAAGTGGCCAAGTTTTGATTGATCACACATTTTCATGGGAAAGTGCTATGTTATTACGAACAGGAAGCCAAGCAAATTCCATTTTATAAAGCAGTTATTTTGAAGTCACAAGAGAAATGCTGAATTAATGAATATAATTATCTGGAGGTGCTCCTTGGTGGCCTCATGAAATTTTATTGCGGAATTTAATATTTCACATCAGCCTACTGAAAGTTTTGCCAACATTGCAAGCTGTTAAAAATCTATGCCTCTTTCTTTCTTGGTGAGCAGGTAAAATTTGAGTCATGAGAACCTCATTGTGAAGGCCAGGCCTGTGTTAGAGATCAGTGGGGAAAATTGCTATTCAGTGTATGCCCTATCAACAACTCTTTGCTAAAAGCAAGTGCTATTAAATAACTAAACACTTACCCGCTGTCCTCATGGAGGACTCTAATATCTGTACCCTAGCTAGACTCTGTGATGAAGATACTTGATCCCCTGTCCCGTACTGACTTATAGATGGGTGTGTGGCAGCCATTCTTCTTGGCTGACCAAGTAGCTACAGAGCCCTAAGTCTTTCTCTCACAGAGTCCTTGTCCTATGCCACAGAGAATCAGGGAGGCAGAAGCCCTAGTCAGAAGCAATAGACCCTACGGGGAGCCAGTGTCTGAGTCTTAGCATCCCTGTGATGTCCTCAAAATCCACATCATGCCTTCGTGCAAGTTATTGTTCCTGATGCATAGCCAAGGAGTTAGCTCTCCTTAACATTTTAGCTTAACCCCCCCTTTTCTGGACCTAGTATATCAGAAAATGAGTTCTTATAATCCCCAGTTTGGGTGTGTGTTCCTTTAGAAATACAGTGAAGACAAGCCTAGTGATACCAGCATAGCGCCCTAGGAGGCCCGAAAGTTGTTGCCACTTATTCTGAGTGCCCAAACAACATGATCTCATGCCTGTGCTTGCCAATGAAAGGTGTTCTGAAGACAAATAAATACCGGAATTTTACTTGTGCTTCAATGAGACACACACATGAAAGTTCAGTCTTTATTAGTAAGAATGTGGGTTAATGCTTTTTCTACCATACACAAGGCAGGGCAAGTTTGAAAATGGGAAAATTGAAGCTACCCAATTTGACTACAAGATCTGGATTCAAGCTCTTTCTAATAGCTCCGTGATTTCAGAAACTGACCCCACAATCTGAGAAGTCCCACTTTGTCTTTCAAGTTCAAAATCTGTATAGAGATCCCTGAACAAGCTATTTCCTGAGCAATGTCCTCTCCTATTGGCTGATGAGCTTCTCAGAGGTTAATCTGAGAAGCATCAGGACAACTTTTTCCCTAGAAAGATCATGTAGAAGATCATGTAGGCCATATCATGTAGACCTATCAACTATCCGTGGAATATCAGTTGTATGCCAGCACTACACAGAATCTTAAGGAGATGTTCTGTACAGAATTTGAACGTTAAGTAGGAGCTTGCTTAGAGGTCAGTGGTAGAAGGACCAGCACTAGCAAAAGCACAGGAAGAATGGGACATTGAGTTCTGACTCCTTTGAAGTTGACTATGAATAAGTAATGAGTGGTGCTATTTGCTATCAACTTGGCTCTCAGAAATGGCATCAATGTGTGTGTGTGTGTGTGTGTGTGTGTGTGCGCGCGTGCTTGTATTTTAAAGCAGGAAATAAACAATGTATACCCAAATATTGTCACTGACATGAGGTCTGTCTGTTTTCTTCATGTTTGCTTCCTCAAAAAATGACTTAAAGAAAGACCAGAGAGAGAACCAAAACTGGATTTACAGAAGCCCTCTGTTCCTGCCATCCCACCTAAAAAACCTCGGCCACCTAAAACCAATTCTCTAAACAGACCTGGTGCGTTGCCCCCAAGAAGACCTGAGCGACCAGTGGGCCCACTGACACACACCAGGTACTGCCATGTTTTCATCAATGCGGGTAGGCATGGGATGATCCCGGGAATTGGCGAAGGGATGGGAATCAAGCTTTGTCTAAAGATTCCAACCACTTTTTTTCCCAGTGAGGAAATGGTCACAAGTGTGCATTTCAGGATCAATAGATGAGAACTGAACACATGTTATGTAGACCCTGCTCAAACTCCGGGCATTTTCTTGGGATTTGTCAGAATAAGGCCAGTTGCCTTGCAGACTAGAGATGCAGGTGGTATACTCTCCTTCATCTCCCAGATGACTTTACACATCTTTGCACATCTCTCTTATAGCTGTGTCTCCTAACTCTAGCTATTCTGTGGTCCTTTGAGCTATGTCCTAGGCTCTGTCTACTCTTCATAGTTAGGTGTGGAATGCAAGAGCTGCATGACAGATTTTCCTGTGGCATGTGTCTCTGAACTCTTAAGATCCTCAAAGACATGCCTGGCAACATGGTAATTTCTTCATTGTCAAGTTCATCACTGGCTGTCTGATCTATATGTTGGTAATCTAAAATCAGAGTGGGTATTGTGCATTACAGAATTGTATAGACAAGAAACTATTGAATTCTCTGTACTAGTTCTTACTGAGAACTTTCTACTATTGCATACTTGCATAATACGTGCTTGTATGATATATCATAGCAAGTCAGTAACCTTGAGATCTTCATCTGTCTCTGTCAACACACTGAAGTCTATTCATATAAGCTGTTTGCATGGTAAGCATTGTGTGCAGCTTCCGAAGTCCTGAGTTGAAAGCAGACAGTCCTTTAGGCTTGAATCTTAGTCCATCTCTTTGCAAACTGTTGTCTTTCTAACCTACCTTTCACCATCTATAAATTGAGGGAGACACTGAAATTCACCTAGATATAATATTCAAATATGTAGCACATGCTAATAAGTTAACAGTATTCTCCTTGTTAACTATTAAACTATGTAAACTGCAGCAAGACAATAGTTGTACTGGCTAGTTTTGTGTGTCAACTTGACACAAGCTGGAGTTATCACAGAGAAAGGAGCTTCAGTTGAGAAAATACCTCCATGAGATCCAGCTGTAAGGCATTTTCTCAATTAGCGATCAAGGGCAGAGGGCCCATTGTGAGTGGTGCCATCCCTGGGCTGGTAGTCTTGGGTTCTATAAGAGAGCCAGCTGAGCAAGCCAGGGGAAGCAAGCAAGCCAGTAAGTAGCATTCCTCCATGGCTCTGCATCAGCTCCTGCTTCCTGACCTGCTTGAGTTCCAGTCCTGACTTCCTTTGGTGATGAACAGCAACGTGGAAGAATAAGCTCAATAAATCCTTTCCTCTCCAACTTGCATCTTGGTCATGATGTTTGTGCAGGAATAGAAACCCTGACTAAGACAACAGTGTTTACTTAAATTTTTAAAAATGTGGTGGAACTCACATAGCATACAATTTATTGTCTTAACCATTTTAAATTCATGGCTTGAATTAAGTATACTCACATCATTGTGCAGTCATTCCCAGAAGTTTCTCCCTCTCATAGAAGTGCACCTCTATAAACCATTAAACAGTGTCTCACCATTGCTGCCTTCCTGTAGTCCTAGAAGTGATTATTCTACTTCCTGTTTCTATCATTTTGACCCCTAGGTACCTCATATAAATAGAACCAAAGTGCATGGCTGTTTTTACATTGCACCATCTACTTCTTCAGTGTTCATCTGTGTTGTCACACAGACCATTTACTTACGATAATAAGAGTAACAAGTGCCCTCCCAACACTAGCCAAATACAGAGACACTTCATGGCTTAGATGGCCGAGAGATACAGAAAACATGTCTGTCTATGGGAGGTAGTCTTCCCAGCTGAGCACAGAGCTGTGGGCGTCTCTAGAGCATGTGAGTTAGCATTCTGTATGTGTTGTACCAAGGTTCAATCGAAACACTGCCTCTGTGAAATGGCCCTTGTGAGAATGAATTGGATTATGACCTCTGATGTTCAGGTCAGGTCCCTATGTGTCATACCCTCTTCTGATGGATGGTAAAGAGCTCTTTGCATGTGATAAGGCCACCTGAAAGTCCCAATAACTTGAGCAACAGCCACATCAGTGCTGTGCTCATCCCAGAAGCTAATACACCAGAAGGAGAAGGTTATGCAAACGGAGTGCTGCTGTAGAGAATATGAGCTATCCAAACAGAGAGAAGATGTCAAGCAAGAAAGATCACCTATCATGTCGTAGCTTGCAAAAGGACAGCTGAGGCCACACACTGCCAAATCCTGTTGGTCTTCAGGGGCTGCACACATTTCAATATAGTCAATACCGTGTTCTAACATACTCCTGCTGCTTTTTGTAATGATGTAATCAAACCAGCAGTGGTATTCTCACTACATCCTTGATTTTGAGAGTTACCCTTGGCACTGTGGTTGTGGGATAGATGCAGCTTTGCAAGCTAGAGGAAGCTTGTCATCCTCGCTGAGCTAGCAGGCCTAAGAGGTCGAATTTCCCTCCTGCCTCTGCCTAGCTCTTCTCAGCCTCCAGTTCTCAAATCTACTTTGTGATGTAGGAGGGCAGGCTACCAAGGAGGGTGTATAAGGGCTTTCTATATATATAAACTAGTGGGAAGCATAAATTCTTAACATTGTCCTGCCACCTGAGTAGGCTATAAAAGATGGAGATACTCTAATCCCCACTCCCCCTGTGGCTGCTGAGCCCCCAGGGTACTACTTATATGGGGGGAAGGGCCCCATGTTCCTGCTTAACTCACTGAAAGAAGGGCATTGCCTTCCTTGACTCTGTGGTTCTCAAACTTGAGCAGATTCAAGAATCACGTAAACAAAATGGATTGTAGGACTCCATCCTGTGGTTCTGACTCAGTAGCCCTGAAATAGACTTGGAAATGTGCATTTTGTTTTCTTGTGTTGTTGTTTTGGTTTGGTTTTGGTTTTAGTTTGGTTTTGGTTTTGGTTTTGAGGCAAGGCCTCATGTAGCTCATGCTGTCCTTAAAGATGCTGTGAGTGCAAGGATGACTTTGAACTTCTGATCCTCCTGCCTCCATATTCCTTGTGCTTGGATCATAAGCATATGATACCATACCTGGCTTATGTGGTGCTGGGAATTGAACCAAGGCTTTGTGTTTACTAGGCAAGTATACTACCAACTAAACCATATCCCCAATACTGGAATTTGCATTTCTAAATAGTTTCTAGGTGCTGCTACTGCTGCTGCTGGTGACGTCTATAGCTTGAGAACCACTGTTTTAGGTCCTCCTAAGTTGATGTTGGTGCTTGTCCATCCTCCTCTGACCACCTCTAATGCACCTGCTGGTACAGCCTGATGTTTGTGCCAGGTCCTCCTCTGGAAGTATTCTCTTACCTCTCACTATTGCTCTCTTCCTGAAATGCCTGACACTTCGTGTTTAACGTGGTGCTGGGGCTGATACTATGCCACTTGGGATGTATCCACCCACGGACTCCTTTACTGGATTTAAAGCAGATCAAGAGTGTGTTTCATCATTACCACATGCCTTACAGTGTCGAGCATATGGTAGCAGCTCATTTAACAAACACTTGTTGAATGCCATAGTTCTTTAAGTGGGGGGTGCCAGTGCTTATATTTTATTCCATTTGCCTCTTCTGTGTTCCTTCTCAGCCTCTATACAAGCTCTTTAGCCTGTGTTCCTTATATGCAGAGTGGCTTAGTATGCCATGGATTTTAAGAATCATCATCATCACCATCAACATCATAATGATGATGATGATGTCAAATAAAATCTCATTGCCCCTTAGTGCCTAATACATGTTATACTTCTTGCTAGGTAGTTACATTAGAAAAGAGTGGCATATATTAGTTTGTAAAGTTGTTTTATTTTACCAAATTGTTTGTGGTAGAAATGTGCCAACTGTAGTCAAGCAGTTCTGAGCCAGTGTCCCTCTACAAAAAGGGCAGTGTGCTGCAGGAAACAAATCTTCACCAAGATTTACCTGACCAGATGGCCGGCAGGCTAACAGACAGATGATTAAGCAAAAGGACACACAGTCCTTATTGGCAGGTCTTACTGGACAAGGAAGCATTGTGGCTTCAGCTGCTGGGTCCAGTCAAGGGCTCTTCAGCAGCCAGCAAACAGCTGCCATGTGGTACTTCCAGAAGTTTCTGTCTTTTAACAGGACTAAGTATTTCCGAGGGAAGGGACCTCGGTGGAGGAAAAGCACATCAAGGGCCCACTGTGTGCTAGCCACTATTCTGGATCCTAGGGAGAATAGGGCTCCAGTATTCCTGTTCAGTTCTCAAGAATTTTATTCAGGGATACCAGAAGGGCACCATCAAAGAAATTTGTGTCCAGTCTAAACAAATTGAAGCCCATTGTAAGGATGGGACAGTGATTGCTGTCTTCCTTGGGTCTTTACATCCTTTAGCACTGGTAAGAACGGTCTTCTAATTTCTAGAAAGTGTGCATTTAATTTTAATATGAAAAACTATTTCAGAAACCATTACCTGGGTTAACTTTAAAATGGTGAGCGCCAAGCACAGTGGTGGCTCACATGTCATCATCCGGGCACTTGGGAAATGGGGATGAGAATATCACAAATTTCAAGCCAGTTAGGACTCTATAGTGAGACTTTAAATTTAATGTGGGAAGGGGAGGAATGCCAAAGAAACAAAAAAAAAGTTGAATGACAATAAGATCTTTTCCCTAGGCTTAAAGTGTCCCTTCAGTTGTCCTCTGGGCCGTGGGGATCCTTCAGTTGTTAATTTCATGGTACGTTAAGCTGGCTTTGCCCACCTTATGCAACCTAACATATAACAAAGGTGCTTGTGATCCAGTAAACATTCTGTCTACCCTGTTGTGAGACTTGAACATAAATAGATTTCAGTTAACTTCATCTATCTACATCTTGTATGGGTGTGTGTGCATGCACACACGTGCGGCTTATACACAGTTATGTGGGGTTATAGGTTTAATAGTTTCTATTACCAACTTAATAACGATACAAACATTCAGAAACCTCTGCTTAAAGAGAGCCTCAGCCTCTGCAAAAGGGCCCCAAAGGAAAAACAAGAACAACAACAAAAAGAATCCAAGGACTTGACGGGGAGAAACAGGCTGACATCTGCTCTAGAAATTGACTTTAGTAGAAAGTAGAAACCAGAAACCTGAGGAGTGGGCATTTGCCTCCAAGGAAGGGAGGTAAAAGCAAGCTGGCTAGAGGCTAGACAAAAACAGGTTTACCAGTCCTTACCGACTCAGCTGCCCTAACTCCTAATCAGTTTTTTTTTTTTCCTCTAAAGAATGAGGAAGCTAGGGGAGGATTTTTGCTCTGAGTTGAGAGGGGAAGATTGAGTTACCTGCCGCCTGCTGCAAGCTCACGGGCACTGACTGGAGGAAACAGGTAGTACCCTGAAGCCTAAGGGATAGACATAGGGTTACAGATGCAAGGGAGGGGAGCACAGCTACAAGGTGTTAGGGGCAAGGCAGGCAGGCAAGGGAGAAGTGGGGAAAGCTGGGAGCTGAAAAGGGAGAACAGGCGTGTGTGGCCAGAGAAGAGAATAATGCTATCTGTCTTAGAGATGAGACTGTTACGGAGAGCAGTCTATCCACAGGCCACAGTACTGTAAGGCTGTGGTAGTAAGTGGCTGAAGGTGAATGAATGAAGGTTGTAAGCACTAAAGGGACTGGGGGAAGGAAAAGCAATCAGTGTTGGGGACGAATCACCCAGGTAGCCATCACAGAAGGGATTAAGAAGGTGACAAGAGAAGAGGGAGAAGGCTGGGGTTCTTTAAGCTAGTATCCACCTGGATGGATCTCACTTTGTTGGGGATGGCAGGTTGTTGATGACAGAGATAGAGATTTAGCAGTTTGTTAGCAGATACCGTGGACTCCAGAGGATGATGGGACTTTTGAAAGACGGTGGGAGGTATGATCCTGATGTTGCAATGATAGGACTGCCTACATAACCTTCAGGCTCTGTCTGCTGTCTGGAAATGCCAAGTTAACAGCCTTTACTCTGGCTTGTGACTGAGCGTGTGAGGCCAATGCAGGCCTTTCAGTGAGTTGGTGGTAGATGTAGGGAAGTTGATTACTAAGGCTCAGATCTTTCAGAGGATGCTGTCCATTGGCATGGGGTTGTGAGCAGGAAGTCTGGATCACCTCCCAAACCAGTGCTACCCTGTTGGAGTGGCCAAACACCTGACCAAAACAGAGTAAGACAAGAGGAACTTATTTAGACTCATGGTTTGACAGGGCTATTCCATGATCATTTAGCACTATGTGCTTGGGTAGAACATTGTGTCAACAGGAGTGTTGGAGCAGAAGCTGTTCATTCCTGGTACCCAGAAAGCAGAAAGACTGGGATGGGGGTGAGAATATGAAATAACCTGTAAAGCACACCTCCAATGACTTATTTCCTCCAGGTAGACTCCATCTTCCCCCATTACCATAGGCTGCCCAAAAGAACAATACCAGCCGGGAACTAAGTGTTCAGTACATGAGCCTGTGGGGCACATGCCATACCCAAACCATAACACTACATAGTCTTCCTGAGGCGGACTAGAAGCTCTGCTGAGAGAATTATAGAACAGGATAGGACAATGCAGTGAATTTGCATTTTTCCCACTGGTAGTGATTTCAGGAGCCCTGGATCTTAGAGAAACATGGGCAGTGAGTGATTGATGGGCTTTGGAACATTTTAAGTTGAGGCAAAGATTAAGTAAGCATTTATGCACCAAACATAAACTAAGTGCTTAGAGAATAACCAAAAAAAAAGAAAAGAAAAGAAAAGAAAAAAGAAAAAGAAGCCAGGCAGTGGTGGCGCACGCCTTTAATCCCAGCACTTGGGAGGCAGAGACAGGTGGATTTCTGAGTTCGAGGCCAGCCTGGTCTACAGAGTGAGTTCCAGGACAGCCAGGGCTACACAGAGAAACCCTGTCTGGGAAAAAAAAAAAAAAAAAAAAAGGGAAGGGTAGTTATGCGTCTTGAGACCAACTTACCAGCATAGAAGTTAATGTCAGATTGACTAATGCATCATGGTTGCTTATGCACCTGGGCTACAACTTAGCAGGAAATAAGCTTCTGGGTGCTGGTTGGCATGAGATGTGTATAGGCTCTGTGTCTACCAAAGGAAAGCATTAAGAAGACCTCCTTTGGTATAAGTGAACCAATGGGTATAAGTGACCCTATTGATTTAGAAGGAAGAAAAACACTAGCAAAAAGCACATATAGATGTTCTCTGTGTTGGCCTGTAAGAGGTACACCAGGCTGCGTAGGTCATTGGGTTTGGATTACTGAAGTGCTTTCTTTTGCAAATGTGTAATGATGCCTTAAGTGATTCTTTCAGTGCTTTCCTTCTTTTCTGCAAGTTGGAATGCAGGTATGTCTTTTAAAAAATTATTTTCAATTATTTTTAATTATGTGTATGAATGTATGTTTGGGTCAACATGACACAACTAGAGTCATTTTAGAGTAGGGAGCCTAAGTTAAGAAAATGTTCTTACCAGAAAACCTGTAGTGCAGGTTTTTTATTGTTTGATGATCAAGGTGGGACATAGCTTACTGTGCACGGTGCTAACCCTGGACAGTTAGCCCCTAGTGGTATAAGAAAGGTGGATGAACAAGCCACAGGAAGCAAGCCATTAAACAGCACTCCTATGGCCTCTGCTTTCATTCTTGCTGCCAGTTTTCTCTTCCAGTTTCCCTGAATGATGGACTAAAAGCTGTAAGATGAAATAAACCCTTTCCTTTCCAGATTTCTAAGGTGAGATGTGGGAACGTTTTTTTTTGTTGTTGTTTTTAATTTTATGCATATGGATATTTTGCCTGCATGTTTGTCTGTGCACTATGTACATGCAGTGCCTGCAAGAAGTCAGAAGAGGGACGAGACATTGGATCCCCTGAGACTGAAGTTACAGAAGGTTGTCATTTGTCATTTGGGTGCTGGGACTAGAGCTCAGGTCCTCTAGTGCTCTTAACTTCTGAGTCTTCTCTCTAGCTTTGTGTAGAGAGTTTAAGCATGCCACTGTATGTCAGACCCTAATTCCTGGCATGGAAACTTTAGAGATAGCACCAAATCTGTTTGAATTCTCCCCAGCCCCTTGAATGAATTCAATGGAAGAGTTTTTCCAATGTAGAAAGCAGGTCATTTTTTTCGGATTCCCTGAGGAGGTAGAATCATGGACACCCTCAGACAGTAAACCAGAAGACCACCAGGGATTATCAACACATAGTTATTCCCTGGAAAGAGTGTCAGAGTCAGGAGGAGGAGTCTGGGAATGGAAGGAGGGCAGGGAATGTATGATGCAGAGGAATACCAGCAGGTTCAAGGGAAGCCTCTCTCTCATACTGTAGGTATGCCCACATTGGTGCAGACTGAATGTCATTGGTAGATGCACTCTCTCTTTTTCTTTTCACCCACATATAACAGTGAAATTTATTTCCTGTAGCAAAACCCAGCAGTAGTGACAAGGTTTTGCCCCAACTGAGTCACACTGATTTTCCTGCCACTGGGTGGTCAGAATAAGGCAGTGTGACACTAGGAAGCATCAGCACTACACGGTGCCATTTGCTCTCTAGCCTGCTTTTCCTACAGCTCTTTTCTTTCTAATGCATTTCCTGTAAGTGACACCCTACAAACTGTTCTCACAGTTGCACCATGAGTTCTCTCTCCTTCTGACACTGACAAGGATCTGGGCTCAGCTTCTTTCAAGGCCCTTGCTTGCCTTTGAAACACCAAGATAGGGGTTTATCCATGAAATCTGCCCTTTTGCCCTTCGGGACTTGCTGGGCTTGTTACGCCCTATCTGAGATCTGGAGGGAGGCCTACTTCCAGGTGTCCTTACAGAACCTGCACAAAGAATCAAGATTAGGAGAGAGATTGCATGAGAAATGCCCTATCGCCTTCTGATATGCCTTCACCTTCTATAAATAACAGAGCTTGTTTGTGCTCATCTGGGTGAAGACATGCATTGCAAGGAGAGAGCTGCTAGGGAAATTGCTCTGGGGTTTTGTGTCCCTGGCATTAATTGGGCATTCCCATACTTCAGTGGGACTACTTTTTCAATCCCAAAGTCTGTGGCACCTAGGATATGTTTTGTCTATAAGATGGGTATGTGGAGACTCTAAGATCTCAGCAGGGCATTTGGATGCATGTTTCTGGGAAAGGACAGGAAGCTGTTCCTTTGATGAACAAAGGAAACCTGTTTTGTGCCTTCTTTATGGAATGGTCCATCTTCAGGGCTTGCTACATTGTAGGGCAGAATGCTACTGGAGGATGCTCTCCACATTTGCTGTCTTCTTACATGTTGTAAGTCACCTTTTAGTTGCTAATCTGAGAGAAAGAAAACTCCCCTGAAAAATAGAAGATGTGACTGTGGAGGCTCCTTTGTATTATTGCCATCTCATATATGATTGGAAAAGACAGAGCTAGACTCCAGGAATCTTCCATCTGGATCCTACTCTGCTATCATTGAGCTTCCTAGCCTTGTATACATTCCTTCTACCCTGTGATCACACAGAACCTACAAGCAGACCAAGCAAGCCTGTAACAAAGTGGGAAATTGAGCTGGGTGTTCCCTGTCCAACATTCACAGTCAAAGCTGAGGTCTGAGATATTAAGCAGGGAGCCAGGAGAGGAGGGGAAATGAGTTCACTTGCTGTCCTAGTTTGCTTTCTGCTGCTATGATATAACACTGAACAAAGCCAACTCTAGGAGGAATGCGGTTATTTGGCTTAAAGATCCATCACGAAGGGAAGCCAAGGCAGGAAACTGAAGGCAGGAATTATAGCAGAGATCAAGAGGAATGCTGTTTACTGGCTTGCCTCTCAGTGCTCCCTCACCTTTCTTTCTTACAGCATCCAGGACCACCTGCCCCATAGGTGATACTGACTATAGTGAGCTGTCCCCTCCCTCATCAATTATTAATCAAGGAAATGCCTCCACAGATTTGCCTGCAGACCAGTCTGATAAAGACAGTTCCCCAGTTTCGATCCCCTCTTCCCAGATATGTCTAGGTTTGTATCAAGTTGAGGTAAACTAACCAGCTTTTAGATCTTGGGGCCATCACTGGACTGAGATGTTGTCAGGACAAGCGAGGGGTACGTACCTGTTTTACACTAGAAAGGGACAATAAATAAGATTTCCTTGTTGGAAGAAAGAAAAAAGACAGGTAACTCAAGCCGTTTCTCTGTGTTCTCACATTTGATGGGTGCAGCCATCTGTAAGAAGTCCCAGCTCCCAGGTGGAATGAGAGGTGGTGGAAATTAGAAGATTCATCCTGTATGCCTTAGTAGTTGTCTGTACTTGGGAAACAGGGCTTTTAAATTTTCTTTTCTATTCCTTCTCGACTCTCTCCACTACCTCATAATATTTTTTAGGTATCTAAAGCTGAAAGATGTGCATTATGGTAACATCCCGTTTTGAGGATAGGGAACTGCTAATGAAATCACCATACAGAGTTAGAATCTCGTTCTGTGGGAACTGCTCTTTCTTGCTTCATCCCCACATAGCTCTAGAAGATTGGTGTCTGCTTGGTAGCTTTCTGTCACAATGCTGGTAGTGCTGTCATAGATTTGTTAGCGTGTTCCCTTTGGCTTTCTTTGCACTTCAGCACTGTTTCCATCCCACATGTCTTGGCTTAACTGTCCCAGCTTGGGCTAAATTAGGCCATGCCCCTGGCTGAGTTCATGATCTCAAGGGTTGCATACTGTCATGCATCTTCCATATCTTCCTCTATGCACGAGCCCTATGTTTTGTCCCAGTTCCAAGGGGGATGAATAGGTCACACTGAGTACATTTTTTTATTATTGGCTCTTCTTAACTTAGGCAATAACTATTTATCCAGCTGAGAGTGAACTAGAGTGACACAGACGGCCTGATATGATTGATGACCTGCTGTCCACAAAGCCAGATTCTCTTCTAGGAAGACCAAGAGACTGAATAATAAAACAGCTTCAGTGGCTCCACGAGGATCAAAATTTCAAGGTCATTCTTGACTATATAGAAAGTTCTAAGCCAACCTGGGATACATGAGATCCTGTGTCTAAAATAAGTGAGTGAATAAATAAGTCAGCTTTAAAAAGTGCTCTTGGTCTCTGCAATTAGACTTAGTAGATTCAAATCTAGATCCTGTTACTCTAGTACTTTGGTAACTTTAAATTGGCAAGTGACTTAACCTCGCTTAGGCTCAGTTTCTTTTGCTGTATAATGAAAAGCAAGAGATCACAGGGGCCGTTCCTCAGGAATCAGACTGTTCCAGCTGTGAGGATGTATTGTAGGGCTCCATGACCATAGAAGCAGGACTGGGCAGAGGGAAAGTTAAGTTGTGATTGTGGTTCAACAAGTGTCTGTGAGATCCACGAGGAGCTCTGTAGCTAAAATAGCCCAGTTGAGTTGTCCTATTTTGGCTAATGAGGCTCTCTGTAGTCAAGGCTATCTCTGGAAGGACTGAAAGCTGGAAACTGCCCATGGCACCCTACCACTGCAAGGAGCTCTCAAGGCATAGTGAGTGGCTTCCTGGCAGGTTGTGGGAGTGCTCCATGCATGAAGGATTCTGCCTCAGTACCTAGTAGGTACTTGTCATTGCGCAAGCAGTAGCTGCTGCTGTTATTTTCATGGGATCTTAGGACCTATTTTCTCCCTGCTCAGCCCCTTGTCTGTTGGAAAGCAAGGGGACCTCTGTGATATCCAATTACCTGTCATGCAAGGGTCAAACTAAAACTTCCAAGAAAACCATATGAGAATAGAATCATTTCGATTTCAAATTTAAATGTCTTTTTAGCCCCATATTTTCTTTTCATTTTTATTAGTCCTTTGAAAATGGTGTACAATGTGTTTTGATTATATTTGTTCACGTCCCTCCTTAACTCTTCTCAGATCCGTCTCCCTTCTCTGTCTACTACATTTTGTGACCTATGGTTTTTAAAAACTCATTAAGTCTAGATGTGCTGCTCATATGATTTTGGATGAGTGACCGCCCACTAGAGTGTTGTCAACCTACTAGGGGCCACACTCTTAAAGAAAGTTCACTCATCCTCTCCTGGAAGCTATCAAGTGCCAACAACTTCTCAGCTAGGGGTGGGGCTTCATGCCCAACTAACCCTCCTTGCTAGGATTTGGCTTCGCTTGAGTCTTGCACATAGTGTCACAACAGCTATGAGTTCACATATGTCCCTGCCCTGCTCTGCCAGGAAAACACTGTTTCCTTGTAGTCATCCACCACCTCTGGATCTTACAACCTTTCTGTACCCTCTTCCACAAGGAACCCTTAGAAGGAAGAAGGGTGAGCCTGGGCAGCCTGGTTCTGGTATCTTTGGGTAGATGGTACCATGGGTAACCAACCTTCTCCTGTGTTCTCCTTTAATTGTTGTAGGAATAGAAATTTAACGTAAGAGAAAAATTCAGGCAGGAGCCGATAAATGATGAAAGGGTAAGCTCCTTTTTCTTCTTTAGAGTTCAATAACACCCTTTCTGGGGAAAAAAAATGGTATCCTTGTATTGAACAGACAGTGGTAGAATGGAGACCATAGAGCTGCATCCTCATTGGGTGTCAGCCACTATAGACACGTGCTTCAGTAAATTTCAGAAATTCTTCTATTTTTCAGAACTGAAATTCATTAGCATTGTTGTAAAGAGGCTATAAATATAGTGAAAGGCATTTACAAATAGACATTGTAAAATGCTTACACACCCACAGTCTGAGCACTGTCAAAACACCAGCTGCAGCTTCCCTACTTGGAAGGATCAGAACTTTTTTTAAACTACACCTACTGTGTTTTCAAAATAGGCTTGCTTCTGGCCCTAGATGGAAGAGCATTTCAACTAAAACCTGTGTCTAGCTCTTGGCATGAGGGATCAGAAAGCTCAATTGGAAGGAAGAGCCAATATCCCTGCCTCCTTTTACAAGTGTGGTCTGTGTTCCAGGGTCTGGGGAAGAGTCACTTGGGAATGGTTAGTTTCTATTTCTTCAGGGTAGTTCCTCGTGCTTCAGACTATAGAGCCTGCAGATGAATCTCAGAAATATAATATTTTCTACTCCTTAGGCAGAAGTCCTCCCTGGCAAGAGTTCACTACATGTCACACCAAATGCCATTGAAAAGAAACCACCCTGACAACTAGAACATAATATTATTTTTTCTTTTTAATCAAACCATCAGAATGGAGGTCCTGAAACTTGGGATAGAGCCTCTAATAGCTATATGCAACTTGCAGTGGTATTTTTCATTTGTCATATACTCTATATTTCTAGTGGTTGAGAACCCCAAATGACCTTTACAGCAAAAGTTCCCCATTGTTGACCTCTGTGCTAGAACGTGTTCCATTCTTTAGCTTGATGCTGTGTTAACTCTCTCAGGCTACTGTAACAAAATATTATAGGCTGAGTAGTATAACACCAGACATTTATTATAGTTGTAGAAGTATTATCCTAGGAGGAAGACATGATAGGGTTTTCTTCTGCGTGGCCTGGAGAACTGGCTTAGTGGTTTAAGACCACTGACTTCTCCAAAGGACCCAAGTTCAAATCCCAGCACTCATATCAGACAGCTCAGAACTGCCTGTCACTCCAGTTGCACAGGCTCTTATACCATCTTCTGGCTTCTATGGGCATACACACATATCCAGAAGCCATTCCTACGAATATACACATATACACATAAATATAAATAAATATTTTAAAATTCTCTTTTGAATAATAAGTAAGGATCTCTAAGTGTATACATAAGTATCAAATATTGTGACAAGAGCAGGAAGAGAGATATGGTCTACAAGAACCAAGAGAAAACAAAAGATGGGTCTCTGACTGCTAAAGGGTGAGTTACTTTTACTCCAAGTAGAGTAGGAAGGGACATCATTCCAAACCTCGATAGAGACCTGGAGATTTGAAGGCAAAGTAGAGAATAGAAATCTGAGAATTTGAGGACAATTCACAAGACCATCTTCCACCTGACTCCTGCTGTAATTTCGACCATTTCTCTAATGTTTAAATTAGGGATCAAGAGGAGGACATGGAAGGAGTTAGAGAAAGTAGAAGAGCGAAGAAGAAATGATGTCCATGTAATACTCACATATGGACTTCTTAATAAAAAATAAAACAACAAAAACAACTCCACAATTTGAATAGATTCAACCACCTGTAGCTTAATAATTAGCCTTACACCCTGTTTTATCACTTAATAATTATAATGAAAATAGGAAAAGTAAAAGAACTTTTGGTGGTCCCTTGTGGGGTAATCCTGCCCAAACTAGCTCTGCAGTCATGGCTGATGAAGCATGCTCAGGAGAGATTAAGTAACCTGGCCAAGATCACACAGGCAATTAGAAGTAAGTTCATATGTAGTACTCCAGGTTTGGACCTGTAAGTATAGGATTCATAGTTTCACACATCTTGACTGATTCCCAGGAGAGATGGCTACATTTGGCTACCTGTGTTCAAGAAACTTATTAGAGTTTGTTGGGCAATGACCATGCTGTGCATCCTTTTACTGTGACAGTAGTTGGCTGGATTGTATAAGTCTTTAATCAATACCGGTAAAGGAAACTTCACACTTCTTTTAGATTTATTTATTTTATTTTACCTGTGTGCATGTTTTGCCCACATGTATGGATATGCACTGAGTGCATACCTGGTGCTTGTGGAGGTCAGAAGAGGTAACATTGGATCCCCTGGAACTGGAGTTATGGATGGTTGTGAGCCAGTGTGTGGGTCCTGGGAACCAAATCCAGGTCCTTTACAACAGCAGTAAGTCCTCTTAGATGCTAAGCCATCTCTCCAGCCCTATAATAAATGCAAAATGTAAATAAAAGCAAAAGGGACTGGAGAGATGGCTCAACACTTAGGTGTACCTGCTGTTCTTCCAGAGGACCTGAATTCGGTGCCCAGCACACATGTTAGGTGGCTCACAATTGCCTGTATGTCCACCTATAGGGAATCCAACAGTATCCTTGGGTTCCTGCACATACATAACATAAACTCACATAGATACACACACATGAATAAAAAGTAAAATAAATCTTAAAATAATTGGAAAGGTAAATCCCCTATAAGCTTTTTCTGAAGATAAATACTATTCACATTTTTAAAAAAATCCTTGCCCATATTTTTTTCTGTATATGATTCAGTTTGTTTTTGTCAATGTTACACAGGTACCATCATATAGAAGATCATAAAGCTTTATAACTTGGGGAAAATGCATCTATTGTACAGATGTATAAGACATTCCCATTTCAGAAAATTTGGCCATTGCTCCTGGATTCCAAGGGTATTTTTTTAGGTACTGTGCTAGGTGATGAACATCTCTCATCAGACTTCTCAGGAATAACTGCCATAAATATTCTTCTAGTCTTAAGAAAAAGAATTCCTCTTCTTAACACATAAGGGAGGCATGTGGGTGTATGCACATTGCTGTGTGTGTCACTGCTAACCTGCCTTTGTTCTCTACACTGTAATGTAAGCATTCATTCTTGTCAGAATAAGCCTGTTTATAAGTGCCATTTAAGTGCTTCATAAAAGCCCATTAAATGTCACAGTTTATTCAAATGTTTTCCTAGATCTAAAATATCCCATTGGGTTTTTTTTGTTGTTTTGTTTTTTTCAGTTTTTCTTCATTGTAAACAATACCACAATGCATGGAGCCCATTTATTGCAGACTGTTTCTATGGCTCAGAACTGGCTTTCATGCACATTAGTACTTAAAATCTATGCCTTAATCTTAAAACTTTAGTTTTAACTTAAAACAATTAATTTTATCCTGTGCTATTCCTCAGAGGATCTGAGTATTTTTCAAAATTTCATGCTATGGCAGGTGAAATAAGCTGAAAACACAGAAATAAAAGCACCTTCATGTGGAATGTGAAAGTGTCACATTCTTGGGAGTTGGTTACCAACAACTGGTAGAGGGCTGAATGGGCAGAGGAGACATTGGTCAAAAGGGACATTTGCTTAGATAAAAGGAGTAAGTGTTGGTGATTTGCCACACAATATGGTAATGATAATCAACAATAATGTGTTGTATATTTCAAAACAACTAAAAGAAAGGATGGTTAAGTGCTTTACCGCAGAGATAATAAATATTTGAGGTGATAGATACACTAACTGATTTGATCCGCCTGTGATGGATATGTGCATTAAAACATCACATTGCACCTTATAAATATAAGCAATTACTCTTTGCCTGTAAAAATGTTTATTTGCATTTTATTAAGTTTTTCTTCATATATTTTGATCATATTTTCTACCTCTCCAACGTGAAAATAAAGGTTTTTGTTTTTTTTTTAAATTAAGTTTATTGGGTAGGGAAAGAGGTATGGGAGGAGTTGGGGAAGAGGAAAGAATTTGATAAAATCTCTTGTATGGAAAAGTACAAAATATTTAAATCATAAGGAATATACCTATAATCATATTTTAATTGTTGCTGGGTTTGAATAATAATAATGTGATAATAAATGCCTTGTTATACCTTTCTGTTAAAAATCATTTTAAAAATTAAATCACTATGTTGATTTATTGCTCATTCAGTAAAACACCTGAGTGCAAGCAAGAAGACCTGAGTTCAGACCCCCAGAACCCATGTAAAACCTGAGCAGTGGTGTGTGTATCTTTAACTCCAGTGCAAGGGAACAAACCAGTGAATCCCTGGAGCTCATTGGCTAATCAGTTTAGTTGAATTGGTGAGCTCCAGGTTCACTGTGAGGTGCTGGGCGTGGTGGTACATGTCTTTAATCCTAGCATTCAGGAGGCAGAGCCAAGTATATCTCTGTGCGTTACAGGCCATTCAGGGCTACATATTGAGACCCCCATCTCCAAATAACTATATGAATAAATGTATAAATGTGTAAATGTAAAATGGATAAATAAATAAATGAAGTGATCAAGGAACACACCCAATATCATCAACCTCCATGGGCACATGTACACACATGCATGCATATACATACATACACCCACTCAAATGCATACATGCATGCTCCCCACAAATATGTAAAATAAACTAACAGGCTAAAAGCTTTATCCAAAAGAAAAACAAATATAAAAGAATTAAATGGTCGAGTCATCTAATAACAAGGAAATGAGATATCCTGAGCACAAGATGGGCTCTCATTTGATGAACTTCTCGTGTTAACTCAAAAGAAGTATTCAGCAGCTCCAAGACTGACATTAATCAAGATATATCATGAAACCACAACCAAGTTTTGAGGTACATGTGATTGATGCAGAAGCAAAGTTCCTCCTCATCAACAGCTCCTCTCATGTACTCCTCAGCCACCCAAAAGAATGTCAAACCATCTTGCCTTTTGATGGCTTTCAGAAGCTTCCCTTCCAGGATACCAAAAGCCAAGTATGCTCAATTTCTTCAAATACACTGGCATAATATTAGTATATAATTTACTCAGTGTCCCCTGTCCTTTGAATTGCCTTTATTATTACTTATAATAATATTTCAGTATAGACAACTTGCTATGGTGTTATATTGTATTCATTTTAGTTAATTATTTTATTTATTTACATTCTACCCATTGTCCCCTCCTGGTCCCCCTCCCACAGTTCCTCAACCCATTCCCCCTCCCCCTTGCCTCTGAGAGGGTGTTCCCCTCTCCCCCTCCCCAGGTATCCCCATTCCCTGTATGCTACCTGGTTGATGGCTCGGTCTCTTTGAGCTCCCAGGGGTCCAGCTTAGTTGAGACTGCTGGTCTTCCTGTGGGGTTGCCATCCCCTTCAGCTCCTTCAGCCCTTCCCCTAACTCTTCTATATGACTCCAGACCTCAGTCCAATGGTTGGGTGCAAGTATCTGCATCTGTCTCAGTCAGTTGTTGGTAGGGCCTCTCAGATGTCAGCCATGCCAGGTCCCCCGTCACATCACATCGTAGCATCTTTAATAGTGTCAGGCCTTGCCCCCCACCCCCCATGAGATGGATCCCAAGTTGGGCCGGTCACTAGACTGCCTTTCCTTCAGTCTCTGCTCCATTTTTCCCCTGCAGTTCTTTTAGATGGGAACAATTCTGGGTCAGAAATTTTGACTGTGGGTTGGTAACCCTGTCCCTCCACTGGGGCCCTGTCATGTGTGGGTGTATGGAGGTCAAAGGACAACTTTATGGAGTTAGTCTTTCTATCTTTATGTGATTTCCAGGGATTGAACTCAGGTAACTAGGATATCATTACAGGTGTCTTTTGGTATTACAAGTCTACTAGAGGTGGACTCTTCAAGTTCCCTCTCCCCACTGTTGGGCGTTTTGGCCAAGTTCACCCCAATTGAATCCTGGGAGCCTCTTACATCCCAGGTCTCTGGGTCTTTCTAAAGGGTCCCCCACCTCCCACCCCCAGCAGCTGCATATTTCTATTCATTCTCCTAGCCCTCTGGACTTCTCTCCTGTCCCCCCCCCAATACCTGATCCTGTTCCCCATTCTCCCCTCCCTCTCCCCTCTCCCACCCAGATCCCTCCCTCCTTCTGTCTCTCATGATTATTTTCTTCCCCCTTCTAAGTGGGATTGAAGCATCCACACTTGGGCCTTCCTTCTTGTTAGATTTTATTTTAATTATTCAGTTATTATTATTATTCTCCAGGTTTTATTCACCCCTGTCCACCCTCTTACTGTTCCACATCCCATACTTCCTCCCCACCCCCTGTCTCCATGAGGATGTCCCCACCTCCACCCCCCACCACACCTGACCTCTAAACTCCCTGGGGCCTCCAGTCTCTTGAGAGTTAAGTGCATCTTCTCTGACTGAACACAGACCCTGCAGTCCTCTGCTGTATATGTGTTGGGGCCTCATATGAGCTGCTGTATGCTGCCTGGTTGGTGGTCCAGTGTCTGAGAGATCTCAGGGGTCCAGGTTAATTGAGACTGCTGGTCCTCCTACAGGGTCACCCTCCTCCTCCACTTCTTTCAGCCTTTCCCTAATTCAACCACAGGGGTCAGCAGCTTCTGTCCATTGGTTGGGTACAAATATCTGCATCTGACTCTTTCAGCTGCTTGTTGGGTCTTCCGGAGTGCTGTCATGATAGCTCCCTTTTTGTGAGTGCTCCATAGCCTCAGTAATGGTATCAGGCCTTGGGACCTCCCCTTGAGCTGGATCCCACTATGGGTCTGTCGCTGGACCTTCTTTTCCTCAGGCTCCTCTCCATTTCCATCTCTGCAGTTCTTTCAGACAGGAACAATTCTGGGTCAGAGTTTTGACTGTAGGATGGCAACCCCATCCCTCACTTGATGTCTTGTCTTTGTACTGGAGGTGGTCCCTACAAGTTCCCTCTCCCCACTGTAGGGCATTTCATCTAAGGTCCCTCCCTTTGAGTCCTGAGACTCTCTCACATCCCAGGACTCTGGTACTTTCTAGAGGGTCCCCCCAACCTCCTACCTCCCAAGGTTGCCTGTTTCCATTCTTTCTGCTGGCCCTCAGGGCTTCACCCCTGTTCCCTCACCCAATACCAGATCATGTTCCCCTCCCCCCACAAAGTCCCCCCCCCACATTCCCTCCTAGGTCCCTCCCTCCCTCCCCCCTTGTGGTTGCTTTCTTCTCCCTTCCAAGTGGGACTGAAGTATCCTCACTTGGGCCCTTCAGCTTGTTGACCTTTTTGAGTTCTGTGGACTGTATCTTGGGAATTCTGTACTTTTTTTTTTTTTTGACACAAACATTCCTGTGCACACACATATTAGTGAGGATGCTGAAGGTGGCTAACAGAGGGTGTCAGATTTCCTGGTGTTTTCATTACAGGTGGTTATGAGCCAGGGAACTGAACTTAGGTCCTTTGCAAAGAACAATACAATCCTGTAACCATCTCTCCAGGCCCCTTGTTTCTTTTTAAAAATACAACTCTGTTTCCTGCAGTATTATCCATTGGACTCAGGGCTTGCATGTACTAGGCAAGAACTCAGGTTGTCTAGTATACAGCGCTATATCCCTAGCACAAATTTTTTTATTGAAAAATAGTTAATTGTATATAGTTATGGTTATAATGTGACATTTCAGTACACATATATAGTGCGTGTTGATCCTATCAGGATAATTGGCATATCTGTTGCCTCAGATCTGTATTATTTGTTTATATTGGGGATATTACCCTATTAGCTGCTTTGAAACATTCAATTAGTTGCTGTCAACCACCAATTAGTTTCTAGTCGTACTGTAAAGCATCAGAAGTTATTCCTATGTCCATCTGTGGCACTTGGTTTACTGTCTTCCTAGTTCTCTTTTCTCTCCTCCTTAGGCTTTGCTGATCACTGTTCCCTCCTCCTTCCCTCCTCCCTCCCTCCC